>BFEA01000350.1:837734-864559 GCA_003427395.1 Chara braunii | reverse complement strand
CCGGGGCCGGGCCCGGGGGGCCGGGGTCGGGCGGGGATGCCGGGGGTCGGGCGGGCGCGGGGGTTGTTTCCGGAATCCGGGGGTTGGGGCCCCCGCGGGAGGGGGTCCGGGGGTGAAATCCCGGCCCCGGCTCGCCCCCGGGGGTCCCCGGGTGACAACCCTGCCTGTCGGCCACTATGCAGTCCGCCTAGCAACGCAAACTTTGAGCTAGAGAAGAGCAAGTTATAGAGAATGGGGGAGGATCTGCCCGGCGCTGCTGCTGTCGAAGCCACAGACAGGTCTTTCTATACGGAGTGACGGGGAGTAAAACACTGGTAGAGCATCTACACGTGTCTCGGTGCGAGGGCATGTGAGTAGCGGGTGTGGTTACCCTCCCTCGCGATGAACCAAGGCATGGGGGATGAGCGATGAGGGCGAGGGCTCGCCAACTAATCTAGGCAATGCCCGTCTGGTCGTTGGCAGCAGGGTAAGGCTGACCGCAGGTACTGCAGCTAGGTAGGTTGTTGTTGTTCCGACAGGCACAGGGCTACGGAATCTTTTGTTGGGTGCCCTGTTGGAGCTGCTGCTGACTGATGTATATCGCCGCAAACTGTTGGGGTTGCTGCCGACTGATGTATACCGGTGCAAACCGTTACGAGCTGCTGCTGAACTTTGCTGTGAATGGCTGATTGATTGTAGGGTACGGCTTGTTGGGTCCCGTCAAAAAGCTACGGTACGCGTTGTGCGTTTGGTTGCGGATGTTGTATGACTAATGGGAAGCGCCTGGGGTCCTTGTTGTGCACAGGGTCCCCAACAGAGATAGCCTCATCCGGTTGGTAGTTAGAACTAAGGCGCGGGAGTACGCTGCTTCGGGATACAGTCTTTTGGTGGTCTGTAAAGTGTGGCCAGACCACGATAAAGGCTAGTGGCGAAGAGGGAGCATTGCTGTGAGCTGAGGGTTCGACAGGGGGGCTAGTTTCGACAGTTTGACTTTGGCATTGACCAAGCTGCTGCGTCATTCGGCCACCATTGCGGGACCCTTAGGCGCTGAAGACTAGAAGGCCCTCTCATGCGAGTCTGAGTGCACCCCAGTCTTAAAGTTTTTCCTTCTGCCCTTCTTCCTCTAAGTCTAGTCTGTTGGTTTTGAGAGGAAGGCGGCAGGCGGGATTGCAACCAGTAATCCGCGCCAAGGCCTCTCTGGGAGGTTCGCCCTACCGATTGAGGGAGCTCTGCCGGAACTTAGGAGTTCTGGAGGCAGGGAACTGGAAGGTAACTATTGCTTCCCCTTATAAACCCAGTATAACCCCTATCTATACATCTCCCTATGTATTGGCTGAGTATATTCAGTGTGCCCCTACCTCTGACGTTGGGTTGACCTTCAGGACACAAGTCAGATTAATTATCGCATTTTCTGGGATCTTTTGTTATGCTTGGTTTTGTATAAATTTTGGTAAGTCACTTTCTCTACGGGAAGCGCTGCCGCAAAATCTGTAAATCCGAGGAGTTAGTCAAATTTCTAACTTTTCAAAGTTCAACATGTCTAAGGTTCATATATGACTTAGTAAAAATCTGGGGAGTCTCATTTTCTAAAGGGAGTGCTGCCCAAATTTTTGCTAATTCAGGGAGTTAGACAAAATTGGACTTTGGGAAGTCAAAGACTATTTCTGTTTTCATATTCGGGCTGATACAAATTCTGAAAACACATTTTTCCTACGGGAAGCGCTGCCGAAATTTCCTTAGTTTTAAAGGAGATAGATTATATTTTGACATGTGGCGATCATGGCGGTCCACCCTGTATAGGGGAGACTCTGCCAAGGTTTGCCTTTGCTTGGGCACTGCCTAAAGGTAGGATCAAGCTTAGTCAGTCAGGCAGATTGTGGGGTCAGATTGTGATTATTCCCTAAGGACTTATAGGTCTAGCTTGGAAATTGACCCCGTCATGTGTTACATGTCATCTTGCCCGTTCGATTCAGGATCTGGATTAGATTCAGCTTGATCCCAGGAGGATCCTTTTTTGTTATCACTGATAACAGGTCGGTTGCCAATTCGTCGGTCTACGACTCAATTCCAACTCACTCCCCTTGACTCAACCTAAAAGGCTTTAACCCCGGTGGTCTTGGTTGTTTTGTTAAGGTTTCACCCGAACTTTAATTGAATGGTCATTTAACAAAGGTGCTGAGTATTTAATTATGGCTGGTTGGACAGGAGATTGGGGCTTGCATGGCTAAAGCGAGGGGTATGAGTGCAGAGAATGATTGGGGTTGACTCTGTGTAGCGTGTGGACTGCTGCTTGACTTTCGATGTGATTGCAGGTATGTTCTGTGATTCAGATTCTGGATTCAATTGTCTGGGGTCACATGTATACATAAAGTCGTGAGAGGTCCCACTGTGATTGTGAGAAGTGATCGTCGCAACCCTGTCTTCCTTATGGATGTGTGCTTGTGTGTACCCATGGTGGGTGTTCGCGAAGCCTGAGGGGACCCGCACTAAGAGCTTGCTCAGAGACTAAGATTGAGGGGCATAAGGAAGGCCCTGCCTGTGGGTTGTTTGCTTCTTGGGGGTCTTTCTTAGTCGGACGTTGGTCCTGGGCCGGGATTCGAGGTCCTTGTCCAGGACATCCCAAGCCCTAGACTCTGCGGGGAAAAAACTTCCCCTCGCGCAGGGCCTATTTACTCTGTCCGGCGAGACACCCCACCCTGAAGGCGGAAGCGCCACGAGGGTTGAACGGCATGTCCTTCAGCCGTTCAATATCATGAAGGGTAACCCCTCACGATATATTCCTTCAGCCATTCAATATCGTAAGGCCGGAGCCGCGATTCCTACGAATGACTAGCATCGTTGGCTGGTATAGGGCTGGCCTACAAACCGCGCGGTTTTATAATAGAATCCTGCGCGCGACGCTTTGCCGTCCTTGTATCTAAAAATTTATGGGATTGCGGGACTTGCATGTAAGCACGAATGTTTGGGACCACTACAGGCCGCTGGTGCTAACCGAGAAAGGCACCCAGGGGCATGATTTTTTTTTAGATAGGGGAGGCCTCCGGCTTACTTTTGTTTTTTGAGTTATCATAGTTGGACGTTATAGTCTGTGGCAACCGTCAAAGTCAAACCCCTTGACTTCCGCCCAGGCCTGGAGTAGGACTTATCCCCAAGGCCGCAGGAAACGACTGCCACCACAGGCATGGACCTGTGTACCACCCACTCTGCATAGAGTGCAGAAGAGGGTGTGTGGTCTTCAACCGCGCATGACGGTTGTCCAGCGTCGAGAGATTAACCCTCAGAGCGCGTGTCAGCCGACACTTGAGTGTCGAATGCGACCCTCGAGATTAACGAGGACCGCATGAGTATGGGTACCACATAGTACGCCATCATTGCGATCGCTTACATACGCTTGCATTGCGAATCGGTATGACTTAGCTCTACGTCCGCGCGGTTTTATATTAAGTCTCGCACGCGATGCCTATTCGATTTTCGCATTCGAGAGTTATGGGATGGCTACTGAAGGGACTAGGAACGTTATCGAGTTGTTTGTGTTGTGTCGTTTCGCATGTTTGTGTGTACGTTTTATTTCCTTATGTTCGTAAACTGGCGTGCGCGTGGTGTGAGGGATGCGTCCTAGTCGACCGACGACGAGTCGCGCTTGGGACCTCAGCCCCCCAAGATGTCGGCTCACGTGCGGGCCCGATAGAGGCATATTACCGCGCGTACCCCCTATGCTACAACGAACGAGAAACGCCCTCGGCTAGTCCACCTCTGCGATTGCAACTGATCAGCTTTCGTACTGTCGACTGGTACTAAGAGCTTTCCCGGAGGCGTATTACCGCGGGTACCCCCTATGATTGCGGTCCTCAAGGAATTCATACGTGAAAAGGTGAAAGTCTTCCTCAACGACTTCCCGATTAAAGGGTCGGTCGAAAGGGATGAGACAAAAGTCTTTCCCGGAGTGAAGAAGTTCGTTGTGGACCATATGAAGGATGGTGAGGAAGTCCTTGCGAAATTAGACGACGCCAACCTTACTGTGAGTGGTACTAAGAGCTGCTGGGGCGTGTCTTCGGTCAAAATATTAAGCTTCATCTGCGACAAAGAGGGGCGGAGGCCCGGTCCCGGGAAATTAGAGAAGTTGATGACCTGGCCATCGCCGCTCAAGTCAATAACGGAGGTTAGGCAATTTCTAGGGGTGGTGGGCTACTGGCGGATCTTTATCAAGGCCTACAGTGAGAAAGCGGAACCCCTTAGACGACTGCTTAGGAAATCGGAGGGATGGATTTGGGGAGACGAGCAAACCGCGGCCATGGAGGTCCTTAAAGACGAATTCCACGAAGGTGGGCAGGTCTTAGGGGTCCCTTTCTTCGAGGACGAGGAGAATCGCCCCTTCATAGTTTCTACGGACGTTGGACCTTGTTCCGTAGGAAGACTACTGTCGCAAAAAGATCAAAATGGGAAAGAGAGACCCCTTCGATTTGAGAGTCGAGCCTTGAACCCTGCTGAAAGAAACTATAGCCAGTTCAAGAGAGAAGTGTTGGGGATGTTGCACTGCCTAAAGACCTTCCGCCACTACATCTACCGGAGACGATTCCTCCTGAGAGTGGATCCAACCGCGGTAGCGGCTGTCCTTCAAAAGGACTTTTCGCTAACCGACCCAACTATCGCTAGGTGGATGATCCATATTAGACTCTACGATTATAGGGTCGAGAGGATCTCCGGAGCCAAAAATCAGGTTGCCGACGGACTGTCCCGACTCCCGATCCGGGAAGAGGACTATCCAAGGTTGGAGGAAGCAAGAGCGGCGATGTTCGAGGGAGAAATGATACAAGTAACCTCTAACAAGGCGCGAGTGGGAGTGACCATCCGGGAAGAAGGTAGAAGACCGAAAACGTTCCTGGCAAACCTTTAGGACGGGAAGTACCGCGATATGGGGTTATACCTAGCCGGAAGAGGGGAAGGTACCGAGGTGATTAAGAAGGAGGCTCTCGAGTATTGCCTACGAGGAGGACACCTCTTTAAGAGGCCTACCAAGTTTGTTATTCCCATGAGAGTCCTTTGCGACCCGGAGGAGAAGAAGGCAGTCATAGAGGAGTTACACGACGGAGTCGTTGGAGGGCATAGAGGAGTAAAAGGAACCTTTGATCAAGTCCTTAGACTTTATTGGTGGGATGGGCAATACAAAGAGGTTGAGAAGTACTGTTCAACCTGTGAGCTTTGCCAAAAGAGGGCGACGGTTCGTTACAAGGAACTCTTAGTTTCATCGCTACCCACGGTTCCTTGCGAGAAACTCCATATAGACCTAGTAACCATGCCTAAAGGAGTCGGTGGGCTTCGGTACATCATCAACGCCCGCGACGACCTCACGAGATTCGTGGAAGATAAGGCCATTAAGAAAAAGACGGTCGAGGAAGTAAGTGACTTTCTCTTGGAATACATCGTGCGGTATGGGTGTGTCGGGAAGGTAGTCATGGACAGGGGAGCAAAATTCTTGAGCCAAAAGGTCAAGGCTTTGTTGGAGAAGGCGGGGATCAGGGCAGCTTATACGACCGCCTATCACCCCCAAAGCAACGCTCCGGTTGAGAGAGGGCACCAAACACTTGTAGACGCCTTGGCAAAATGGTGCAAGGGCCGTGCGGAACAATGACCAAATTTTTTGCGGTACGCAGTTTTGGCTGATAACATCACGATAAAATCAAGTACGAGGTACCCCCCTTACACCCTTTGGTTCGGTAGGCATTGTCCACTACCCATCAAGTTCCACATCGACACTTGGACGAGTATCTCGTGGAAAACCAACATGACTAAGAGTGAACTGTTGGAGACACGGATACAGCAAATAGCTGAGAATTTGGATACTGGACTAACCGAGGCGGGAGGAAACGTCGAGAAAGAGAGGATGAAAAAGAAAGATAGGTGAGACAAAACTTTGCGGGTCAGACAAACGCTGATGATGGTCAACGATCTCGTCCTGGTGTACGACTCGTCTCTAGAAAAGACTTGGAGTCGTAAACTAGCAAATCGGTGGATGGGCTCATATGAGAGCCTAAAAAGATTGGATGGGGGGGCTTACATGCTCGCCGAATTAGACGGGACTAAGCTTCGAGACCCTATCGAGGGAGCTCGCCTCAAACTCTTCCGATCACGAGAAACCCTTGGGGAGGAGCCGAGCCGGAAAGGGAAGGGAACAATCGACTCAGAAGTGGTCGTTGCCCACGGGAAAGGGGAGACCTCCGAACAAGGAGTCTCTTCTCGACCGCCCAAGAAAGGGTACAAAGTTCGGAAGCCTTCCCCACCAAAGACCCCTAGGGAAAAGAAACGACCCAGAGAGTATGACGGTGACACCGACCGGTTAGGAAAATGCAGGCTAAGAGAAAGGAGGAACGCCTCGAGGAAAGCCTTGAGAATCAAACGAGAGAGCGAAGATAGAAAATGAAAGAGAGAGAGGCGCGAGAAGAGGATGAGGAGACGGAGACGGGGATAGAGTCGCTTGGGGAGAGAAGGGAAAGTGATGTACTTTAGTTAGAAAGACATGTGTCGTACCATGGCTAGAGGGGACACGGATCCGAAAGAAAAAATGTGTCATAGTTAGAGAAACATGTATCATAGGAGCAAGGAGCCGTGGTCCCAAAGGAGGTATTGTACCATAGTTAGAAACGGTCGGTGTCCCGGGGAGGGGTGCGCCGTGGGTCATGTACCATAATTCCCAAGGTGAGAGATGAGGGGTGCCGTAACGAGGTGACGCGGTTAAGACTAGTAGGGAAGGAAGGGCGACCGTAATCTAACCGGGGGAAGGGGATGAAACAAACCACGGAAAAAGGGAAGTTACATTTTAAGGGTATCCATTGGGGGAGGGGCCAAGGTTAATAGAAGAGCTACGGGAATGCTCGTCGGGGACGGCGAGAATTGGGGTGTGGGTTGGTTGTCGGGCGATGTCCATATTCGTTTCACCTTCGTTTTGTATAACTTTTACAATGAGACCATTGGGTTAGATATGTGAAGACCCTGGGGTTGCACATGTGAAGACCCTTAGTCAATCAGTTCAATGTGTAAATAGTATCTTCACTTTCGACATATGTAAATAGGGAAATCTGTAAATGTGTCAATCTTTTGTGCATGGCGTATATCTCACATGGGGCATCCTCACGTTGGAACATTATGCATGTGGACATATTTTGTTATATCAAGTACCTTCATATGGGGAATGGGGACATGTTCTACATGGAGTATCTTTACTTGGAGACATGTTCTACATGGAGTATCTTCGCTTGGGACATGTTCTGCATGGGGGGGGTTGAATATGTGAAGACCTTGGGTTTGCACATTTGAAGACCCTGAGTCAAACAGTTCAATATGTAAATATTATCTTCACTTTGGACATGTGTAAATAGGAAAATCTGTAGTGGTTCATCGGCCGTAGTCTTCTCCGCAAACACTAAAATGTATTTCATACGGACGAAGCCGGAATTTCCGACGAGAGAACTGCCTATCTCATCACGTATGGAGGTCATTTTTGTTTAAACCTCCAGTCATGCACTGACATCGTCCAACTTGCCACCAACCACTATATTCATTTTCCCATCGACTTCTTCTTGAACTAAACTCATCCCTCTTCTGGACATTGACAACTCGTTCCTTGACACGTACACGATAACGTCAGTCAAGTTTATTTTCCTGTTCGAACACGCAATGCAAAGGACCCCGCAAAAGACGAACAGTCCCATACACAATCTAACACACCATTATGACATTGTTCGAGGCGACAAACCAAGATACTGATCGACAAGTCAGACCGTCCCGCACAGTCTAGCAAGTCCTGTTTTATCACATGGCACCATGTGCGTGGCGAGACAGCCACTTAATCGCACTGTACAATACCGTAAAGCGGATTCACTTTCAACTTCTTAAACACCTGATGTACACATATTGAACCTATCACCTCAAAGGGAATAGGAATATAACTTCTAAATTCCAGCATGTTGGCGAACTTGTAGTCGTCTGCCCACGAGCAACCCTTGATCATATTCTCTCACCGATCCTCTCTCGAGAAGTCCAGGGCTTCATCCTCATTAGGAACGACCGTTGTCGCGCGCAGTGGTCCCACAATCACGCGCATTATAAATTTTTGTGTCGGACCTCACGGTCGTGGCACGGAGGAGTTTCTTTGTTACTTTACATAATACCAGCTACGACCGTGCACGCGTGCTATACCTGTCGCGACTCTCTACGACAGGTGAGGGTCCCGCGAGGTACAACATACCTCCATCTGCAGGAGTTGTCACCATCCCTCAGGTAGGCGTATCCCTGCTGAGCTACTGACCCACATACGAAGGCTTTTACATGCAATCGCAGAGGTATGCCAGCAGAGGGCGCGCAGTAGAACACCTTAAGACTGACCCGTATGTCGAGCTTCAAGGTGCTAACTCTTCGGACAGACTATCTAATCAGGTCGACTTCTCGGACAGTCTTCCACGCTTAGCTAACTACGATAATGATTCTATGTTTCTTCCGTTGATCTTATGAGAAGCCAGAATCGAACACTTTGTAATCTTTTTTTCTCTCGAACAGAAATTTAGATACCAGCTACGATCTTTTTCACATATATATATATATATATATGTATATATATATATATATATATATGTATATATATATATATGTATGTATGTAAATCAGGGGAACTGAATGAGGGGTGGACCTCATAAGTGATCCAAAATCCAGAAGACAGCACAATGTCAAATTATCCCAAGTGATCCCAAATCCAGAAGGCAGCACAATGTCCAACACCTGAGCAGATGCAAAAAAATCACATACACGCATAGAGATGCAGACACAGAATGCGCTACAAGCATCAACCTTTAACCCATTCATAGCAAGCAACTTACGCCCCAAAACCTTAAAAACAACATTCCCTCCTAAACCTGACTCCTTGTACCCCAGCCCTTCACATTTTCAAAGACCTCTGAGGGTGATTTGGACAAATTTAGGTGTAGATACAGGAGAAAGATTTATCTGTTCCCTTCTTAGGTCTTGTCTTAGGTGTGGGTATCAAGCCATGTGGAAGTTGAGTCGGAATTATACCGACATGTTATCAAATGATAACAGAATTGCTATTTTTACGGATTCCCCATAAGTTCTCCAAAGTGTCAAAACCTGTAGACACAACAAAGTCCAAGAGAAACTTAACATCCCTCTTCCTAACTGAGATCTAGAAAGTTCCTTCTAGACTAATAGTTTGGGTTGTTGCCCTTCCGCTTCAGATAGTGAATAATAGTTCACTCTCCTTTTTAATGTCACAGTAAATCTTCATATCCAATTCACTATCTTATTCCTATCCCTTTTGGGATTATCTTATCTGAGTTCTCTTTCTTTTCCCAACACACCTGAACATATCATCAATCCAACCCGTGGAAAGGAATCTTAAGGAAAGAAATCAGACAAATGAATAGTCTCTCTCTGAGGCAAGATCTCACTTATCCCCTCTCAGTAGAATCAGAGGTAATTAGTTAGGATCAAATAATGCCGAGTGTGAAGAAAGTTAGCGGTGGCATAGCAGACCATTCTAGATATATTCATTTGTTACTGGAGCTTGTTTGATAAAGGCAAACCTTGTGGGCCTTGGTCCCTGTGTGCCAAGGCAACTTAGCGGTAGGTTAATCCTATGGCTAGTCACTGATAAGGCAGGTTTTCATGTAGGTGTCCTTGAAACCTCGCTACTCTTATGTCAGACAGGTCACTGATAAGGCGGGATTTCCCTGCTACTTTAATCACTGGCTAGCCCTCAATAAGGCGGGTGTCCAAGGATCCTTCCTACTCTTATCACTGACTAATTACTAGGATGTGTATTGATAAGGCAGGTGTCTTTGAAACCTTGCTACTCTTATATCAGATTAATCACTGATAAGGCAGGATTTCCCTGCTACTCTTATCACAGGCTAGCCCTCAATAAGGCAGGTGTCCAAGGATCCTTACCACTCTTATCACTGAATGAACGTTAGGTTGATCAATGATAAGGCAGGTGTCATTGAAACCTCACTAGTCTTATATCAGACTAGTCACTGATACGGCAGGATTTCTCTGCTACTCTTATCACTGGCTAACCCTCAATAAGGCGGGTGTCCAAGGATCCTTGCTACTCTTATCACTGAATAGAATGTTGGATTGGTTAATGATAAGGCAGGTATTATTGAAACCTCACTACTCTTATATCAGACTAGTCACTGATAAGGCAGGATTTCCCTGCTACTCTTATCACTGACTAGCTCTCAATAAAGCGGGTGTCCAAGGATCCTTGCTCTTAGAAATGACCAAGCGTAAGGCTCATCGGAGTTAAGGCAGACTTTCTCTGTTATTCTTACCTCTACACAAGCCTTATCGATGGATAAAGTTATCGCCTTCGGTGGCATTCGAGCCCTTAATCGTTGTTAGTTCGAGAACTTATGCTGGATCAAATGCATAATGAGCAATGATTGGTGTGATCAATGACAATTGATTATAGCAAGCTCAAATCAAGGTACCCATCATCGTTTAGATCGAGTATAGAGAGAATGATCGTGAGAGGTTGATACTTTGTATCCATACTTCCAATCAATGCCCACCCAGCAAGATTGCTGTACCCAGAAGCAATCAGTTTCCACTCAGCCAACCTTTTCTCTACCCGTAATCGAAGACCTTTGTCCACCCCTTAACCTTTGAAGAGTTTATTGATCCTGAATGCCTAACCCTTATGAGCATTGTTACGGATGGAAGTCTGTATGTTCAAAAACAGCAATTGGGTCAAAGTAACGTACCTCGTCATTCCCTGCCTCCAGAGTTCTGCCTGAACTCTGGCAGAGCTCCCGCAATCGCTCTGTTACATGGATCAAATATGGAATGAAAGTCCTTTGCGCATAAGTCCTGATCTCAGTAAGCCATTTGAAAATACTATTTTCACTCATGTTGTTTGAAGATGGTTATGTGCTTATGTGGGGTTTAGGCATAGAAAAGCGGAAGAGGATGAAGGAGGTAAGAACCGTCATACTTGTTGGCACTCCTCCCTCGCTCTGTTGCCTCGCACCCTTTTTTCCCAACTCTGATTCCTATTATAGTATGCGATCTCAAACGATATAAATATTAATAATAATAATAACAAAAAAATACTGATAAAATAATAATAATAATAATAATAATAATAATAATAATAATATCAAGGATTATAAAAACGAATGATATCAAAACCCGGGTTGCTAGATCACATAGACGTCTGAATAGTTGTATACAAGCAGCAAGTATCATAGCTCTGTGCATTCAGCCGAACAGAGTAATACAATGAAGTAGTGAGCCAAAGTTCAAGTTCTCAGGCCCATGTCAACTCCAATGCCCCAACCTACTTCACTCTACAACTCTACCTACAATCTCTTTTTTCTCTCTCTCTTTGCCTCCCTTGCTGTACGTATATCTCCTTCTCTTTGTGTCACTATTGTACCACAGTCCGCGTGTGTTGCTGTTCTCATGTAGGAGAATCGTAAATGAAACGAATCTGCTAATAATAATAATAATAATAATAATTAGTTGCTAGGGATATGAATGTAGACGAAGCACTGAAATCCTCCTCGCAAAATCACACGCAATGTAGTTCTCACTCTTTGAATGGCGCGTGACGTCCTATCTACTCTACGGCCTAGTCTACAACTACAGCATGGAAGCATCAGCCAACTTGACGACCAGCGTGTGATGACGTCAATTCCAATGCTGATTTTTTTTTCTACCCGCATTCTCCCTTGTTATCCCATGCATCGCCCTTCACCTTTTACCGTGATTGTCACTTGTCTGCGTCCACTGTAAATATCTGCGTGGCCGTTGACCGATCGTGCCACGGTATCCGTGTAGGACTGCATGTCGGTGTCCTACTGCGTGACTGTGTCACAGTATATGGGACTTGTCACAGTATCCTACTGTGTGACTGTGTCACAGTATGTGTGATTGTCACCGTGTCCTGCTGTGTGACCGTGTCACAGTATGTGTGACTGTCATAGTATCCTACTGTGACTGTGTAGTTCTCATAGACTGTGTGTCCGCATGCTTATGCGTAGTCCGTATAGACTGCGTGTCCGCATGCGTGTGGGTAGTCCGTGTAGACTGTGTGTCCGCATGCGGGTGCGTGGCCTGCCTTGAGCCTGCGCCTAGGTCTCAGTACCTGCACCCAGGCCCATGAAGTACAGTTGCGCCCCTTATGCCCGGGCTACCATCCACCTGCGGACCCTTCCCGATATTCTATTGGTACGCTCGGCCTCTACTACGTTACTGCTGCTTTCTGATTGGTCAGCGTCCCGGGCGTAATGTGTTGGCCTTGTCTGGCCTGTGCCCAGGGCTCAACCAACCGAGGCCCTGGGCTCAACTACTTTTCGCGGGGGTCCGGTTTCTATGACGCAAACCAATCCAGCTGGCGTATTGTGTCTATCGGATACCCTTTTTACAAAATGTTGAACGAAAAGCTTGTTCGCGGATATTCTGACCAGCCTTCACTCAGGGCGGTCATATGTCTGGTCCGCCTTCACTTAGGGCGGCACGAGGCTTGCTGCGCTGCTGTTTACATACATGAAAAGTGTGAACAAGAACGAATTTGATAATAATAATAAATAAATAAAAATAAAATGCAGGGAAGATGAGTAATAACGAAACTCAGAAAACTATCAGCATCATGCACATGAGTGCAAATAGTCTTGACCTCGAACCAACAATAGGATTGTATCACGAGATTCACCAAATAAGAACATACCAATAGTTCATAATTGACAATGCTGTAATTGTCCCATCATCATCATCAACGAAGAACCAGAGTTGGTGTCCTATCTGGCGCTTGGCGTCCAGACTACAGATGGCAGGTCCTATCTTAGCCTATGCTGCAATGCTGAAGATGATGGCAGCAAGTTCTCTCGCAATACGAGCAGGCAGCAGCCAATGCCGCCTGCTTCAGGCACCTGGTAAGTCGCTCGCTTCCCTCACTACCTCGATCCTTTACAGACAGATGCCACACGTACTCCACCTACTATGCAAATAATAATAATAATAATAATAATAATAATAATAATAATAATAATAATGAAATTGTATTTACCTCTTTTCAGTAGTTGATGCAGATCCCATGGCTCGATCCCTAGTTCCCTACCTTACCTGTGTATAGTAACTGTGTCAACCCGTAGATTTGAACTCGCAACCTGTAGGACCGCCAATGGTAGGTAGGATTTCGTAAATCATAGGGTAGAAGGGATTCGAACTGTAAAGCTGTCGGGTAGGATTTTAGACAGTCCAGAGGTCGTAGCTGTAGACTGTCTGAAGGTTCAAGGTCGTAGTTGCTACTTACCTGAAAGGCAAAGTCGTAGCTGCTACAGTACCGAGAGGCCAAGATAGAAGTTTCTAGAAGCGACCTTTCGGAGTCAGCCTTAGTTAGGCAGAGGCAAGTGGTCAAGTGGTGGCAGCCCGCCTCGTACAGTCAGCAGTCCCAGTCCACCCAGTCCAGTCCAGTCAAGCAAGTACCGTATGGGACTGTGTGTACCATGGGCCACGGGTTATAGGGCAGACCAACGCATCACAGAAGTATAAATCAAGAGGCTGCGCCCAACCTTTCTTTCATTCATGTGGAAGCCATGCGGAAGCGATGCTTTAGCGTATTGTGCAAGGAGGTTTGCTGGAGGCCCGAAGACGAAGTGGACGAGAGTGAAGCAGGGTAGTCATAGCGATAGGTAGTGGCAGCTATACCTGCCATAGCTTAGTATAGGGTGCAGTGTGTGTATACTGTGTGAGTGTCCAGAGCTATGTGCGTGGGACATCCAGGGTGATACAGAGTGTGAACAGTGAGTTGTTTGGGCGCACAGTCGCCATAGCCAATTGCAAGAAAGCTCTCATCTGGTTGCGATATCTTTGAGTACGGTGTCGACGCATGTCGCTAGTTCACTGTGTCGCTGTTTACACGCATGCAAAGTGTGAATGAGACCAGTCTGATTGCAATATGGACGATGCACATAATATCTATCGCATAATCACACTGTAATCTGAGTAATCAAAGTAAAAGCACATATCATAATGGACCTTGGCAACCTTCCTTCTGAGAACGAAACAGTAGAATAGTGAGTCAATGTCCGAGCCCAATCATGCAGCACCAACAACACAACCCAGTGTAGCTCTCTCTTCTGAATGGCGTCAGGCGCCCTATCTATTCCACAGTCTATCCTTACAACTACAGTATGAAAACAACCAGACAACTCGGCGTTCAGCGAGTAGCCGATGCCAACATCAACGCCAATCTCTTCTCTACCAAGTATGTCCTTCTCTCCCTTCACATCCTCGTCCCCCCAACTCACGGATGCCTCATGTGCTTCACCTATTGTGTAGGTAGTAATAATAATAATAGTAATAACAATAATAATAACGAAAATAATAATAATAAAAATATGCAATGAACATGAAAGTGAACGAAGCACAAAAATCCAATCTGCAAAGTCCTACTGAAGCCTGAGCAGTCAAAGTGCAATAATTCGTGTGCATGAAGGTCTGTATGGGGCCCAGACCCGCCCCAGGCCACGCAGAACTCACTGTTCTGCATTGGGCTGTGTGACTAGGCACTGCCCAGGCCCAGACTGCTGCGTCCGGCAATGAGACCGAACTCTGCAGATGGAAACTCTAAGGTCAAAGTCCACTGTAGAGTCAAAGTTACTATGCACAGGCCCTTGGCCAGATACACTCACTCGTGATGTGCAGGTACACAGACAACATCGATGCCAAAGAAGATTCGGTTTTGGTATAATCTGAGCCCTCGTCTGCATCGTGATCTGGACGAGTGAAGGAGGCAGCTTCCGGGCTCAGACCCCGAGTCAATAGTACATAGGGACTGACTCTCCGGCATTTGACTTTCATTCAGTCGTGTCAATGCTGACTTTCTACTTTGACGACGACGCTGACTCTATGTTCAGACGCTGGTTGAACGCTAGCTTCTGGCCGGCACTTGTGAGATACGGCGGCACGTTGCTTGTTGGCATGGTGGTTGCTTGCTCGTATCTTTTAAAGCGTGTTGACGTGGCAGCTGCCACGTGTCTGGATTGCTCACGTAGCGGTCGTCGTTCGGAAGGAAGTCGGGACTGTTGATACATACTTGATTTGGCCGTGTCGGCATTGCTGCTGTGTTGATGAGAGAACGCTAACGTGCCACGTCAGATCTGTGACCAGATTGATGCTGCTTGAGTGGGGAGATTGCGGTAAGCCCGAAGAAGAAGTGGGCCATTTCTTTCCACCCCCTAAGTCTTTTCTCCTTTCATCTCTATTTATTATGTATGCATATACTCTGATATCGGAAACAGATCCGATTGGCGATATTCATCAACAAGAGTAAGATTATCTGAGTCTGCTTTATCAACGAGCCTCTGGACTTGTATTGAGCGAGTAATTATGATCGCATCTCGACGAGATCAGTGTTTACATATCTGACGTGTATCATCTCGGTTGAGTTCTTTGCAAGATAAATAAATAAATAAATTAATTAAATAAAATATATAATTCAAAAAACGGATGCGCAGCAAAGACAGGTAGGTTCTCTCATTTCTCCCTTTTTTTCTCTCTCTCTGTCTTACTCTCTATGTGTATGTGTCTTTTCTCTACGCGTCCCAGTGTATACGCGTGGGTGTGCCGCTGTGTACTAGTGTCACTTTGCACTGTCGCCACGTGTCTGTATGACTGAGTAATGTGCGTGTGTCACAGTGTCCTTATGTGTTTTCCCTATGTCTGTGAGTCACAACGTGAATGTAACTGCTTCATTGTGTATTGGTGTAGCACTATGCACCGTGTCTGCGGGCGTTTTGTTGTGTCCACATGGGCCACAAATGGATATTTGGGCCCGCCTTTACTCAGGGCGGCTCATGGCTCGTCGGACCAGATTGGTACTTTGTGACAATTGTGGGCTTACTGCGGCTTCTGCCGCCATAGCCAGGGTATGAGCTCCCTCATCACCCTCATATCTGTCAAGTCCCCTTTTCCAGCTTGTCTGTGCCTGTCTGTGTTATGTCTGCTTCGTCTGCTTCTTGTCTGTTCTTCTCTGTTTCCGTCTATTTTCCCCCTTTCTGGTTGTCTTCCTCTTACTTCTTCTCCCACTTCTCTGTCTTCTGCATGCATATATACATATATATATATATGTATATATATGCGCATTTTACTGTATGTGTGTGTTTGTGTGTCACTGTGCCCTGGGTGACTATCTTTGTGGGCTTACACTGCGTGTCACAACATAGGTTATCACTGTGCACTACTGTGATTATACATCTGCGTGCATCACTTAGTCTGTGCACCTGTGTATGTGACACTATGTCCCAATGTATATCACTTTGTATCAGTGTATATCACTGTATTTTTTATTTTTATTTTTTTTTCTGTCTCGTTTTGCCTTTCCGTCCCTGGTTTCGTCTGTCTGTCTCGTGCAAGGATAATGAGCAATAGCGAACTTCAGCAGTTAATATGCATCATACACACGAGTCTGGATAGTCTTGACCTCAAACCCAAAAGCAGATTTGCATCACGAGTTTCTCCAAATAAGAATACAACATGAGCTCAAAACTGACAATATTGATATAGTCTCATCATCATCAACCAAGAACCAATGTCGAACTCTCATCTGGCGCTCGGTGCCCTGACTATGGGTGACAGATCCTGTCTAGCCTCTAGCTACGATGCAGATGATGACATCGACAACTTCACCGAAGTACGAGTTGATATCGGCCAATGCCGATCTGTTGTAACTCCGTTTAGGCAAGGGCAACCATGATCCCTTCATTAATAAAAAAATAATGACAATAATAATAATAATAATAATAATAATAATAATAATAATAATAATAATAATAATAATATAAACGCAAGAGAGATGAGCTGTAGCGAACTTCAGCAATCATCATGCATCATTTACATAAGTTTCAGGTAGTCTTGACCTCGAACCAAAAGCAGAATAGCGACGCGAGTTTCACCAAATAAGAATACAGCACGAGCTCAAGATTGACAATGCTGATAGAGTTCCACCGTCATCAACCACAAACCAATGTCGAACTTCCTATCTGACGCTCTGCGTTCAATCTTCAAGTGGCAGATCTTATCTAGCCTACAACTACAATATCATTCTCGTCATCAACAACTTTCCTGATGTACGGGTCGATCTTGGACCACGCCGTCGCATTCAGCATCAGGTACGCCCATCGTCCCAACACACAATCTCGATCCCCATCCACAGTATGCCACGCATACCCTCTCTCACACATATATATGGTAATGTATATTTCCACATTATAGCGGTAGGTTCATTCGAGAGGTAGGAGAATTACTTTGCATAGCGGATGCAGGTCAAGGCTGCCCGCAAATGATCGCTAGCTGGCGATCAATCGCCAGCCATGGAGAGAGGATGAGTGAAGGTGAACGTAACGATCCATAACCAGCACTACAACATAAGAAGTCCCGACAACTGCGATTTCCTCCATCTACGGGTGAACTGTCGTGAAGCCTTCCGAGAGAAACGCCTTGCGGTCCGATTGATCACCAGGGATCGACTTGCCCATCCCTTGCAAACTGGAAATCACCAAAGTGTGCGTGGAGATTCCTTCGTAACTCAAGTACAAGGTCCCAACCTTCGCTCAGATCAAGTAAGTAGTCTTCTCCTTCTTCCTTCTCCCATTTTCTTTCCCCTTCTTCTTCTTCTTCTTCTTCTTCTTCTTCTTCTTCTTCTTCTTCTTCCGTCACGCGGCTACGACCTCAGGCACCACGCATACGAATCTAGCCCCGATCAGGGGAACGTTCAGGACCACAAAAATAACTGGAATTATCGATATTTGTACCCAATCAGACATGCCCATCGGTGTACTCCTCCTTTATCTTGCCCCCTCTTTCTCCATACTCACACACCCACATACACATCGCAGTGTATATTTCTGTGTTTCCTGCTGTAGGTTCATTCGGTCCTGCACACCGTACCTACCGAGGTACCCTGAAGCCTTCCGCTCGATCAGTATGCACACACGCATACACATACATACACACATGTAGCAGTGTATAATTCCATGTTCTTCGAGGAGATTCATTCCATTTTGCTCATCCTATTGATGGGGTGTATATTTCTATTTTCATCTTTAATGATCGTTCGAAGTAGCCTCTTCTATCTCTCCACGTGCATGGCTCGGAAATCCTTCTTTTTCTCAACGTGTAACAGTGTTTATCCCAATGTTCTAGCAGAAGATACATTCCGACTTTGTGCATTCTTATCTATGAAAATATCATGGATAGAAGTAGTACTTACTTCCATACTCTTGGCTTGTCCTAACGATCAATCGACGTAACCATCCTTCATCTTTTTGTGTGTACGGCTGAAAACTCTCTCTCTCTGTCTCACGTAGTCTGCAGATACTGAGAAGTCAGACAGGGAGGAGAGGAGGAAGCGATGGTGGACTTAGAAGGGAAAGAAGAAGAACTCTCTCTCTCTCACACCCACACACACACTATTCGTATACACACACACGCGTGTTCACTCACACACGTGCCTATGTACACACACACACTCGCACACACACACACGTGTAGTACGTATATTTTCATGCCCTGGCAGAAAATTCATTCAAATTTGCTCATCTATCGATGCAAGTACCGGGCTGGAGACTTATCTGTTCGGCGTTGCGTTTCTCACTCAATATCTCTCTCTCCTTCTCAATCTCCTACCTTCTCCCTTCCATCTCTCTTCGATTTTTCTCTCCTCCTTCCCTTTTCAATCTTCCCCTCCCTTCATCTTCAAAATTTTTTTTTTTTTTTCTCTCCCTCACCTTTCCTTTCTATTTCTCTCTCCTTTCTTTTCTTTCGACCTCTCTCTCTCCCTCTCTGTTACATCCCCCTGATATGCGACGTACGCAATAGCCGAGGGTCCGCAATGTGATAAAAAGGACTGAACGACAACGCTGTGTCGGCAAAATCTCAACTAGCAATGTGCATTCTGATATTTACAAAATGATGTCGAATATCGCAGGGAAGATTTAGATACAAGATATGGCCTGACCGACCTTTATTATGTAGTATTAGATAGTGAAGCAGAATGCTAGACAACTGATGACTAGCCCAATCATTGTTTCAACGCAGATCAAACATACATCATGCTCATCACAAGATGGTGGAGGAGCCTGGCGCTATACATAGAGAGAAAGCGTCACGTCAGACATGCCCAGACGTGGAGGAGGGGATTAGACGAAGAAGAGGGAAAAATGGAATGTCGTCAACACCAAGTCTGCTATACCGGCCCCAGATAATCCCTCGTTGTATGTTTAAAGCCAAAAAGTCGAGTCTGGATCCAACGTCACCAAGCTTTCTCTCTCTCTCTTTCTTTCGTAGACTGCTGATGCAGTGAAGTCAGATAATGAGAGGGCGAGAGGGAGATGGTGGATTGAGAAGCGGGAGAAGGAGAACTCTCTCTCTCTCTCTGTCACACACACACACACACACACACACACATACATAGTACACACAATGTGGTAGTGTATATCCCCACGTTGTACGGGTACATTCATTCGATTTCTATTTTATTTATTTACTTATTTACTTATTTATCTATTTATTTATTTATTCATTTATTTATTCATTTGTTCCTCCTATTGATGGAAGCACGGGGATCGGCCGCGAGGAAACGAGACTTACTCGTTCTTTCTCTCGCTCCTGTCGCTATTACTGTCTTCGTCGAGCCGTCGTCGTCGAGCTGTCGTCGTCGACACACCGTTACCTCGTCGTCGTCCAACCGTGCGGTCAGGTAGGTATTCTCTCTTTACTTCTCCCTTTTTTTCTCCTTCTTCTCCTCCTATCTCTCTCCCTTCTCTCTCCTTCCCTTTTCGTGTGTCTCCACATTCGTTTTCTAGCATACACGCCGTCCGTCTTTGTCGGGTTCGTCGTCGCCGCCGTGGCTTGTTTATCGAATCAGGTAAGTTTCCTCCTTCGACTACTACCTCTTTCCCTTCTCTCTTTCGTGCGATCACCTTCTCCTTCTCCGCGTTCCCCCCTCCTTCTCTCTCGCGGTTCTTTCCTCTCTACTCGTGGTCTCTCCTAGTTTTCGCGCGCTCCACCCTTCGCCTTTCTGCGTTCTCTCCAGCTAGCGGTTGTTTTCCCGATCTCGCCTCTGCGCGATCTCGCGGTGGCTTGCTCTCTCTCCAACGAAGGGGCCCCTGTGCTATAGGTAGATGCGGCACGGTAGGGATGGTCAGGGGCCTCGAATCCGCCCGACTTTCAGGTGTAGATTAACCAAAACGACTATGGGAAGTAGTGTTCACGGGTAAAGAGAAACGAATCTATTTTTATAAATAAAATAAAATAAAATAAAATAAAATAAAATAAAATAAAATAAAGAATAAACAAATCTAACAATAACTATTACTAACTACCACGTGTAGTGTCTCGTTTCAACGAGGCAACTACCACAACTCACCCTGCTAAAGAGGTCGCGGGTTCGAGTCCCAGTCGTTCAAACCCAGGCAAAACGAAAAGTAGAGCTCCCTGTCGAAAGGGAGTTAGCTCGGAGGGTGGTGGACCTTGATCCCCAGATCCCCCGCATATCAACCCGTACTGAAACCTATTGAGCTAGCTCCCACTTCGAGTAGAAGGGGAGTAGCTCTAGTATAAAGTAACGTGCCTCAGTCCAACCAATGGCCTGAGCCCATTTTAGCGTGCACGCTTGCTAATCCGCGTGCCTATCTGAATGTTCGTCGCCTTGAGCGGGCACGTGACCCGCAAGGGCACGTATTTCATCGGAAGACCCGAAGGGCCGGTACTTAGCCGAGGCTGCGGCATCAACGGTCGCAGCGGGGTAATCACTCAAGTGGCGGGTAGGCCGGTACCACACCAAGTAGAGGTAGATGCGACGGGTACTCGACTCGGAGGCCGAAAAATAAAAATTTTTAAACTCCTGGTACCGGTAGATAGACAGGTACCAGACCAAGTTTCAGTGCGTGTCGTAGATCTACCTGACACAACATCAACCTAACTGACCCCTCGACCTCTTCTGTCGAGGGGTATTACTACTGATCCTAATCACCACGGCGCGCGTCATAATAACGCGAGCAAACACTTAACGAAATTTTCTCATCGATTTTGCCCCGGCCTCAGTGGCCAAGGAATTTGCTTTTAGTGTCACGCCAAGCATGCACAACCCCTTCATTCCAGACTGGCTCCATCATGGTAACCGACACCGCCACCGTGTCGAATGCAAAGACATGGCAAAATACCCTTACAGTATCCCAGACCTCTTTAAGCGACGTCCTCGTCGCTCGGAGAACTATATGCAAACAACAGAAGGATTTCGACAAGCAAATTCGTCAAATCCGAACCCTGGGGTGACGTTGTCACCTTACTTTTCATTAGGATTGGCGTTGTCACCTCACTTTTCATTACTACTGCCGGGATTTTAACCCGGGTCTCCCACATTATAAAATAACTGGCTGACTCAAAGTGGGGATACTACATCTGTACTAAAGTATATGAAATAGTTAAGTATGACAACACACCTTTCCTTTCCCCACACCCTTAGACTTTGGATCCAGGTATTCGTTGGTTGTTTTCGGGGCAAGTGTCCGCGTACGAACTCATCCCGTCAAACGCGGGTCTTAACCGAGACCTTGGTTGTTCAACTCTTGATATTACAATCCAAAGTTGTCTGTCGTCCTGCCCGAAGCTTAATACAGGAGAACAACGGTCTTCATCTCGACTCACCACAGTCCTGGTAATCAGGCTGGAGCTGCGGTCCACCGCGTTGTTGCTTATCGGTGGTTACCCTCGTTGGTTGCGCAACGATGGGTTAGTCATCCTATGAATTTCAAACTAATCTCGACCCCTTCGACATCCACCTGAGTAGGTTCCTTCACTGGGATGGCCGTCCCCTCTGGCCCCTATTCTAGGCCATAGTCGAAGGGTTCGCTGCCTGGTTATGCTAGATCAGCAGCCCACGCTGGGAGTTACGTACCAACAATGCCAATTTTCCACCATAGGCTTGATAGTTTTATGCCCTCAGGTTAACTCTTGAGGTGGATGAACGATGCTTTAAATAAACCAAATAAATGAGAATTTTTAATAAATTGAGTATTCGTCAGGCTATATATATATATATATATATACCATTATTTTTAAGATAAACATTTGTTGACTCTTTGCTTGTCAGAATCCATGAAGAAAACATTACTTGTATGAAGATTGCCAAAGGATTTCATTAAAAGAATCGATAAGACTTAAAGGAGTCTATCCATGTCGTAGCATGGTCTCAAACAAGAAATGCACAATCAATCCAGCCTTCGAAGTTTTCACAAGCACTTATCAACTTTGACATGAAATACAGATCCGCCCATTCCTCTATCACCTCTTTAGATCTCAACAGAGTCTAGTAGTGATAGACGAAGGGAGATCTTAGGTCACAAGAGACTCAACCAAAGACAATAGGTTCACACACAATGTGACAAGTGCGTCGTGTTCACCAGCTCATCCCCCCTGAAAGATATAGAAATACAAATATGTTACAGAGTCAGATTGTCACTCACCTCTACTATCCCTCAAGTACCTCACATGTATTTTCCTATATTACTTCCTATGCTAAGTCTCCCTATCTGAATGAAGAAAGCAACACAACATGTCTCACACTTTTCCTCTGTCTAACTGAAGAAGAAAACACATACCCCATGCTCTAAATTACCCCTTTCTCCCTCTCATAACTGTTTTACAAGCCAATACAAGTCATGATTTACTCAGAAACTCCTGCCTATACCTATCTAGAAATCAATTGGCAGTCTCAGTACAATGTGGAGTGCTACCCTGCCTCCCTCAGGTATCCTGGGAATAATCTGCCATGTGCAGGCCACCAATCTCTTATGACTATCATACCTGGCCTTTCCTTCCTTGATGTAAACTGTCAGAATGGAACACTCATCCATGCGGTGCCCTTCCTTAGTGCAGAAGAAACACCTTTTTCCAGTCATACTAGGCTTGATCTTCTTTATGTCTGGTTGGGTTGAAGTCTCAGCCTGATCTTCAGTTCCTTCTGGTGAACCCAATTCAGATCCTCTTTGCCTCTTGTTCTGTCTTGGCAGAGGCACGGCCACACTCTCACTTACCTCCCTTTCTGGTGCAGGAAGCTCATCTCTTTTCTCCTCAGTCTGTACCCCCTTCTCTTCATCCTCCTTTCTCTCCACCATCTCTGCGGTTCCCTTTTCTTTCCCCTGATGGCTCAATCTGAGCTCCTCCATTCCTTTCAATATCACACACTATTTTCTCTCCCACTCCTGTCCCAACTTCTTTCTTTCTGAGATTTTATTGTCCAGGTTCAGTTCTAGCACACTGACCTCAGAGCCCAGACCATCCACCTTTATTTTCATTCTTCCTCTTGTGGCCGCTTCATTCTTCAATTCTCTGCCGTTCACAGTCAGGACGACCCTCAATTGGCTCACTTCTTTCTGCAATTCCTCCTTCCCTTTCTTCAATTCCTTCATTTTCTCCCTCATTTCTTCCATATATCTCATCAATTTTTTCACCTGGGCATCCCTCTCATCTTCCTTCTTTCTTACCCTGCTCATCTCTTCCGTTTCTCCGTCTCTAATCGTCCCTTCTTCCCCAGTTCTCTTGACCTTTGGATCCTTGCCTCCTTCCTGGATCCTCTTTCCTTCTCCTGTCTCCTTTACTCCTCCCTCTTTTTCATTCCTCTCTCTTTTTCACTCCTCCTTTTCTGTACCTCTTTCCTTCCACTCTCAAATGACATTTTCTTTCCAAGTTTTTTCTTTTTTGGTACCACACTTACCCCCATGCTTCTCTTCCTCTTTTCTGCTGCCTCCTCCTCTTTTTGTTCATCTGCCTCCGCCTAGTCAGACCCTTTGCAGTCGCTCTTGGGGGAGACCTTCGTCTTGTTCTTCAATCTTTTCAGAGGCACATTATCCTCTTCTTCATCCTCTGCCTCTTTCCCTTGTGGCTCAGCCATCTCTCTTCCAATCCATAACCCCCTCTCTTGCAGCCTTTCCTTTCTTGTCTGATCTTGCCTGGCCTGGGTGTAGGCCATCCACAATTCTGTTGTTATTATTTTCCAGGTCCGACTCCCTTTCACAATTCATTTTACTTCCTCTTTTTCACTCCTTTCTGATCTTGCGATCAATTGTTTCTTCTTTTCCTCCTCGTTCCATTCGCCTCTCTCGGCGGCCAGCTGCAAGCTGTTGATAAATTCCTCCAGATTGGTCTCATCAAACCTCAAGTCATCTTCCACATCGTCCTTTGGGAAGTGCCCCATGTCCTTCCATAATCTCACCTTGCATACTGTCCACCTTATGTACCCTGTCACCACTCCTTCAATCCTTCTCTTGTACATTCCTGCTCCAGTCACATTTGCAATTTTCTCTCTGTCATCCCATTTTCTCCTGAATACGTACTCCTCAAGGTCTCGCAGGAATATTCGCAGGCTGTCTCCAGCCCTGTAAATGGGCAGCTCCTCCAGGTTCCTTGAGACTTTCTGATCCCTCCTTTGCCCTCCCTTTCTAAAGGTAGGTCAAGAGGGTCCTGCCACCGCTCGTCTCCGCGTCATGGCCTCTTCTTTTCAAGGGTCACGCCTGCACACAGAGAAGGGGCAAATGACAGGTACAAGGATCAGATCACCATCAAGACAACATATTTCGTTAAACATAAGCTTGACAATGCTCCCTTTATCTGGTATTCCCATGCACGCACATATATATATACATATATATATGCCTATATATATGTATATATACATACATTTGTGTGCGCATACACATGTATATTTCACTATACCTTTCGCATTCATGCACATATACATATACACACATATATATATACATGTATATACGTATTCACACATGTATGAGTATTTACTTAGGCACTTGGGTACACACATGCATAGGCACCGATACACACATATATACATAATCACTCCTCAGTCTACTCAGGCTTTCTGCATCATAGTTAGGCTCACCTCTCCTCTGATTTGGAACTTCTTCAGTCTGGACCCTGAAACCCAGTCCTTCCTTGGAGTCTCATGCATCTCTTCTAGCTCGTAGGCCCCATGAAGTCCCTGCTTCCTGACTTTGAATGGTCCTAGCCAACGTTTGTCAAATTTCTGTGACCACTGCATTTACAGAGAGGAATCGTAGAGTATTACTGTCTCGCCAACTTGTAGAGGTTTGAGTCTAACTCTAGGTAGTTTGTCCCACCTTTTTTTATCCTTTCCCCTGCTGTCTGCAACGTTCATGGCCGCTTCCTGCACCCTTTCTTCAGTGGCGCTGATCTGTCTTGCCCTTAGATCTAGCAGTTCTTCCAAAGTCAAGTTGTTCTTCAGGTCCTGTCTGCGCCAAGTTTTCAGGAAGCTTTCAATTGGAAATGTGGCGTGGCGATCATACCAGAGTGTCGCAGGTGCATACCCGGTCGTCCTCTTTACAGTGATGTTCTCCACAAAGAATACTGTTCTTAAAAATTTTGGCCAGAGGTTCGGCTTCCCACTGGTCCATTTGGCCAGTAAGTTAGTAATTGTACTATGGCCTCTCTCGACCGGTGCATTCGCTTGTGGATGAGCCGAGTCGTATAGTTACCTATGACCCCCAATTCCTTCAGCAACTCTTTCACTTCTCCAAATGTGAACTCAGACTCCCTGTCCATCGTGAATTCCAATACGAACGGATATCTGAGATAATACTCTTTAATACGATCTGCCAACGTTGTTCCAGTCTTGTTCCTGATAGCTCTGCCATCAACGAACGCAGTAAGGTTATCCCTTGCGTCAAATATATAATTATATCCTCCAAGTCCCAATGGCATAGCTAACAGATCCAAGTGAACAACTGCCCCTACTTCCTTGATATATCTAGGATGCAGGGGTTCCTTGTATCTGATAGGCGATCGTATTTGACAGGGGCACACACGACTCACAGTATTTTCGTGTCATTTCAAACATTCGTTCCCAGTAGTAGAGCTCCATCTCCTTTCTGTAAGTGGTTGGAAAACTCCGGTGTCCTCCAACTATCCCATCATGCAGTGCGGCTATTACGCCAATTTGACGATTCCTCCCACATACAACACGTTGTGGCGGCCTCCTCTTGTCTCTGATGAACAAATGACTACCTCTTACCACATAGTAGTCTCGCATCCTGAGAGTTTTTTCACTCACTTCTCTTTCTCTTTTATCTCCTGAGATGAGCAACCCCATTTCTAAATAGAACCCATCGTACTCTTCCTCCCTGAATTCTTCTGAGATCTCCTCTTGTTCGAATTCTCCTTCCTTCTCTTCATCAAATTCGTAATCATCGCCAATGCTTTTACCATTCCTCTCTCATCATTTGCTTGGACTTGTAACAGCGAATTTGTCAGGTAGTACGTTCTTCCCATCATGACTACCTGCTCGTCTGTCTGTAGGACTTCTGCTTCGATCGTTCGCGGCTCATTCATTATCCAATAGTTCTCTACCAGAGCCAACTCCATCATCCACTCCGTATTTCTTTCGCCCCAAGAGTCCTCTTCCTCTAATGGTGTGAGTATCAGGGAAGACTCTCTTATAAATTCGGGCGGCAGATGCCACATTGAATTTCCTTTCCTCATCTCCTTACTTTCGACAAACATGAATCAACAGTTCACATGAGTTCGCATGTTTTTCCCTTCCTCCAAAAGTCCGTCTATCGGAGGCGTTTCTTCATTAGATTCTCCCTGGTTTCCCCACTCAATTTGGCTCATGTCGTTCGCCCTGTTCTTGTTCCCAGAGATCCGTTCTAACTGGAAGTCGAACATTCAGATATAGGTGAGTCATCTGGCTATGGTCGGATCTGAGGGCGAGAAGTTCTTTAGCGAGTACACAAGCGTCGTTT
>BFEA01000350.1:799035-836609 GCA_003427395.1 Chara braunii | reverse complement strand
CAACTATTTCAATGAATCTCCTTCAAAACCCACAGGTACCAAGGAAACTTCGAACTTCACCTATATTTCTGAAGGGAGTGGGTCATTCTAGGATCGTATTGGTCTTCTTCTTATCAGGGCGTTGACCATGTTTGTTGCAAATGTATCCCAGAATGGTTACCTCCTTTACGCAATGTCTCGACTTCACTCCACTGGCAGTGAGGTTGTATTCTTCTAGTAGCGATAGGACTTCTCTACATCCCTGAACATGCTCTCATACAAACCTTCTTACCCCTGGAGCCACCTCTGACTCATTCTTCTCAATCGGGCCCTTAACTGCAAGATCATCTATGTACGGTTCGGTGATCTGAGGGCTAATTGGCTGCATAACTCTGATCATTCTTCGTTGCACCATGGCCACAACATTGGTCCATCCTTGTGACGCAACATTCATATGGACCAATCACCTTGGCGTGTGCATCGCCGTGATGCGACGGTCTGCCGGATAGACTGGAAATTGATCATATCCAGAGTAGAGGTCGATGAGGGACACAATCGACCTACCTGCACCAACTTCTGGCAACTGGTCAGCGTTGGGCAAACCTCCTGCATCCTGTACAGTTACCACGTTCAGTCGTTGGAGGTCTTGCACCCATCTGAGTACTCCGTTTGGTTTTACAAAACAGAACCATGGAAAGGTGTATGGTCCGCTGGAATATCCTGCAACATCCGTACAGATTTTTCCATCTAGGTATTCTACCACCTTTCTGCGATCCTCGGGGTTGGGATACTTAGCTCCTCGGACATTCCATGACTCGTAAGGTACAGTATGAATGCGGATCATCTCTATCTTGTCCACATCCAACCTCCCACGTTGATCATCATTAAAGGCATATGCCCCATGCTTTTCTCGTATCAACTCCTTCACCAATTCCTCCTCTTGCCTTGTCAGAAACCCAGGTTCCCCTCTTATCAATTATTTCTCAGTCTCATCGTCGATGCCACAAGGTCCATTCTGGACGTCTTCCCCCATTCGCTGTATCAACTCTCTTTCTTGATCATAATATACTCTTTCTTCTTGACTTACTAGGACTGGCACAGGCCGACTTTTCTTGTTTACCATCTTGTACCTCCTTTTGGAGCCCTGCTTGAGCCCACCCCTAAAAAATGATGACCTGCAGCTAAAGCATTCGGCGCATGCGGCACTATTACTTGAGAAGAAAGAGGTGGTTGGTAAACGAGATCGACCCTTCCCCCTTCTGGATCGTCTTGGATCCTCTCTGCGAGCGCCCTGACTGCGTCCGGATTAGTCATCCTATAGGCCGATACCAGTTCCACTGCGTCACTGATATTAGTTATGCTTAGTACTAGCCCTTTAGCTTCCTCATCATCTGACTCTTCTTCTCCTTCTTCCCATTCCAGTTCTCTCCTCCTATTCTCTGATTCCTCGAATGTGTAGGATCCGGCATTGAGTCTGTTCTTCGAGCTGTGTGGGCCGGTATTCCTACAGGTGATAACCTCAAAGTTTCCACAGGCAAGATCGCACAAGATGACGAACATGGTGCCGTCGTGCTTGTTCATAATGAGCGACTCGAATCTGCACAGGAATGACCTGCCCAATAATATTGGGAGATCCAAGTTGGGCATGACGTAGAAACAAGTACGTATCTTAACTCTTGCTATCTCTATCACCACATTCGACGCAACCCCCGTGTACCCGGTCTTGCCGTTGGCTCCATTGAGAAACCCGCAGTCGTTTTCATCTACCTCCAGTCCTAGTTTTACCGCCGTTTCTCCGTTTATAATGTTCATTTCTGCCCTGGTGTCGATCATCCCAGGACACATCTTCCCCTTTATCATAACCTCAATGGACCCTGTTCCCACGAACTTCCAATCCATTTTGCTTCCTGCCACGTTCCAGTTTGCCTCTTTGGGAATCAGGTCCCCCATCCGGACCGAGGTCACTCTCCGGCGTGATAACCTTGCCTTCACCATCTCCCTTAACTTAGGAGCCGAAGCTAGAATTTCCTTCAGATTTAGCAATTCGTTGTGACCTTCTTGTAGCTTATTTACTAGACCTTCCAGGTCTACCCCTTCTTCGATCGACGTCTGGTACTTTCTCTTTTTGTTTGGCGCTTCGTCCTTTTTGAACCTTCCTTCTTTAACTTCGCATTTTCTTCTCTTAGCCCAGATTTCCGCCTGCCTCTCTTCTTCCTCCCTAATTTTTTCATCCTCGTCTTCATCAGCCTCTACCATGATAGGTGGTTCTTCCTCTGCAGGCTGGGAAGTCTGGGCTTGCTCCTTTGGAGGATTCCCTCCTGCGGGTCTTCTTGTAGCAAATGGAATCGTTCCTCTTACGCTCCTTTGACCCCCACTGTTCTTTGCGGCCATGTTGGCCCTCAACATTCTTGGGTAGGGCTCATTTGGCCCATCTCCCGATCCTCCACGTCCCATGGTAAACACTTTCGGGCATTCAGCCCCTTCTTTCCCCGCTTCTTCACATATCCCTTGGAGCCTCAAATGTAGTATTTGCATCTTATTCACTAGGTCCTCCATTCTATCAAATGTGTCCCTGACGTTAATCCTAACGTCATCCTCTTTAGCTTCTTCTTCCACAAGGGGTACATTTTCCTTGCTTTCTTCAATCCCCATCCTGCTCAGTTTTTCTTTTAGTTCAGTTACATCTTCCACCCGTACGACTAATCCTTCCTTTTATTGCCACATTTTAAACATTCCCGAGGCGTTGGGACCTAGCGCGGCTATGCGAAGGGCTTCTTCTCTAGTGCCTCCCGGAATCTCAAGATCGATCGGCCTTCCTGTTCTGTCAAATACCTCGCCATCTATGTTTGACGTTATGAGTCAATCGCGCTCGTCAAGTGTCCTAACGTGCATTCGTTTTACCGTGTGCCCTTTGATCCCACAGTGGGTACAAGTACATTCACTGTAATCTATCAATCATCTGCCATAACCCTGTCCGTTCCATGGCCCATTTCCTCTACCAAACCCCCTTCCATAGCCTTGGTCGTAACCACGATCATATCCTTGTTGATATTCTTGCCCTACCGAGTTCGCACACCCTTCGAGTTGACCCCAGTTTCCACCCTGATACCCACTCCCTCTATTTTCTGCTCCTCGTTCCCCTGGTCCCTGATTTCTACCAGCATTCCTACCCCTTCCACGTCCTTGTCCTTGTCCTTGGGACCTGTTCTGGTTTTGTCCTCCTTGGCGACTCGATCCTAGTTGGTTATGCCCTGTTAGTCGGAGTTGTCCCGTGTTTTGGTCTCCTCCCAAATTCTGATTCTGGGGTAACATAGGATATGGACCCTGCGTAGGCCATGGCCCTATCGGAAAGTACCCAGGCCATGCTCCCATAGGCGAACCCACGGGCTATTGACCATATTGTGTGGTGCTCGTTGACGACTTCTGTCCATACTGGACTATCGCTTGTTGAGTTACTTGCCCTTTTTCCGAGCCTTGTCCTCCGATAGCGAGATTTTTAGTCTTTCTTTGACACTTTGTTAATTTGACCGCTTCTTCCGGTTCTCCTCCTTCGGCCTCTTCCTCTCCATCTTCCTCTTCCTTCCTTCTTTTTCCCGATGGCTGTGTCACTGTTAACAGTTTCGATGGTGTCACTCTTTCCCTAAGCTCTTTTATCTCATTTGCCATATTGCTCAACACTCCTCCAAGCACACTATCCGTTCCTTGGATCGTCCCTACTGCCTTTCTTTTCTTTCGTTCGACCTTGATTTGGTGATGGAACACTTGGTCCATGTCTCCCGCCGCGATGTTCCTTTTTATGGTTTCCCAGGTTGTCTTTCTCCCGGCGGCTCCCCCTCGGGTTAGCTCCATCGCCTCATACCCAGAGAATTTCCCTAAGAATATGATGCACTGCATCTCTTCAGACAGCCCCGGAACCCTCTCGGCTGTCTTTTCGAATGTGTTGGCGAATGCTCTGATCGTGATGAAATCATCTCTGTTCATGTTATAGAGATGGTCAATCGTGAGCAAGTCATATCCTAGCTTAAACGTCTTTTGCATGCCCCTTTTAAACTCAGCCCAATCATTGTTGGACTTTCTCACTACCTCTTATACGTCAGATGTGCATTCCCACCATACGTATTCGAACAACTGGGCAAACTTCTCGACTGGTGTCAACTGGTTGAAGATTTGCTCGAGCAGTTCTAACCAATGAGTCACCCTATCCCCCTTGAAAGGAAAAATGTCTATTCTCGGTAGGGTAGACCTCTTTATCATTCTCTTCTATAGTAACTTGACGATTTTCGCCGCGGTGATTGGCGGCCTTCCATTGGCGCTGGCATCGCCCATCTTTTCCCTTTTTCTTTCTTGGTTCCTGCTAGACCGTAGACCGTGTTAAGACACACAAAACGACCATTGATTCACCCTCTTTGTCACTATCTTGGCATACCTTTTACTCTTGTCACTTGTCCTTACCCTATATGACTTTTCATACCCCCTTTTCTCTCAACCGAGTATTTCTTCTAGGAGCACCTAGTCCCCGTGCCAAAAGCTTCTAACCATACCAAATAAGGAAAGGATTTCATCAAAAAAAAAAATAATACATGTCTTCCGGCAAAGATTACGCCAGTAGGTCGAGAGATCTTCAAAATGGTAAATGCGTAGGTACGTGTTTACTACGCATAGTACGTTATAGAAGTCCCTCTCTTTTAATCTTGGTCCCATTTTTAAGTATAGACGGTAAACAACTTCCGACGCCTCAAACTCGAAGCCCATCTCTGGAACCGATTGTGCTGCAAGTACCGTTCATTCCACATTCTCTATTCCCCAAAATGCTTCGTTGATTATGAAATTCGGAAGCGTGGTTTTAACGTACTTCATCGGATATGTGACTTCGGCTGCCCACTTAGCATCGATTGATTTGATAACCTCCCCTTCTTCTCCCCAGTACATTTTCCTTGAAAACACGTCAAGGGTCATTCCGGCTATCAACACGTACTTAGAGACCGGGCGGCTTTCCCCTATCGCAAAATCGATCGCGTGAGCCCTCCAGAGAAGGGCTGGTAGATAAAGGGTCACTTTTACCATTGTCTGCCTTTCCCTTGTGGTCCACATAGTTTCTATCCAAAGGAAGGTTTCCTGTCCTATCGGTATCCCACACCATGAGTCCATTTCTTCATTCAAATCTATCGTTCTCTTTGGCAGTGTCATTTCAACCCCTCTCTCCTTTGGCTTGGGTAGGTTGATCAGAAAGCTCCTATCAGCGAACCACATTAAAGGAGTCATTCTGGTATTCTTGTAACAACAGTCAAAGAAAGAACCTTTCCTTTCTTAGTAACCGCTCAATTTATCATTTCTCAATAATTTTCTATCGCAGTCTTTCCTAAGCACCCCTTCCTATTTGATCGAGGATCCCCTGCTTCAGTTCTTCTCAGTAGACATGCATATCTGCCCAATCGTATTGACGTGCATACGAACCAACCCGTGATAGTACGTTTTGCCGATCTCTTTCGTCAATCAAATGCCCTATCTCTAGGTATATGTAGTATACCAGCAGAGGTGTAGATACGTGATATTCTCTCTCTGGTATCGCCATTGCGGCTTCCGCAGCCATTTCCACTCGGGTCCTCCCTCCGAAAACTGCATCTACAATGAACATGGGAAGGGTTCCTCTTAGATATGCAGCCGGTGGAAGAAATTCGTTTTCCTTCCTTACCCTCACAGTTCCTGTGACCCTCTCAAATTCATTCACACTAACATTTCTTCTTCTAGATTCGAGCGCGGACTCTGTTATCCATAATAGTCTAGAGAGAGATCAATCAATACCTAACACTAAATTTATTTTGATTGTTTGCAATTTTTCTGATGCGATATACAGGGTAACCCTCTCTACTGCACAGTTCTCGCCTCTAAGCCATCCAGACTCAATCCAGATGAAAGTTTGTTCCCCCAAGGAAATCCCCCAACAATACCCTGTCTCTTCATTCTCTTCGTGGCGACTGGGTAAATTCATCATAGGGTCACGCCTCATTTGCACGGACTCTCTGACTGTGATTTGGTATAGAGCAGAAACTATCTTCTTTTCGTCGATACACTTCACCTACCACATAACACAAATCAACCCACATCCTTCCATTTAGCTAGCAGACTTCCAACCCTAGGATCTGACTAGTTTTCCCTTTTTATTCCGCCACCTTCTCCAACCCTTTTGGGCCCTTATATAATCTTTTTATACAACAAGTAAGATATCAACCCACAGATCTCTAACTAACACAATATAAATATTAGGAGTGATAGACACATCCTCCTATCAGGCGACGCAAACTGCGAAACCTCAGGAGGATCAGGTACACGTGCTATCTCGCGGGGCCCTTGTTGGTGAGGCAGGGGAAGGACGGTCAGCTATCTCTCTTGGGACAGTGGGTAAGGGCTATGATGCGGGCGACCAGGCAGCTCGAAGTGTGGAAGTGTTTCTTCGTAACGCCTAGCATACCTATATGAATAATAAGTCATTTCATCAGGGTCTGGGGTATGCATGCGCCTCTCCTCCCTACACCTTCTTGCCCTCAATCCTTCATCCCACTCTTCTAGTCCTTCATCATTTTTTTTTCACTCCTCTTTTTCGCTGGTCCAGTTTACAAGCCTTTCGGGCGTCTTCCCTTGTTTGCCGTCTCTTCCTCTACCAGTTCCGGTCCCACGGCTCTTAGGTGTCATAGTCGTTAACTCTTAGTATAAGTAGGACAATTGTACTTATGTGTATTTAGTCCCTATCTTACACGTTGATTTATTTGGAGCAACTACTCGTCACCAGCTATCCAAGTTACCGTACTCTGCTTAGAATCTTAGCCAATTCCCTGATTTTTAATGATTGTCGTTTTGCCAGGATTTTGCCTTACCCGAGTTCGTTCACTAAGGACCCGGCTAGAAGCGAGATCCCCGGCAACGGCGCCACCTGTCACGCACGGCGGTCCCACACCCACGCGCAGAGTAAATTTTTGTGTTGGACCTCACGGTCGTGTCACGCAGGAGTTTCCTTGTTACTTTACGCAATACCAACTCCGACCATGCACGCGTGCTGTACCTCTCGCGACTCTCTACAACAGGTTAGGGTCCCGCGAGGTACAACATACCTCCACCTGCGGGAGCTGTCACCATCCCTTAGGTGGGCATATCCTTGCTGAGCTACTGACCCACTTACGAAGGCTTTTTCATGCAATCGTAGAGGTAGGCCAACCGAGGGCGTTTTCTTGATCGCCGTAGCTTAGGCATATGCGCGGTAGAACGTCTTAAGACTGACCCGTATGTCGAGCCCCGAGGTGCTAACTCTCCGGACCGACTATCTAATCAGGCCGACTTCTCCGACAATCTTCCACGCTTAGCTAACTATGACAATGACTCTATGTTTCTTCTGTTGATCTTATGAGAAGCCAGAGTCGAACACTTTGTAGTCTTTCTTTCTCTCGAACAGAAACCTAGATAAATGATTTTCTGAGCCACGACCAGCTACGATCTTTTTCACAGATATATATATATATATATAAATGTATATATGTATATATGTAAATCAGGGGAGTTGAATGAGTGGTGGACCTCACTTTTCACAATTGTTGAGCCCGTTGTCCAATTATCCCAAGTGATCCCAAATCCAGAAGACAGCACAATGTCCAACACCTGTGCAAATGCAAGAAAATCACATACACGCATACAGATGCAGACACAGAATGTGCTACAAGCGTCAACCTTTAACCCATTCATAGCAAACCACCCACGGTCCAAAACCTTAAAAATAACATTCCTTCCTAAACCTGACTCCTTTTACCCCAGCCCTTCACATTTTCAAAGACCTCTGAGTGTGATTTGGACAAATTTAGGTGTAGATACAGGAGGAAGATTTATCTGTTCCCTTCTTAGGTCTTGTCTTAGGTGTGGGTATCAAGCCATGTGGAAGTTGAGTCGGAATTATACCGACATGTTATCAAATGATAACAGAATTGTTGTTCTTACGGATTCCCCGTAAGTTTTCCGAAGTGTCGGAACCTGTAGACACAACACAGTCCACGAGAAACTTAACATCCCTCTTCCTAACTGAGATCTAGAAAGTTTCTTCTAGACTCTGTGTTTTCTGTCTGACTTTTATCCTTAACTAATCGTTTGGGTTGTTGCCCTTCCGCTTCAGGTAGTGAATAATAGTTTACTCCCCTTTTTAATGTCACAATAAATCTCCATGTCCCCTTCACTATCTCATTCTTATCCCTTTTGGGATTATCTTATCTGAGCTCCCTTTCATTTCCCAACACACATGAACACATCATCAATCCAACCCATGGAAAGGAATCTTACGGAAAGAAATCAGATAAATAGATAGTCTCTCTTTGAGGCAAGATCTCACTTATCCCCTCTCAGTAGAATCAGAGGTAATTAGTTAGGATCAAATAATGCTGAGTGTGGAGAAAGTTAGTGGTGGCATGGCAGATCATTCAGGATATATCCATTTGTTACTGGAGCTTGTTTGACAAAGGCAAACCTTGTGGGTCTTGGCCCCTGTGTGCCAAAGCACACTTAGCGGTAGGCTAATCCTATGGCTAGCCATTGATAAGGCAGGTGTCCTTGAAACCTCGTTACTCTTATATCAGATCAGTCACTGATAAGGCAGGATTTCCCTGCTATTCTTATCACTAGCTAGCCCTCAATAAGGCGGGTGTCCAAGGATCCTTGTTACTCTTATCACTGACTAAGTGCTAGGATGTTTATTGATAAGGCGGGTGTCCTTGAAACCTTGCTACTCTTATATCAGACTAGTCACTGATAAGGCAGGATTTCCTTGGTACTCTTATCACTCGCTAGCCCTCAATAAGGCGAGTGTCCAAGGATCCTTGCTACTCTTATCACTGAATGAACGTTAGGTTGATCAATGATAAGACAGATGTCCTTGAAACCTCACTACTCTTATATCAGACTAGTCACTGATAAGGCAGGATTTCCCTGCTACTCTTATCACTGGCTAGCCCTCAATAANTCTTATATCAGACTAGTCACTGATAAGGCAGGATTTCCCTGCTACTCTTATCACTGGCTAGCCCTCAATAAGGCGGGTGTCCAAGGATCCTTGCTCTTACCAATGACCAAGCGTAAGGCTCATCGGAGTTAAGGCAGGTTTTCTCTGTTATTCTTACCTCAACACAAGCCTTATCGATGGATAAAGTTATCGATTCGATGACATTCGAGCCCTGAATCGTTGTTAGTTCGGGAACTTATGCTGGATCAGATGCATAATGAGCAATGATCGGTTTGATCTTTGACAATTGATTATAGCAAACTGAAATAAAAGTACCCATCATCGTTTAGATGGAGTATAGAGAGAATGATCGTGAGAGGTTGATACCTTGTATCGATACTTCCAATCAATGCCCACACAACAAGATCGTTGTACCCAGAAGCAATCAGTTTCCACTCAGCCAACCTTTTCTCTACCCGTTGTCAGACCGAATACTCTTACAAGGGTATTTGGCCATGCTTTTACATTCGACACGGTGACGGCATCGGCTACCACGACGGAGCCAGTCTGGGATGAAAAGGGTGTGCACGCTTTGGCGTTACACTTGAAACGATTTCCTCGGCCTTTGAGGCCTGAGCGAATCGGTGAGAAAATTTTAAAAATATGCGCTCGCGTTGTTGTGACGCGCGCTGTAATGGTTAAAATTAATAGTAATACCCTCTGACCGAAAGGATCGAGAGGTTGATTGAGTTATTGTTGTGTCGGGTAGATCCACGACACACACTGCGATTTGGCCCTATACCTACCTACCTGTCGGTATTGGGCGTCTAAAAATATCAATGTTTGTCTTCCTCTACTCGGCCTCCGAGTCGGGTACTCAGCACATCTACCTTTACTTGGTATGGCACTGACCTACCTGCCGCTTGAGTGTTTTCCCCGCCACGACCTTCAGTGTTGCTGCCTTAGCTAGGTACCAGCCTACCCGTCGCTTGAGTGTTTTCCCCGCCTCGACCCTCAATGTCGTGGCCACCGCTAAATACCGGCCCTTCAGGCCTTCCGGTTAACTAAGTACCCTTGTAGGTCATACACACACTCAAGCCAATAAGCACTCAGACAGGCAGGTATATAAGGCAGCAAGTGCGCACACCCGCAGACTTAGAAATGGGTTTCGACCACTAGGCGGACTGAGCCCACTTCTACATATATCTGAGCAGCCCCTCTTCTAACCGAAGTAGGAGCTAGCTCAGTGGGTTTTGGTGCGGGTTAAGGATCAAGTGACTTGGGGATCGAATCTATCCGACCTCGAGCTAACTCCTTTTTGCAAGGAGCTCATCTTTTATTTCACCCGATTTCAATGGGCAGGGACTTGAACCCGTGACCTCGAGATCAAAGTTAGTTAGAGTTCGTGGTTGCAGTTAGCCCCGTTTGAAAAACAGGGGGGCATGACACTTGGCGGATCAGGGAAGTTAGATAGTTAGATTCAGTTTTTTTTCTTTTATGTCTGATTCTATTTTATTTCTTATTTTTTATTTTTCTTATTTCTTACCTCTTATTTTCCGATTCTCGTTGTTCCTCACAAAATTTTCGTAACTATGACTGATAATTTATGAATCTGCCACAGAATCCTGGCAGATTCATTCCAACGAAATCCAGTCCGCTCCGAATGCGGCACGAGCGATTGGGACTAGCACTCTCAGGCGTGGGAAGCCAAGGAGAGACATAAGGGGAAACTGGGAGTGGGGAGCGCCCGCGTACAGGGATCGGTATCGAACGGGAGTGGGAGATAGATGCATGGCGGATGCTCGACCGATGGCGATGGAGATGGGGTAAAAGTGCGATCAGGCAGGGGTAGAACGCGCAAAGGAAAAGGAGGTGATCACACGAGAGGGAGGAGGAGAAGCGCAGGAGGAGGAGGTGCATGGGGGAAGACTGCGCGGAGGTAGAAGAAGACCGCGGGGAGAAGTGAAGGAGGAAGATAATCACGTGGGGAGTGAAGGGAGATGGCCACGCGGTGCAAACAGCGGGATGGAGCGCGCGAAGGAGATGGTTACTCGATGGGAGTTGCGAGGTAGCATCGCGCGGGAAGCTGCGGGAAGCATCACGTGCAAGGGGTAACGAGGTAGCGCCACGCGGGGAAGAAGAAGAAGAAGAAGGAGAAAAAAGAGGGAAGAGGAGGTAGATTATGTACCTGACCGGGCGGTAAGACGACGGAGAGGACGACAAAGGCGGTAACGACGACGACAGCGTTGAAGAAGCGAGAACAGGTAAGCCTTCGATCTCGCAGCTTACCTCATAATACATCGATAGGATAAATAAAATGGAATAAATATAAATAAATAAATAAAAATAATAAATTGAATGAATCTACCTCTAAAACGTGGATATATATGTTACCACACACTACGCGTGTGTGTGTGTGTGACAGAGAGAGAGAGTGTGAGAGAGAGAGTGTGAGAGAGAGAGAGAGGGCTTTACCTGGGCTGCATGCATGCTACACCGACGAATCCAGCGGTTGCTTGCCTGGATTGGAAGGTTTGGGTAACCTTCTTAAGGTTCATCGTGACGGGGGTAGAGTGTTGTAACTATCGATCTTGAAAGGGAATGCCAGAAAGCGCGAGTCATCGGCTCGTGCTGATTACTACCCTGCCCTTTGTACTCACCATCCGTAACTCCTATCGATTGATTGGCATGGTGAAGAGTTGGGGTCGTGATGATCGTGGCCGTAACCACCGAGGGTGTTGTGAGAAGTTCGTCGGACTTTGCCATTTGGAGGGAAGAGAAGTGAACTGCACTGTAGGAGAAGACGGAGAGGAAAGAAGAAGAAGAAGAAGAAGAAGAAGAAGAAGAAGAAGAAGACGAAGAAGACGAAGAAGACGAAGAGGGAAAGAAAAGGGAGCTCATCATGACGGGGATAGATTGTTGTAATTATCGATCTTGAACGAGGAATGCCTATTCAGCGTGAGTCGTCAACTCACGCTGATCACGTTTCTGTCCTTTGTACACACCGTTGTCACTCCTACCGATTGAATGGGTCGGTGAAGCGTCTGGATTGCGGTGATCTCGGCGGTTTGCCGCTGGGGATGTTGTGAAAAGTTCATTGAACCTTATCATTTTGAGGAAAGGAGGTGTTGAAAGAAGAAGAGGGAGAAAGAGAAGAAGAAGAAGAAGGAAGGAGGAAGAAGAAGAAGAAGTAGGAGTAGAAAGAAGAGGAGGAGAGGAGAAAGATTACTTGAGCATGCGGGCGACTCCGACAACGGCGGCTCCAACGACGGCAGTGACGACGATGATCCGGACAACGACGGGGATAGAGAGAGCAGGTAAGTCTCAATTTCTCGACTTACCTCATTTATAAATAAATAAATAAATAAAATAGATAAAAAATAAATCAAACGAATTTAAAGATAAAACGCGGGTATGTACACACACTGTGTGTGTGTGTGTGTGTGTGTGTGAGATGAGAGAGAGAGAAGGGAGTTACGTACCTGGGCCATACATGCACGACACCAACGAATCCAACGAGTTGCTTGCATGCCAATGCCTGGGTAACCTTCTAAGGTTCATCGAGCCAGGGATAGATTATTGTAATTATCGATCTTGAACTGGGAAAATGTCCAGTAGGCGCGAGTCATCAGCTCGCGCTGATTATGTCCCCGCCCTTTGCACACATTGTCGTCGCTCAGACCGATTGAATGGTCCGATGAAGTGTCCGGATCGCGGTGATCTCGGCGTTTTGTTGCTGAAGAAGGGAGTCGTTGTGGAAAGTTCACTGAACTTTATCATTTAGAAGAAGAAGAAGAAGAAGAAGAAGAAGAAGAAGAAGAAGAAGAGAAGAAGAAGGAAAAGAGGAGGGAATGAGAAGAACGAGAAGGAGGAGAGAGAGAGACCGTGGGGGAGTAGATCATCGCGAGCGGCAGACGACCAGTGAAGAAGTGGGGGCAGCGCACGCGAAAAGAAGAGATGGCAAGCGGGGTCGCAGGCGAAGTGGCGCAAGCAAGGAGAAGAAGTAGGAGAGGGGAGAAGAAGTAGGAAGGGGAAGAGAAGAAAGAAAAAGAAGAATAAAAAAGTAAAGAAACGAGGAACGGGGAATCCACCTACATCGGGAAGGCCCTCACCTCACAGTCTGTCTCTTATACACATCTAGATGTGAAAAAGGAGAAGGGGAGGAGGTTCGTCGTGAAAGGGATAGATTGTTGTAACTATCAATCTTGAACGAGGAATGTCGGGTAAGCGCGAGTCATGAGCTCGCGCTGATCACGTCCCTGCCATTTGAACACTCCGTCATCGCTCCTACCGATTGAATGGTCCGATGATGTGTCCGGAGCACGGTGATCTCGACATTTGCCCTCGACATTTGGGGATCGAGGGTGTGAGTGATATGGGGAACATACCTGGTGCTGGAGGCAAGCGATACTGGCCGAGATATGCTCGTACTTGGGAAGTTGTTGACGTCTACAACAACATTATAGTCTAGACTAGATAGGATCCGCCATCTATAGTCTGGACGCCAGCGCCAGGTAGGATACCAACATTGGTTCTTCGTTGATGATGATGAGACTATTCCAACATTGTCAATTAGGAGTTTTTGCTGTGTTCTTATTTAGTGAAACTTGTGATGCAACTATCTGGCCTAGTGTAAATGATGTTGTTTGCTTGCTAAAGTTCGCTATAATTTTCCATCTTTCTTGCATATTTTTATTATTATTATTATTATTATTATTATTATTATTACTACTATTATTATTACTATTAGATGCACGGTAGTCTTGGGGTACACGTGGCAACTGTGTGTAGGGAAACGAGGTTGTGAGTGATACGGGAGACATACCTGGTGCTTGAGGTGAACGGCATTGATCGAGATCTGCTTGTACTTCGGGAAGCTGTAGACGTCATCAACGGCATTGTAAATAGGTTAGATAGGATCTGCCATCTGTAGACTGGGCGCCGAACGCCAGATAGGATATCAACATCTGTTTTTCATTGATGATAATGACGAGGCTATTCCAGCATTGTCAATTATGAACTCTTGGTGTGTTCTTATTTGGTGAATCTCGTGATGCACTTCCGCTTTTGGTTTGAGGTCACGAGGATCTGGTCTCATGTGTATGATGCTTCTTGGTTTCTGAAATTCGCTATCGTTCGTTTTCTTTGCATTATTATTATTATTATTATTTTATTATTATTATTATTATTATTGTTATTATTATTATTATTATTATTATTATTATTATTATTATTATTTTATTACGATTATTATTATTATTATTGTTGTTATTATTATTATTATTATTATTATTTTGTTATTATTACTATCATTACTATGATGTTTTAATCATAGTTATAATATGTAGCAGTTAAAGTATTAGGGGGAAGATAAACGATCAGGTGGTTTTCAAGCAGGAGACTAGTGTGTGGAGTATTCAGGGTGATCCATAGTTGAGTATGCGTGAACAGTGGTGTCGGACACAGTAACGAGTGGGATGTTCGGGCGCTGTTGCGCCATAGCATGTTGAAGCGAGTTGGCATTTGAACTGTTTTTTTTGTCCATATCTCTGAGCTTTGAGTGGGCGCAGTGCGCCAGGGTGAATCACCATCTGTTTGCATGTATGCGGAGTGGAAAAGAAAAGCGAGTCTGATTACATTATTAATATTATTATTATTATTATTTTATTATTTTTTTATTATTACTACAGTAACTATTATTATTGTTGTGTTTTAATTCCAACTACAATGTGTTGGGGTCGAAGCGTTAGTGGCAATGCGGGTGATTTGGTGGTCTTCTGGGAAGGAGGCGAAAGTGGGATTATCAAGGTTTGATTGAGGGTGATGAGATACGTACTTGGTACATGAAGAAACGTCGGTTATGGTTTGACAGTCACGTACGTTGGCCTTCGAGAGTCCAAGTGAACCTGTTGCGTGAACCAGCTGTAGGTAGGATAGTCAGATAGAGTAGGCTGGGCGTTGGGCGTCGGACTGAGAAAGAGCAACATTGGATACTGTGATTGGTATGGCCAAAGGGCTTGAACATTGATTCATGACTTCATTGTACTGCTCTTATTTGGATGCACTCTCGGTGTATTCATGCACTCTGCTTGTACATGACTGCTTGGAAATCTGTGTGATTTCACAACTTGGCTCTTTGTATATCATTCCCACTCGTATCCCTTCCGGATGAGTCATCGGCTCATATAGCTAACTTCCCTGCCCTTTGTACACACCACCCGTCGTTCCAGCCGATTGAATGGTCCAGCGAAGCGTCCGGACCACGGTAGTCTCGGGGGTTGTTGTCGGGGGGGAGGTGCTGTGAGAAGTTCATTGAACTTCATCATCTAAAGAAAGGGAGGAAACATGCAGCGAAGGGGAGAAAGAGAAGTGGAAGAAAGAGAGGAGGGAAAAAATGGAAAAAAAAAAACGATGGGAAAAAGGGGAGTAAGTAAAGAAAAGAGAGGAAGAAATAGACAGACCGATACGAACAGACACACACAGAAAGAATACAGACAAACACATACACAGAAAGAAACAGATAGACAAACATACACACAGAAAGAGACAGATAAACAAACAAGAGAGAGAGAGAGAGCAACTGTGGATATTGCATCGGTGTGGCCTACGGGCTTGAACATTGGCTCATTACTTCATGGTACTCAATGCATTGCTCTATATGGATGGTTTCTCGATGCATTCGTACTCTCTGTCTGGATATGACTACTTGGACATCTGTGTGATTTCGCAACTTGGTTTTCTGCATATCGTTCACACTCATATTCCTTGCATTAGTATTATTATTATTATATTGTTATTATTATGATTATTATTATTATTATTATTATTATTATTATTATTATTGTAATGAACTAAAACCCAGAGATACTCGTCAGATGTCGTAGTACAGGTAGGCTCAACTCTGCACATTGTCTCCGGTAACGGTGAAAATGATATCTGAGGCAACGTCTCGCTACCCGTAAACGGAAAGAGAGTGGAGGGGAAGTAGACAGCGTGGCCAATGCCATATCGATGGTAGAGACAGGTGGCATACGCCACATCATCAATGTAAACCGGCGGCAGTGCCACAGCAGCAGAGATGGATGACCGGTGCCACATCAGCATTCCAGACTGATGGCCGACGCCACATTATCACTGCAGACAGATGGCCGGCGCCAGATCAGCAAGGTAAACTGATGACTTGTGTCAGCGCTATAGGCAGGTGGCCTGTGCCACAGCAACACAATAAACAGGCGGCAACGCCACATCAACATTGTAGACAGCGTGGCCAATGCCACGTCAACAGTAGAGATAGGTGGCAGCACCACATCAGCATTGTAGGCAAGTGGCATGCGTCACAGTAGCAATGCAGACAGTTGCCCTGCACCACAGCAACAATGTAGGGAAGTGGCATGCGCCGCATCGGCATGCAAACAGCGTGGTCAGTGTCGCGTCAGCAGGAGAGTGGCAGCAGCACCACATCAGCACGGCGGACAAATGGTTTGTGCCACAGCAACAATGCAGACAAGTGGCCTGCGCCACGTCAGCAAGGTCGGCAGACGACCTGCGCCACATCAGCAAAGGTTGGCGCTCAGTATAAACATCGTCGGGCCAGCATGGTGCCACAGTCCTGCATCGTCGTCCACAGCACCGACGCACAGCCAGCGTCCAACCAGCGTTGAGCCGGCGTCAAGACAGCAGGACAAAACTGAACGTTGACCACCCAGAGACCCAGCCTTATGCAACAGACAAGGATGAATGGTCCCGGGTCCCCTACCCACAGTCATACAGTTTGACCTTTGCTAAGGGCCTGGACTGTGTACAGTGTGACTTCCGCTTGGTTCTAATACTATCTGGGTACCTGCATACAAACAGATAAAGGGGCACAGACCGACAGACAGCAACAAACAGACAAACAAACACCGACAAACGAATAGACAAGGGCAGTGAGGGGAGACAAAGTACGTACCTCGTGTTCGTGTGAGGTCGGCATTAGTATTGACGTCATGTACATTGGTCTCCAAAAAATAAGTAAGCATGTTGCATGGATGCGGCAACAGTAAAATAGGCATGCAGTGTAGGTTGGCCGCCTGACAGAGAAAAGTGACATTGGATACTACATTAATGTGGACTGAGGGTTTGAATATCGGCTCACAGGTTCATTGTATAATGCATTATTATGGCCTGAGGAGGGAACCTTGGTACATTTCCGCTCTCTGCTAGTTACATGACTATTTGGACTTCTGCATGATTAATTGCAAATTAGTCCTCTGTGTATCGCACTCACTCATATAACTTGCATTATTATTATTATTATTGTTATTGTTATTATTATTATTATTATTATTATATTATATTATTATTATTATTATTATTATTATTATTATTATTTATTATTATTATTATTATTATTATATTATTAGTATTTATTATTATTATTTGTTTTTACTTCATTGCCTACACCATTTGTTCTGCTCTGATTGCTGACACAATCAGACATGTGCATGTGAACCCCATACCTAGCTAGAGCCACTGCCTGGGTTCGTGCACGCTGGCCTAGAGCAAGTGTGAGTGCAGATAGATTGATGTATGGATGTAGGACGGGTGACAGGATAAGGCTCCAGGGTGAGGAACATCCTATTACTCATGTCTACGTATGTACATATCTTAGATAATTAGATTGACAGACTGAAGATGGGGTACTCCTGTGCGGGTCATCCCATGGTTTGTCTAAGTCTGAGCCAGTTAGACTAAAACAAGTGGTAGGATACTCATGTCTGAGTTATCCTACTGCTTGAGTAAGTATGAGATGAAGACTTCTGTCGGAGTCTTCTTACTTCATACTTACATTTGATCGGACTATATTATAGTCCACCAATAAATTGAAGTTCACATCGTTGAACTTCGTGTAGAGCGATAGTTAGCGAGGTATTGAGACCATGTGACCTGTGTGTGATTGCAGGTCATCTTTATCAAGGAGACTCGTTATGAGTCAATGCAAGACTACATGTTGTTGCCATATGGTAACAGGTTGGTTATCCAACTTAACCTTCACTCACCTCTACACCTACACTTTGCATCAACCTTTGCACTAAATGACATTTCTGTTTCGGGTCATTTGTCTAAAGGGTCTGTGTTTGGTCAAAAGAGGTCCTTGAATGACTAAGTCGAAAGGGGAATCTCTGGTTAAAAGGATTGCAAGCGTAAGTGTAATGTGTGTGAAAGTGAATGAATGGTTGACTCTGCTAGGACTGTGTAATGTGATTGACTCTTGTCTGCAGGTCAGTAATACGACCAGCCACATGCTATTCACTGCAACCCATGAGAGACTTATGCTATCCTGGACCTTGATCCAGACATCTTGTCGATGCGCGATTTCTACACTTGGTTTGAGTACCCGACCTTGTGTTTCCTGATTGTTAGGAAGATTAGGAATAATGCTAAGGCTACGAGCCTTATTCATTTCATGTTTATTTCATCTACATCGTTTGAAAGGTCAATGACTTATGTTTTCTTGGATAAACTCAGACTGTTCTTGTTAATGTGTTGTGTTGATGTGACATCTCCTCGCCTAATTACTCAACCTTATCTCACTTCATATGTATGTATGCTATGGTTAAAGAGTTTTCAAAAACAGATATGTCTAATGGACTTAATCACTAGGTAGGATGGGTATGTGTCTTATGCGCAACCCATGATGATTTACGTACTGAGAAGGATCCTGCTTAGAAAATGGGATACGGTATGAGTCATACCTATAGAAACTATTTATATTCAAAACATAGTATGCGCGAACATTCGTCAGTCGAGTCGACATGATTTGTAAGTCGGTCCGGGTGATCAGCGCCCCGATGCCCGACAAGTATACGGGTCAGTCTTAGGCGTTCAACCACACGTATGCTTATGCTACGGCGATCGAGAAAACGCCCTCGGCTGGCCTACCTTTGCGATTGCATGTAAAAGCCTTCGCATGTGGGTCAGTAGCTCAGCAGGGATACGCCCACCTAATGGATGGTGACAACTCCCGCAGGTGGAGGTAATGTTGTACCTCGCAGGATCCCTAACCTGTCGTAGGGAGTCGCGAGAGGTATAGCACGCACGCACGGTCGGAGTTGGTTTGTGGCTGAAACTCAATTAAAACTCCTGCGTGATACGACCGTGAGGTCCGACAACAAAAATATTACTTTACGTCTGGGTATGAGACAGCCGCGCGCGACACCGTAATCCAAGACCTTTGTCCACCCCTTAACCTTTGAAGAGTTTATCGATCCTGAATTCCTAACCCTTATGAGCATCGTTACGGATGGTAGCCTGTATGTTCTAAAACAGCAATTGGGTCAAAGTAACGTACCTCGTCGTTCCCTGCCTCCAGAGTTCCGCCTTAACTCCGGCAGAGCTCCCGCAATCGCCCTGTTACATGGATCAAATATGGAATGGAAGTCCTTTGCGCATGAGTCATGATCTCAGTAAGGCATTTGAAAATACTATTTTCACTCATGTTGCTTGAAGATGGTTATGTGCTTACGTGGGGTTTAGGCATAGGAAAGCGGAGGAGGATGAAGGAGGTAAGAGCTGTCATACTTGTTGGCGCCCCTCCCTCGCTCTGTTGCCTCGCACCCCTTTTTCCCAACTCTGATTCCTATTCTAGTATGAGATCTCAAACGATATAAATAATAACAATAATAATCATAATAATAACAATAATAATAATAATAATAATAATAATAATAATAATAATAAAAATATTAATAAAATAATAATAATAATAATAATAATATCAAGGATTATGAAAACGAATGATATCAAAACCCGGGTTGCGAGATCACACAGACGTCTGAATAATTGTATACAAGCAACAAGTATCATAGCTCTGTGCATTCAGTCGAACAGAGCAATACAATGAACTAGTGAGCCAAAACTCAAGTCCTCAGGCCCATGTCAACTCCAATGCCCCAACCTACTTCACACTACAACTCTACCTACAGTCTCTTCCTTCTCTCTCTCTTTGCTTCCCTTGATGTACGTATGTCTCCTTCTCTTTGTGTCACTGTTGTACCACAGTCCCCGTATGTTGCTGTTCTCATGTAGGAGAAGGGTGAATGAAACGAATCTGCTAATAATAATAATAATAATAATGACAATAATAATAATAATAATAATAATTAGTTGCTAGGGACATGAATGTAAACGAAGTACTGAAATCCTCCTCGCAGAATCACACGGTCAGTCCAAGTAGCCAAAGTAAGAGTAGATAGCATAATGGAACAAAGTAGCCATCCCTTTAAAGAACGATACTACAGAATCGTGAGTCGATGTCCAAGCTCAATCGGCCACACCAATAGTATACGCAATGTAGTTCTCACTCTTTGAATGGCGCCTGGCGTCCTATCTTCTCTACGGCCTAGTCTACAACTACAGCATGGAAGCATCAGACAACTTGACGACCAGCGTGTGATGACGTCAATTCCAATGCTGATTTCTTTCTCTACCCGCATTCTCCCTTGTTATCCCACGCATCGCCTTTCACCTTTTACCGTGTTTGTCACTTGTCTGCGTCCACTGTAAATATCCGCGTGGTCGTGACCGATCGTGCCACGGTATCCGTGTAGGACTTCGTGTAAGTGTCCTGCTGCGTGACTGTGTCACAGTATGTGGGACTTGTCATAATATCCTACTGTGTGACTGTGTCACAGTATGTATGACTGTCACCGTGTCCTGCTGTGTGACCGTGTCACAGTATGTGTGACTGTCACAGTATCCTACTGTGACAGTGTAGTTCGCGTAGACTGTGTACCCGCATGCTTGTGGGTAGTCCGTATAGACTGCGTGTCCGCATGCGTGTGGGTAGTCCGTGTAGACTGTGTGTCCGCATGCTTATTGGTAGTCCGTATAGACTGCGTGTCCGCATGTGTGTAGGTAGTCTGTGTAGACTGTATGTCCGCATGCGGGTGCGTGGCCTGCCTTGAGCCTGCGCCTGGGTCTCCGTACCTACAACCAGGCCCAAGAAGTACAGTTGCGCCCCTTATGCCCGGGCTACCGTTCAGCTGCAAACCCTTCCCGATATCCTATTGGTACGCTCGGCCTCTACTACATTACTGCTGCTTTCTGATTGGTCATCGTCCCGGGTGTGATGTGTTGGCCTTGTCTGGCCTGTGCCCAGGGCTCAACCAACCGAGGCCCTGGGCTCAACTACTTTTCGCGGGAGTCCGGCTTTCATGACGCAAACCAATCCAGTTGGCGTACTGTGTCTGTCGGATACCCTTTTTACAAAATGTTGAACGAAAAGCTTGTTCGCGGATATTCTGACCAGCCTTCACTTAGGGCGGTCATATGTCTGGTCCGCCTTCACTTAGGGCGGAACGAGGCTTGCTGCGCTGCTGTTTACATACATGAAAAGTGTGAACGAGAACGAATTTGATAATAATAATAAATAAATAAAAACAAAATGCAGGGAAGATGAGTAATAACGAAACTCAGAAAACAAGCAGCATCACGCACATGAGTCCAAATAGTCTTGACCTCGAACATACAGCAGGATTGTAACACGAGATTCACCAAATAATAACATACCAATAGTTCATAATTGACAATGCTGTAATTGTCCCATCATCATCATCAACGAAGAACTAGAGTTGGTGTCCTATCCGGCGCTTGGCACCCAGACTACAGATGGCAGGTTCTATCTTAGCCTATGTTGCAATGTTGAAGATGACGGCAGCATGTTCTCTCGCAATACGAGCAGGCAGCGGCCAATGCCGCCTGCTTTAGGCACCGGGTAAGTCTCTCGCTTCCCTCACTACCTCGATCCTTTACAGACAGATGACACATGTACTCCACCTACTGTGCAAATAATATTAATAATAATAATAATAATAATAATAATAATAATTATTATAATAATAATGAAATGGTATTCACCTCTTCTCAGTAGCTGATGCAGATCCCAGGGATCGATCCCTAGTTCCCTACCTTACCTGTGTACGGTAACTGTGTCAACCCGTAGATTTGAACCTGCAACCTGTAGGACCGCCAGTGGTAGGTAGGATTTCGTAGGTCACAGGGTAGAAGGGATTCGAACTGTAAACCTGTCGGGTAGGAGTTTAGACAGTTCAGAGGTCGTAGCTGTAGACTATCTGAAGGTTCAAGGTCGTAGTTGTTACTTACCTGAAAGGCAAAGTTGTAGCTGCTACAGTACCGAGAGGCCAAGATAGAAGTTTCTAGAAGCGGCCTTTCGGAGTCAGCCTTCGTTAGGCAGAGGCAAGTGGTCAAGTGGTGGCAGCCCACCTCGTACAGTCAGCAGTCTCAGTCCACCCAGTCCAGTCCAGTCAAGCAAGTACCGTCTGGGACTGTATGTACCATGGGCCAGGGGTTACAGGGCAGACCAACGCATCACAGAAGTATAAATCAAGAGGTTGCGCCTTGCCTTTCTTTCGTTCATGCGGAAGCCATGCGGAAACGCTGCCTTAGCGTATTGTGCAAGGAGGTCTGCTGGAGGCCCGAAGACGAAGTGGACGAGAGTGAAGCAGGGTAGCCATAGCGATAGGTAGCGGCAGCTATAGCTGCCATAGCTTAGTATAGGGTGCAGTGTGTGTGTACTGTGTGAGTGTTCAGAGCGATGTGCGTGGGACATCCAGGGTGATCCAGAGTGTGAACAGTGAGGTGTTTGGGCGCACAGTCACCATAGCCAATTGCAAGAAAGCTCTCATCTGGTTGCGATATCTTTGAGTACGGTGTCAGCGCATGTCGCTAGTTCACTGTGTCGCTGTTTACACGCATGCAAAGTGTGAATGAGACCAGTCTGATTGCAATATGGACGATGCACAGAATATCTATCGCATAATCACACTGTAGTCTGAGTAATCAAAGCAAAAGCAGATCATAATGGACCTGGGTAACCTTCCTTCTGAGAACGAAACAGTAGAATAGGGAGTCAATGTCCGAGCCCAATCGGACAGCACCAACAACACAACCTAGTGTAGCTCTCTCTTCTGAATGGCGTCAAGCGCCCTATCTATTCCACAGTCTATCCTTACAACTACAGTATGAAAACAACCAGACAACTCGGCGTTCAGCGAGTAGCCGATGTCAACATCAACGTCAATCTCTTCTCTACCAAGTATGTCCTTCTCTCCCTTCACACACTCGTCCCCCCAACTCACGGATGCCTCATGTGCTTCACCTATTGTGTAGGTAATAATAATAATAATAATAATAATAGCAATAATAATAACGAAAATAATAATAATAAAAATATGCAATGAACATGAATGTGAACGAAGCACAAAAATCCAATCTGCAAAGTCTTACTGAAGCCTAAGCAGTCAAAGTGCAGTAATTCGTGTGCATGAAGGTCTGTATGGGACCCAGACCCGCCCCAGGCCACGCAGAACTCACTGTTCTGCATTGGGTTGTGTGACTAGGCACTGCCCAGGCCCAGACTACTGCGTCCGGCTGTGAGACCGAACTCTGCAGATGGAAACTCTAAGGTCAAAGTTCACTGTAAAGTCAAAGGTACCATGCACATGCCCTTAGTCAGATACACTCACTCGAGATGTGCAGGTACCCAGGCAGCATCGAGGCCAAAGAAGATTCGGTTTCAGTATAATCTGAGCCCTCGTCTGCATCGTGATCTGGACGAGTGAGGAAGGCAGCTTCTGTGCTCAGACCCCGAGTCAATAGTACATAGGGACTGACTCTCCGACATTTGACTTTCATTCAGTCGCGTCAATGTTGACTTTCTACTTTGACGACGACGCTGGCTCTATGCCTGTCTCTTATACACATCTAGATGTGTATAAGAGACAGATCGTGATCTGGACGAGTGAGGAAGGCAGCTTCTGTGCTCAGACCCCGAGTCAATAGTACATAGGGACTGACTCTCCGACATTTGACTTTCATTCAGTCGCGTCAATGTTGACTTTCTACTTTGACGACGACGCTGGCTCTATGCTGAGACGCTGGCTGAATGCTGGCTTCTGGCCGACACTTGTGAGATACGGCGGCGTGCTGCTTGTTGGCATGGTGGTTGCTTGCTCCTATCTTTTAGAGCGTGCTGACGTGGCAGCTGCCACGTATCTGGATTGCTGACGTGGCGGTCGTCGTTCGTAAGGAAGTCAGGACTGTTGATACATACTTGATTTGGCCGTGTCGGCATTGCTGCTGTGTTGATGAGATAACGCTAACATGCCACGTCAAATCTGTGACCAGATTGATGTCGCTTGAGTGGGGAGATTGTGGTAAGCCCGAAGAAGAAGTGGGTCATTTATTTTCACCCCCTCAGTCTTTTCTCCCCTCATCTCTGTTTTATCTATGTATGCATATACTCTGATATCGGAAACAGATCCGATTGGCGACATTCATCAACAAGAGTAAGATTATCTGAGTCTGCTTTATCAACGAGTCTCTGGACTTGTATTGAGCGAGTAATTATGCTCGCATCTCGACGAGATTAGTGTTTGCATATCTGACGTGTATCATCTCGGTTCAGTTCTTTGCAAGATAAATAAATAAATAAATAAAATAAAATATATAATTGAAAAAATGGATGCGCAGCAAAGACAGGTACGTTCTCTCATTTCTCCATTTTCTTCTCTCTCTCTGTCTTACTCTCTATGTGTATGTGTCTTTTCTTTGCGTGCGTCCCAGTGTATACTCGTGGGTGTGCCGCTGTGTACCAGTGTCACTGTGCACTGTCGCCTCGTGTCTGTATGACTGAGCAATGTGCGTGTGTCACAGTGTCCTCATGTGTTTTCCCTGTGTCTGTGAGTCACAACGTGACTGTCGCTGCTTCACTGTGTACTGGTGTAGCACTATGCACCGTGTCTGCGGGCGTTTTGTTGTGTTCACGTGGGCCATAAATGGATACTTAGGCCCACCTTTACTCAGGGCGGCTCATGGCTCGTCGGACCAGATTGGTACTTTGTGACAATTGTGGGCTTACTGCGGCTTCTCCCGCCATAGCCAGGGTATGAGCTCCCTCATCACCCTCATATCTGTCAAGTCTCTTTTTCCAGCTTGTCTGTGCCTGTCTGTGTTATGTCTGCTTCGTCTGCTTCTTGTCTGTTCTTCTCTGTTTCCGTTTGTTTTCCCCCTTTCTGGCTGTCTTCCTCCTACTTCTTCTCCCAATTCTCTGTCTTCTGCATGCATATATACATATATATATGCGCATTTTACTGTATGTGTGTGTGTGTGTGTATGTCACTTTGCCCTGGGTGACTATCTCTGTGGGTTTACACTGCGTGTTACAACATAGGTTACCACTGTGCACTGCTGTGATTATACATCTGCGTGCATCACTTAGTCTGTGCATCTGCGTATGTGACATTATGTCTCAATGTATATCACTGTGTATCAGTGTATATCACTTTTTTTTTTTCCTGTCTCGTTTTGCCTTTCCGTCCCTAGTTTCGTCTGTCTGTCTCGTGCAAGGATAATGAGCAATAGCGAACTTCAGCAATCAACATGCATCATACACACGAGTCCGGATAGTCTTGACCTCGAACCCAAAAGCAGATTTGCATCACGAGTTTCTCCAAATAAGAATACAACATGAGCTCAAAAGTGACAATATTGATATAGTTTCATCATCATCAACCAAGAACCAATGTCGAACTCTCATCTGGCTCTCAGTGCCCTGACTACGGGTGACAGATCCTGTCTAGCCTATAGCTACGATGCAGATGATGACAGCGACAACTTCATCGAAGTACAAGCTAATATCGGCCAATGCTGATCTGTTGTAGCCCCGTTTAGGCAAGGGCAACAATGATCCCTTCATTAATAAAAAAAATAATGACAATAATAATAATAATAATAATAATAATAGTAATAATAATAATAATAATAGTAATAATAATAATAATAATAATAATAATAATATAAACGCAAGGAAGATGAGCTGTAGCGAACTTCAGCAATAATCATGCATCATTTACATAAGTTTAAGGTAGTCTTGACCTCGAACCAAAAGCAGAATAGCGACGCGAGTTTCACCAAGTAAGAATACAGCACAAGTTCAAGATTGACAATGCTGATATAGTTTCACCGTCATCAACCACAAACCAATGTCGAACTCCCTATCCGGCGCTTTCCGCCCAGTCTACAAGTGGCAAATCTTATCTAGCCTACAACTACAATGCCATTGTCGTCATCAACAGCTTTCCAGATGTACGGGTCGATCTTGGACCACGCCGTCGCATCAAGCACCAGGTACGTCCATCGTCCCAACACACAATCTCGATCCCCATCCACAGTATGCCACGCATACCCATCTCTATCTCTCTCTCTCTCCCTCTTTCACATACATATATGATAATGTATATTTCCACATTATAGCGGTAGGTTCATTCGAGCGGTAGGAAAATTACTTTGCATAGTGGATGCAGGTCAAGGCTGCCCCCAAATGATCGCTAGTTGGCGATCAATCGCCAATCATGGCGAGAGGATGAGTGACGGTGAACGTAACGATCCATAACCAGCACTACAACATGAGAAGTCCCGAGAACTGCGATTTCCTGCATCTATGGGTGAACTGTCGTGAAGCCCACCGAGAGAAACGCCTTGGGTTCCGATTGATCACCAGAGATCGACTTGCCCATCCCTTGCAAACTGGAAATCACCAAAGTGTGCGCAGAGATTCCTTCGTAACTCAAGTACAAGGTCCCAACCTTCGCTCGAATCAAGTAAGTAGTCTTCTCCTTCTTCCTTCTCCCCTTTTCTTTCCCCTTCTTCTTCTTCTTCTTTTTCTTCTTCTTCTTCTTCTTCTTCTTCTTCTTCTTCCGCCACACGATTACGACCTCAGGCACCACGTACACGAATCTAGCCCCGATCAGGGGAAGGTTCAAGACCACCAAAATAACTGGAATTATCGATATTTGTACCCAATCAGACATGCCCATCGGTGTACTCCTCCTTGATCTAGCCCCCTCGTTTTCTGCTTACTCCAAGACCCCTCTCTCTTTCTCCACACTCACACACCCACACATACATCGCAGTGTATATTTCTATATTTCCAGCTGCAGGCTCATTCGGTCCCGCACACCGTACTTACCGAGGTACCGTGAAGCCTTCCGCACGATCAGTATGCACACACGCATACACATACATACATACACGTAGCAGTGTATATTTCCATATTCTTCGAGGAGATTCATTCGATTTTGCTCATCCTATTGATGGGGTGTATATTTTTACTTTCATTTTTATCGATCGTTCGAAGTAACCTCTTCTATCTCTCCACGTGCATGGCTCAGAAATCCTTCTTTTTCTCAACGTGTAACAGTGTTTATCCCGATGTTCTAGCAGAAGATACATTCCGACTTTGCGCATTCTTATCTATGAAAATATCATGGTTGGACGTAGTACTTACTTCCATACTTTTGGCTTGTCCTAACGATCGATCGACGTAGCCATCCTTCATCTTCCTGTGTGTACGGCTGGAAACTCTCTCTCTCTCTCACGTAGTCCGCAGATACTGAGAAGTCAGACAGGGAGGAGAGGAGGAAGCGATAGTGGACTTAGAAGGGAAAAAAGAAGAACTCTCTCTCTCACACCCACATACACACTATTCGTATACACACACACGAGTGCTCACTCACACACGTGCCTATGTACACACACACACTCGCACACACACATACGTGTAGTACGTATATTTTCATGCCCTGGTGGAAGATTCATTCAAATTTGCTCATCTATAGATGCAAATACCGTGAGTCCAGTCCAGGGCTGGAGACTTATTTGTTCACCGTTGCGTTTCTCACTCAATATCTCTCTCTCCTTCTCAATCTCCTACCTTCTCCCTTCCATCTCTCTTCGATCTTTCTCTCCTCCTTCCCTCTTCACAAGAGGTTAACGGGGCATCTGGTTTTCCGGCCTGAAATTTCTGAAATTAGGGTTTTTGGCTCAAATTTCATGTTTTTTTGGAATTTTAAGTTTTTGCTATATATGCATTTTGATAGGGTTGCCGTATATGAAATTTGGGGTTATTTGCAGTTTTAGAATTTGCGCTATTAAGATTTCTAAAATTTCTGAAATTGGTCGAGTTTTTTTTGGGCCAAATTTAATGGAAATGCACCTTTGGGTTGCTGTTTTATATGTTTTTAATTGTTTTTTTTAGGGTTTTTTTCTGTGATGGGGTCGTAAGAAGTGCACTCTATAGATTGGTGTAAAGTGTTGTTAAAGTGACTGTCTGGTTTTCTTATAATGGGCCTGAAAAATAAGTGCTCGATTAACCTGCTTTCTCCCTCTTCAGTCTTCCCCTCCCTTCATCTTCGATTTTTTTTTTTTTTTTTTTTTTTTTTTTTCTTTCTCTTTTTTTTTTTTTTTTTTTTTTTTTTTTTTTTTTTTTTCTCCCTCACCTTTCCTTTCCATTTATCTCTCCTTTCTTTTCTTTCGACCTCTCTCTCTCCCTCTCTGTTACATCCCCCTGATGGGCGACGTACGCAATAGCCGAGGGTCCGCAATGTGATAAAAAGGATTGAACGACAATGTTGTACCAGCGAAATCTCAACTAGCAATGTGCATTCTGATGTGTACAAAATGATGTCGAATATCGGAGGGAAGATTTAAATACGAGATCTGGCCTGACCGACCTTTATTATGTAGTATTAGATAGTGAAGCAGAATGCTAGACAACTGATGACTAGCCCAATCATTGTTTCAACGCAGATCAAACATACATCATGCTCATCACAAGATGGTGGAGGAGTCTGGCGCTATACAAAGAGAGGAAGCGTCAGGTCAGACATACACATACGATGAGGAGGGGATTAGACGAAGAAGATGGAAAAATGGAATGTCGTCAACACCAAGTCTGCGATGCCGGCCCCGGGTGATCCCTCGTTGTATGTCTGAAGCCAAAAAGTCGAGTCTGGATCTAACGTCACCAAGCTTTCTCTCTCTCTCTTTCTCTCGTAGACTGCTGACCCAGTGAAGTCAGATAATGAGAGGGAGAGAGGGAGATGGTGGACTGAGAAGCGGGAGAAGGAGAACTTTCTCTCTGTCTGTCTCACACACACACATACACACATACATAGCACACACAATGTGGTAGTGTATAACCCCACGTTGTAGGGGTACATTCATTCGATTTCTATTTTATTTATTTACTTATTTACTTATTTATTTATTTATTTATTTATTTATTTATTTATTTATTTATTTATTCATTTGTTCCTCCTATTGATGGAAGCACGGGGATCGGCCGCGAGGAAACGAGACTTACTCGTTCTTTCTCCCGTTCCCGTCGCTATTACTGTCTTCGTCGAGCCGTCGTCATCGAGCTGTCGTCGTCGTCACACCGTTACCTCGTCGTCGTCCGACCGTGCGGTCAGGTAGGTATTCTATCTCGACTTCTCCCTTTTTTTCTCCTTCTTCTCCTCCTACCTCTCTCCCTTCTCTCTCCTTCCCCTTTTCGTGTGTCTCCACATTCGTTTTCTAGCATACACGCTGTCCGTCTTTGCCGGGTTTGTCGTCGCCGCCGTGGCTTGTTTATCGAATCAGGTAAGTTTCCTCCTTCGACTAATACCTCTTTTCCTTCTCTCTTTCGTGCGATCACCTTCTCCTTCTCCGCGTTCCCCCCTCCTTCTCTCTCGCGGTTCTTTCCTCTTTACGTGTGGTCTCTCCTAGTGTTCTCGCGCTCCACCCTTCGCCTTTGTGCGTTCTCTCCAGCTAGCAGTCGTTTTCCCGATCTCGCCTCTGCGCGATCTCGCGGTGGCTTGCTCTCTCTCCAAGGAAGGGGCCCCCGTGCTATAGATAGATGCGGCACGGTAGGGATGGTCAAGGGCCTCGAATCCGCCCGGCTTTCAGGTGTAGATTCACCAAAACGACTATGGGAAGTAGTGTTCACGGGTAAAGAGAAACGAATCTATTTTTCTAAATAAAATAAAATAAAATAAAATAAAGAATAAACGAATATAACAAGAACTATTACTAACTACCACGTGTAGTGTCTCGTTTCAACGAGGCAACTACCACAACTCACCCTGCTAAAGAGGTCGAGGGTTCGAGTCCCGGCCGTTCAAACCCAGACAAAACGAACAGTAGAGCTCCCTGTCAAAAGGAAGTTAGCTCGGAGGGCGGCGGGTCTTGATCCCCAGATCCCCCACATATCAACTAGTACTGAAACCTACTAAGCTAGCTCCCACTTCGAGTAGAAGGGGAGTAGCTCTAGTATAAAGTAACGTGCCTCAGTCCAACCAATGGCCTGAGCCCATTCTAGCCTGCGCTAGACTGCACGCTTGCTAATCTGCGTGCCTATCTGAATGTCCGTCGCCTTGAGGGCACGCGTGACCCTCAAGGGCACGTATTTCATCGGAAGGCCCGAAGGGCCGGTACTTAGCCTTGGCTGCGGCATCAAGGGTCTCAGTGGGGTAATCACTCAAGTGGCGGGTAGGCCGATACCACACCAAGTAGAGGTAGATGTGACGGGTACTCGACTCGGAGGCCGAAAAATTGAAAAATTTTTAAGCCCCTGGTACCGGTATATAGACAGGTATCAGACCAAGTTTCAGTGCGTGTCGTATATCTACCTGACACAACATCAACCCAACTGACCCCTCGACCTCTTCTGTCGAGGGGTATTACTACTGATCCTAATCACCACGGCGCGCGTCATAATAACGCGAGCAAACACTTAACGAAATTTTCTCACCGATTTTGCCCCGGCCTAAGTGGCCGAGGAATTTGCTTTCACTGTCATGCCAAGCGTGCACACCCCCTTCATTCCAAACTGGCTCCGTCATGGTAGCCGACGCCGCCACCGTGTCGAATGCAAAGACATGGCAAAATACCCTTGTAAGGGTATTTTGTCTACCACCGTCATCCATGGATCGGACTTGAAGTTCGCCTTACTCGAGTCGTCGATGTTCGTACATTCTTTAGATCCACGAACGTGCAGCGCGCAGGGAGGGAAAGGATATGCCTTTCGTTCATGCCAAATTGCAGAAGTCATCCACTGAGAGATGTCCATCGTAACTTTCAAGCTGCGAAATAAGAACCTGCACAAACATTCACCACAAATACAATAACATAGTTCACAAACAACAACAATGATTCAACGTTAGCGCACTTTTATAGATAATTATGTTTTGTCTAAAGCAAAACATCTGTTTCTCATCTTTCAATGATATTTCTGATCTTCAAAATATATAATAAAAAAAATGTGATTTATCAAAGTTTTCATTCCGTTGATTAACAATGATAATTTGAACCACTTAGATGTCTCTTCTACCTTTTTTTCCCCTCCACCAAAAACATCGCCAGTGAAGATGTCATCCGGGCCGTGTTTTTTCCCATCGACTATAAAGTGAAATGCACTCAGTAGTCGGTTCACAGAAGATAGGGAGACTTTATGTCCACCCATAACACCTTGAGTCAATCAGTTCAATAAATAAATGGCAGATACAGATTAAAGGTAAATTGTCAGCCTATATTGCATAAAGTATCTTCATATGGAAGTACTCCATATAGATACTTCACGTGCTGGTGCTTCTGCATAGAAATATGTTCTGTTGCATGAAGTATCTTCATATAGAGACTGGGCACATGTTCTGCACGAAGTATCTTTATATGTCTTCTATATTCACACCAAAGGAGGTTTGTTATAATGTCAAATGCCTATATTGGAATGTCCCACATTCATATGCCTGCACATATGTGTTATTGTGTCAAAGCACTTCGTAAAAATGTAAATATGCATTAGTTGCATATACACCTTTACTCCTGTCTCTAGTGTCTGTGCATGTTTCTGTTTGTGTATAAGAGAGAGAGAGAGAGAGAGAGAATGTCGAATATATAGCAAAAGTATGGAAGGATACGCACTAATATAATTTCCTCCGAACACATTCATATATTACAAATCTTTGTGTGCACACATGTGTATAAATATATACATGTACCGATGTGTAAAGATATATATATATATGTATGTATATATATATTTATATATATATATATATATATATATATATATTTCTATCAAGATATATATTTGCATATATATATTTATATATATGTACATATATATCCACAAAATGAACACACACACATGTACATATCGAGTCACAAGAGTTCCAAAATATCTCAATGTCAATATTTTCATATAAATGTACATTTGTCTATCCTCTCTATGCTTATACACATAGTATGACTAAATGTCCACGTCTTTAAACCTCTCTTTGAATGCCTCTCTCCCTTCCTCTCCGGATGACTCTCTCTCTCTCTCTCTCTCCTCTCTCTCTCTCTCTCTCTCTCTCTCTCTCTCTCTCTCTCCGAATGTCTCTCTCTTAAACTCCTCTCTCTCTCTCTCTCTCTCTCTCTCTCTCTCTCTCTCTCTCTCTCTCTCTCTCTCTTCTTTTTTTTCTCTCTCTAAACTTCTCTTCCTCTCTGAATGTCTCTCTCTCTCTATCTCTCTCTATACCTCTCTCTCTTAACCTCACACTCTCTATAAACGTCTCTCTCTCTGAAAAATATAAATTACGATCAAAATAAAAATGACAGATTCTGTACAAGAACTACCGACGACGGCAAACTGTCGCGTCGCTGCTATAATCGTTCAGCGTCTTAAACGTCGATCCGAAGGTCAGATGTTGTGGTTTTTCGGCCCAAGCCTTCTTCGAAAACATTAAAATGTAGTTCATACGTACGAAGTCAGAATTTGGGACGAGAGCACTGCCTATAGCATCACATAAAAAGACCGCTTTTGTTTCAACCTCACGCCATGCATTGACATCGTCCACCGGGCCTCCGATCACTATATCCTTTCTCCAATCAATTTGTGTCGGGTGTGATTGTCAAGAATCTGCACAGCAACATAGTTTGCATGTAAAATTATACCACGCTAACTGCATGAAACTGAGATGTATAATGTTCCTAACTGTGTGGTGTATGTTCAAATGTATTTATAAAATCTGATATATTTAAAATATCGGCGTATGATGCGAACGTGAGCAACATATTTGTGTCGGGTGTGATTGTCAAGAAAAAACACGGTTGTCCGAATCAATCGCATGTTGCAAATGCTTTTTGTCTTCGAGCACGACGTTCTGCATTGCTTCCCCAAATATATACAGCACTGCATTCAACAGTTTTCAAAAATGTATTGACTGTGGCAGTAACTGGCAATGGAGGATGTTCACAACGTCGTCGACGATTGTTTTCCAAACCAATTCGTAACTGTTCAGTTGTAATATTTGATATTGGTTTCTGTGTAGATGGTGGAAGTTGCATGTTATGCTGACAATTTTGTAGCCTCGATCGAGTGCTCGTTTATCGAATGAGGCTTATACATAATGGCAATCTTGTGCAAAACGTCTATGACTTAGTAAGCAATAATGTTTCACATAAAGTTCTTTGGATACAGGAACTCTTCGATCAAGTTCTTTTGAAAAACCTCTTCCAAAAGGAAAGAGGTGAGAAAATATTTTTGCATCTAATGCAGAATCGAATGCATTTGCAAATTTTGATGACGAATTGACTGTAAAAAGCATTGTATCGTTAATTGTTTCTAGATGTTGATGCATAATTTGTTGTTCTATGAAATCGTCGATTGTTGTCATTGAATGTGTAAAAATAACTGGTTTTTCTATATAGGTTTTTTCGTCAATACAATCAAGAGAAAAATTTATAGCGTCCGGTTCATTGTCTATTTTCTTAGTTATGTGTCAATCATTTATATGATTAATCCATGATGCAGGAATGAAGTTATCAACTTGTATCCGTATTTTTTGTTTGAGAACTTAATTATCGAGTGTAATATTTTTGTAAAACGGATCGTATAATTTATAAAATGAAAGTAATTTTAAAACAACATCATGTCATACTGCGTGTAATTTTTTTATTTGTGTAAATTGGTCATTTGTGAAAGGTCCCGCTAAGATGATTCTGTAAATTGAATCTGTATTTAGTTGACGTGGCAACAAAGTTGCTAGCGGTCCCGGAATAGCATCAAAAAGCAACAAATGAGAATAAATTGCTCGATGAAAACTGCCTCGCATGATTCTTGTTTGTGCTAGAATAGTGATGAGACTTGTCATTACTATTTCTTATCATATTGGATAAAGAATTGTAGATGGTGAACGACCAATAAAGAAATGGTTAGCAATTGCAAAATTTGGGAGTCGTGGTTTGTTTGGTTTTTTAAATAATGATGTGTTACATTGTATGCAAATATCGAATATAATATTTGTATCAGTGATTTTGTGAATGTCTGCTCTTGAAAGCATAATATTTGCAAATGCGGGAGAGATATTTGAGCAATCATAATATTGTTGTAGAGGTGGAGGTAAGGTATCATCGGGACAATACAAACATGATCGCATTTGTTCTAATGTTGCATGATTGTTTGTAGAATAGCTCGATAAATCAGTTTGTAGTTCTAATCGATCACATATGCAACAGATCTTTTCCGCTATAGCATTTTGACTTAAATCATCTATAAGTTCATCTAGAATTTGTTGTTTGTGTTCTTTTGTGATAGTTTTAAATCATGCAAGAAAGTCTTTGTTATTTGATGGTTGTTGACGAGCAAGCATTTTTAAACGTGTATGTTGATTGAAATTGCGTTTGGATTGACTTGTTTTTCATTTTGCGTTTTGTGTTGTTGTATGTTTTTATATTTTTTATTATGTTTTGTTTTTCGATTGTGATATGCAAGTCATTGTTTTTTAAGAATTTGTTGTTTTCTATTATTATAAGATTGATGTCGTTTTGTTTTTTTTTATTCCTGTTTTATTTCGTTTTATAAAGATTTACAAACATGATATGTTAATCGTTGTTTTTTAAGTATTTCATCTTTGTTATTATTATATGTTTAACGACGTTTTTGTAAAAGTTTTTCATTTTGATTCGTCGTTAATTTTTTTGTTAGATATATAATAATATTATAATTATGAAGCTTTTTTTTTTAAATGAATAATTTTGTTGTTGAAATTGTATTGAAGTTATTTTTTAAATATTTTATTTTTAGTGCGGTTTGATTTTTTTTTTTTAATCTTTTAAGATTAAGTATATGTTAAAATAAAAATATGTACATACCTCATACATCATTCTTCAGCATTTTGAAAATATTTCAATGAATACACGACAAAGAATGCAACTTATGAGAAATATCAGTCATTTTGTGTTTGAGGTTTGACAAAAGATGTTTATTTTTCATTCATGTTCTTCATTTAAGGCTTTTAATTATAACTTTTTCTTACAATTTAGTTTTTCACTTAGCCTTCTCTTAGGTCCTTTAATGAACTTGTTTGTTTAAACCACTAGTATGTGGTTGCGACAACATTGGTTAGAATATATAGGGCCTTCGGTTAGGGTCTTTGTATTTTTGTTATAGCCTTTGAAAAAATTATGGGTTTTGGGAAAGGATGTTTGCTTAATATCTTAGGACTTTTATTGATTAATTGTTTTTGTCTTGCTTGTTCAATTATAGCTTTCACTTGGGGCTTAAACGTGTAATTATAGCCTTCACTTAAGGCTTTTAGTCAACATTGATTAGAATGAATAGCCTTCACTTAGGGCTGTTAGTCAACATTGGTTGAAATCAATAGGGCCTTCATTTAAGACCTTCAGTTATGACCTTCAGTTAGGGCCTTTATCTTTTTTTTACGGTCTTCACTGAGGACCTTTGTCTTTTTGTTATAGTCTTTGTTTAGGTCTTTCATTTAGGGTCTTCAAATTGTGTTTTGATCTTTGTTTGTGTGTGTGTGTGTGTGAGTGTGTGTGTGTGTGTATATGTGTATGTGTGTGTGTGTGTGATTATAATCAATAGCCTTCGTTAAGGCTTTTAATTAACATTGATTTGAATAAATAGGGTCTTCGCTTACGCCCTTTGTTTTTTTGTTATAGCCTTTGAAGAAATGATGGGCTTTGGGAAAGGATGTTTGTTCATTATCTTAGGGCTTTGATTGCTTAATTGGTTCGTCTTGCTTGTTTAGTTATAGCCTTCACTTAGGGCTTCAATGTACAATTATAGCCTTGACTTAGGGCTTCTAGTCAACATTGATTACAATCACTAGCCTTCACTTAAGGCTTTTAGTCAACATTGGTTGGAATCAATAGGGCCTTCACTTAGGGCCTTCATTTACGGCCTTCACTTAGGACCTTTATATTTTTGTTATAGCCTTTGCTTAGGTCTTTCGGTTAGCGCCTTCAAATTGTGGTTTGATCTTTTAGCTACAAACTTTGTTTCAACTTTCATGTGTGTGTATGTGTGCGTGTGTGTGTGTGTATGTGTGTGTGTGCGAGGACAAAAAATTGTCAAAGTTGTCTCTTGTACATTGTGGGACTGGGTCTGCCGGTACTTGTTTTCTGTAGGCGCCTAGCGGAAAGCAACGTTCACATCTGTCTGCACCAGATCTGCCGACTAGTACGTGGTTGAGGCAGTATTGGTTATAATAAATAAGGTCTTCGTTTATGGTCTTTGTGTTTTTGTTTTAGCCTTTGAAGAAATGATGGGTTTTTGGAAATGATTTTTGCTTAATATCTTAGGGTTTTCATTGCCTAATTGTTTCTGTCTTGCTTGTTCAATTATAGCTTTCACCTAGGGCTTAAACGTGCAATTATAGCCTTCACTTATGGTTTTTAATCAACATTGATATGAATCAATAGCGTTCACTTAGGGTTTTTAATCAACATTCGTTAGAATCAATAAGACCTTCACTTAGGACCTTTGTCTTTTTGTTATGGCCTTTGAAGAAATGATGGGCTTTGGGAATGGATGTTTGCTCATTATCTTAGGGCTTTCATTGCTTAATTGCTTATGTCTTGCTTGTTCAGTTATAGCCTTCACTTAGGGTTTCAACGTAAAATTATAACCTTCACTTAGGGTTTTTAGTCGACCTTGATTACAATCAATAGCATTCAGTTACGGCTTCGCCCACACATGGTTGTTTGAAAAAAATAAAAAATGTATCGAATTGGCACAGCGAATATTTAGTGGTATTAGTGAATTTTCAAATTGTTTTTTATATTTTCGTGAAAAGATCATATGATCTAATGTACGATTTCTTCACTTAGGGCCTTTGTCTTTTTGTTATAGCCTTTGTTTAGGTCTTTCACTTAGGACCTTCAAATTGTGCTTTGATCTTTGTTTGTTTGTGTGTGTGTGTGTGTGTGTGTGATTAGAATCAATAGCCTTCGTTAGGGTTTTTAGTGAACATTGGTTTGAATAAATAGGGCATTCGCTTACGACCTTTGTTTTTTTGTTATAGCCTTTGAAGAAATGATGGGTTTTGGGAAATGATGTTTGCTCATTATCTTAGGGTTTTTATTGCTTAATTGCTTCGTCTTGCTTGTTCAGTTATAACCTTCATTTAGGGCTTTAACGTACAATTATAGCCTTCACTTAGGGTTTTTAGTCAATATTGATTAGAATCAATAGCCTTCACTTAGGGATTTTAGTCAATATTGGTTGGAATCAATAGGTCCTTCACTTAGGGCCTTCATTTATGGTCTTCACTTATGACTTTTATCTTTTTGTTATAGTATTTGCTTAGGTCTTTCGGTTAGGGCCTTCAAATTCTGCGTTAATCTTTTAGGTACAAACTTTGTTTCAACTTTCATGTGTGTGTATGTGTGTGTGTGTGTGTGTGTGTGTGTATGTGTGTGTGTGTGTGAGAGAGAGAGAGAGAGAGAGAGAAAGAGAGAG
>BFEA01000350.1:779379-793472 GCA_003427395.1 Chara braunii | reverse complement strand
AAAAAAAAAAAAAAAAAAAAAAAAAGGCTACAAAAGAAAAACACAGATTCTTTTCTGTTTTGTAAGCAATATTTATGTGACCATAAGGGTCTCGCCGTACCAGTCATCAAATTTGAAAAACATACCAATATGTCGAGTGTATTTTTCCACTTTCTCACGGGAAATACTTTTTCATTTTGCACATTTGGTGAGTGGTGTGGGGACGATCTGTATGTCTCCATTTCGAGAGAGGTGAGTGTTCCGATGACTACAACTACAGGTAGGCCTTTGGTTCTTGTCCCTGACCACCATTTGACAAGATGTCAGTTAACTGAGAGAAGATCAATGACATTAATTGATCAATGAGATTAATCGATTGATTTGATTGATTGACTCTTTGTATGCTAAAATCGTTGCCTATGAGAGTTATTCAATCCGCCCACCACTCGTTGCGTCACATTATTGACCAAAAACACAGAAAGTGGAAAAAAAAAAAAAAAAAAAAGATGCCAACCCAGAATAACATACAGTAATTCTGAGTTACCCGGGCCTGGTCAGCTTCAATGATGATATATGAAGTTCGTCGCCCTTTAAAAGGGGGAAAAAAGATAAACAAAAAGAGAGGAAGTAAAAAATCAAACTGCAAGGAAAGACCGATCGTTTACTGTGAGACGAAGGATGACAGTTTTCGCTAGACAACACGCCACAAAGAAAGACCCCTGACTGTGACTCATCAGGAGGTTGAACCCTTTCACACCGAACCTGCACTCCTAGCAGACTTGTCGAGGGTCCAGACCCCTGACGAAAACGGCAGTAAGTCTGAGAAAGTAATCAACCATGGGCTGGTCAGTTCGATGCATACGCCATGTGTGTGTATGTGTGTGTGTGTGTGTGTGTTGTCATATTCGTTATACACTCAAAAAAAGCATGACTGTAACGAACAGACTGTTTCGTCGAACTTTCACTGACACATCAAGAGGTTGAACATGTAGGGACAGTATGCCTAAGATGCATTTGATTGATGGATAAGGAAGGACTCACCACATCGCCCAGAGTTAGCGATACCCAACCTTGCATATGTCTGTTCGTGTGTGTGTGTTATAACGCACCCTGATAACGAATGAATAAAGTTGTTTTTCCGGTTTGATACAACAATGATTGAGAATGCGTCGTGTATTCAGCGGAAGACGGCAGTCACACGTCATCAATTCCCAAGAGCACATGCACCCTCTTCATGCAGACATACACGAGATGGTAAATTTTCAGCATTCTTTTTCTTTCTTTATTCTGCAGTTTTGTTTCATAGTTATTTTCATAATACTTAATAATCAACAGGCCTATCAACCGACCCATCAACATGGAGAGCTCATTCACACAGGCAATCTTGGGGCATTGACCCCGCAAGGGGACGCAGTGCTGGTGGGAGAGAGAGAGGGGGGAAGAAGAAGCAGGGATGGAAGCAGAGCAAAGGGGGGGGAGGAGAGAGAGAGAGAGAGAGAGAGAAGCGCACCAAAACAAGCTGAGAAAAAACACAACCATAACTCAGCACATGATTGTGTGTGTGTGTGTGTGTGTGTGTGTGTGTGAGAGAGAGAGAGAGAGAGAGAGACAGAGAGAGAAAGAGCGAGAAAGAGAGAGAGAGAGGAGGAGGAGAAGAGACACGAGCAGGCGGAAACAGTACATTCTGACGAGCATCTATCATCACCCACAAGACTGTTTGGCATTACTAAAAGGGCCTTTTTCATTTTTTTGGGAATTTGCAATTTGTAGAAGGAGGGGAAGAGACAGTGGCACTCGAGGACAGTAGACTGACGACCAGTTTTAAAACAGCAAGCCCCAAAGAGAGAGAGAGAGAGAGAGAGAGAGAGAGAGAGAGAGAGGAGGAGGGGAAGGGACACAGGCACCCTAGGACAGTAGACTGAGGAGCACTTTTAAAAGAGGGAGGGACCAGTGTCAAAGGGTCATGATGAGTCAATAAGGTGAATTGACGAAAGTTGGTAAAAATGGAAAAGAAAAAGCGGTCAAGTACATAATGGTCATTGAAGTCTGCTTTTTCACCAATGTTTTTTTTTTTTTTTTTTTTTTTTTGGCAATTTGCAATTTGCAGAATGTTGTCATGTTCGATGCTTCTATCTCAGCTCCGTGCTTACAACACTGGGATCTGGCTATGAGGTAAGTCTATAAGAGACGAGAGAGTCTGGCTATCAAGGAGCTGATTGTAGGTGTCCATGAGTCATCCTGTTGCGTTAGTGGCACTTGGGTTGGCACCGGAGCACGGAGTAGTGAGGGCTATCGTGAGTTGTCTGAGTGTGTGCATTTTGGAGAGCGAGGCACTGACTATTTTGAAGGCGGTCATGCTGCGCAGTATTGGGTTACATGGCTACAGGCCGACGTACCTCCAGTTTGTCTGGAGGTGGGAGTCAATGTTGGGTGAAGGACCCTCTATGACGGCTACTCTGGATTACAGCCATTGCCATGGAGAGGTGAAGCTGAAGGTTGATGTTGAAGGGGGGAGAAAAAGAGAGATAAGGGATGATCGGAGACTGCATCTAGCTATTACAGAGGTCAGGGATAGAGCGGATAGGAGATGCAGGAGAGACGGGTTACGGATGAGTTAAAGGTGACCGTTTCTTACCAGGACGCGGGTACTTCAACGGACACAGTGGAACGCGAACAACAACACTTGGATCGTGATTCAGAGGCAGAGAGTGAGGCTAGTGACCGGGAGACCTTCCTTCAGTCCTTAAACAGGCCGGAGCAGGTTCGCAGGAACCATCCGCTGGCTAGAGACGTCGAGGGCGGACCTGCGGCCAGCTCGCGACAACCAACGCATAGAGGCCGTGGGGCGAGTAAGAAGAAGAGCAGAGGAAAATGACACGTGTGAGAGAGAGAAAGCGCGCCAAGGTCAACGGCGGAGAAAGAGGGGCGAGAGCTGAGCGTGTGGGACAGTGTCTGGAAAAGGGGGTTGACTAGCCCGCTCACAGCGGTTAACTTCGTCTTAATGCTCGAGCAGCGAGTTCGTCAGGCGCTTCGTGCAGAGGTGACCAGTGACGATGTCCTGTGGGAGAAGAGAGTAGGGAGAGTGCCACTTGTGTCGAAAAGTCGGGCTAGAAGAAGAGGGGGAATAGGAATAGTATTGCAGACCAGGGTGATGGGATCCTATCAGCTTGTACGACGTGTACGTCCGTGAGCACCTGAAAACGTCAAAAATATTTTTTGTCGTTTTTCATCATGACGTTGGACAGGTCATGTTCATCGTTTTCTGGCAATCGAGGACAAGGCTGCATGCGGACAGAGGACCATAATTGAATGATAGCCGCAGGAGGGCTTTCAACGTCTTTCCTAAAATGACAGTTGGCGTCATGTTTACTTATTTGTTTATTTATTATTTATGTTGATCCTTACCTCGATTTTAATCTGACCTAAAGTTTGCTTGTGGTCTCAAGTACGATTGATGAGGCCAGCCTACCGGTAGCTTACTGTGTCTATGACGTATGTTAGGGCAGAGAATGTTCAGCTTACTATGTCTATGATGTATGTTGGTTCCTGGTCACATTGCTCACCGACTGAATGTTCATTCTTTTCCACCTCCCATCTCTTTCTCTCTCGTCCCTTCCTCTTCTCTCTCTCTCATGCTTGTCTCTCTTTTCCGCACTTTTCCTGGGCCATAGTTGATTCTTTTCTTTATCTCTTTTTTCTCTGTGGCATTTCTATGTGTGGCTGTGTGTGTGTGTGTGTGTGTGTGTTGATCTTTTTTTTTTTTTTTTGCCCTTTGTGTGCGTTTGTGTTAAGCTGAACGCTCAGAGTACAAGAGTGTATCGAGGAATAGATGTGTAAGTGGGAGAGATATATTCGTACTTTTTTCTATTTTATATTTACTTAAAATAATAATAAAATACTCCTGTTGGTAGGTGATCGAGGGGAAGTGCAATTGGTCGGATCGTTAACTTAAGGCGTGTTGTGTTGACTAATCTCGACTAACTCAAGTATAGCAATAAGATAATAGAACGGGAATTAAGAGGAAGGAGGGCGAAATGAAAGAGAAGAGAATGCTTTGGACGGTGGACCCGATTTCCAGCGTTCATAAATATAGAATTTACGATAAAGTTCCGTTTTTTCTCTTCTTTAGGGGGAAAAAAGAATGCAGAGAAGGGGAGGGGGGGCGGGGTATGGTATGGAAGGAAGTGGGTTCTCGCGATGACAGAGTCATTTGACATCTCTTCCCTTCTCCTACTCTGTTCAGACTGGTCTCGTAATGAATACATTGGTTGAATTGTCCAGAGCTTGTGCAGAACCCGTGGACAGACTCTGTTCAGACTGAAAACACCAAGCATCAGTGTTCTCTTTGTCAACGGGAAAGTCCGTCCCACCTACCTTAGGATGTTTTATTTCTAACTTTGGCATCAGGAACGGAGAAACCCCACCGTATAAGTCCAAACTCCCAAGGGTTATATCTATACTATATCTATATCTATATCTATAGTATATCTTTACTATAGCTATACTATAGCTATACCATATCATAGTATTTTTATATACTTGTACTACCTGTTATCCGATCGGGGCAAGGCCACGAAGCAAACAACACACATCAGCATTGTCAAGTGCAAAGCCACGAGTCCACCGATTGATAATTATAATTGATCAGCGGGGAAAAAAAAAAAAAAAAAAAAAAAAAAAAACGCGGGGAAAAAAAAAAAAAAAAAAAAAAAAAAAAAAAAAAAAACTCTCCCCGGAATAACCTTCACCTCACGATCGTCTTCCATCAGGCCGCCCTCCTTGTGTTGCAGCAATCACTGTCGAAATCTCTTTCTCCTCTTTATTCTGCTCTCTTTCCCGCTTTCCACAAGTCCCACAAAACGAACTAGTCAAACTGACTTACAATTTTAACGAATGTCCCGAAGGACAATCTCAACAAGGCCATCCCCCGTATGCCAAGGGCAAACTTTACTGACTAATACACACCTACCACTTTCCAAATCAGTGCACCGCCGAACCCACACTCAGAAAATCAGCAAACAATCAGACTAAAAAAGGAAAGCGCGCCACTTGTGCTTGTTGCATGTGCGATGCTCAACCAAACATTCTTTCCTTTTCTAGGAACAGAACACCGAGCTGTTCACATCATAACACAAACACTTCATCTACACGAAACCACCCTTACACCAGCACTCCTTGCACTGCACTTTACCCTCAAATCCATCAAAATTCATCCATGAAATTCCTATTAATGAGAGATCTGACCTAAGCCTCAATCAAATTCTTACCAGAAGAACGTCATCCCCTGTGACTATGCTCTCAGTCAACGAAGTCCTGAATTGATTGAGTACATGCCCTTAATCGCAACCGTCAAAAATGAAGAAATTTGCAAACCGCTCCCCATTTTATTTTATTTTTGGGGGGGGGGAGGAGAAGGGCGACTACGAAAAGCAGGATATAAAAACCATTACGACAGGGCATCGCCATACCACTCTCGAAAATGCAAAATGAGAGTGAACTTCCGGCTACATCATGAGCAGATGCACCCGCTACAATTTTGTCTTTACCATATTTTTCGAGTGGTGTGGCACACACACACACACACATAGACGCACATACACTCACATACACACACACACACACACACACACACACACAGACACACACACACATCTCTCGTTCACCTTTCTGCCATCCTCTTCCCAACTTCTGGTTACCGTTCTCTGCGTTTCCACGGACTCACCAGCCTCCCTCCCAACCTTTCGCCGTCGTCCTATTTTTTTATTCACCTTTCTTTCATCCTCCACCGTGCTCAATCCACGCACCTCGACCTTTCCGTCATCATCCCGCCGTCTTTCGGCTGCTGTTGGCTAACGTTTGGGCGATCCTCCGTTGACCTCTCCGCTATCATGGACGACTGTTCCTCTCTCTGTGTCTCACACACACACACACGCACACAGACACACAAACGCACCCTGATTAAGACTGTATTTGAGAAAAAGATAGCTTTTATACGCATAATCAAAGTGTGATGATGATGATGATGATGATCCACTAGATAGAAATAAAAATATAACTTCTCACACTTTTGTGTCAACCACTGATCTCTCTCTCTCTCTCTCTCTCTCTCTCTCTCTCTCTCTCTCCCTCTCTCTCTCTCTCTCTCTCTCTCTCTCTCTCTCTCTCTCAGCATTGCATCCTTAGCTGCATCATTAGCGTGATCATGATCGTTTACCTCGTCATCACCATCATAGTAGTGGCGGTTGCCGCCACCACCGACCACTTACAGTCCACAGCCAGACTCTCTAAAAAGCTTCCATCGCCGTCAGGGAATCGGAAGCTCTAATCAAAAAACTCATCCATCCCGATAAGCCCTCCTTGCATACGAAACGACTTCTCACTTTTTAGGCAAACACTCGCTTCACATTCTGCTCCCTGTCAATCATTAAACCAATCGATCACCAGTCTAATCCATCCATTATCCTTCTCCAACAGAAACGATCATCGGAGAGAGAGAGAGAGAAAGATCATGGGAGAGAGAGAGATCATAGGAGAGAGAGAGAGATCATGGGAGAGAGAGAGATCATGGGAGAGACATCATGGGAGAGAGATCATGGGAGAGAGATCATGGGGGAGAGAGAGAGAGATCAAGGGGGACACACAGCGAGAGAAAAAAAAAGAAAAAATGCAGAACGATACTTGTTTGCTGCTGCCTAGAGCATAAAGGATCTTGCAGTCATTACGATCAACTTCCCTGCCATATTAGACCAACCAATATCCAGTTTTCTTTTTGCGGATGAACGACATACGCGTCAGTAAAACCCATCCATTAGACTGAATGGTACACATGTAAATTAGTCACAAAGAGATCAGCGGTTCAAGTCCTGCTCGACTGGGCGACAATAAGGCCAGGGACAAACGTCCGTAACGGTGGATAGTAGATGGTAGATGGCAGACGCCATGATGATAAAAGGGATGAGAATGCAAACGAGAGAACCAACACGAGAACACGTTAGGAAAAACGACAAAATAGAAAATGAGAACAAAGGCCGAGGGAAAGTAGCGATGAAGATAAGAAAGCCAAGAAAACCAATATGGTCATCACTTGAGTCGCTTGGCAGGGGGTGATCACCTCCCAAGAGAAACAGATATGGTCAACGGCACTTGAGTCGCTTGGCAGGGGATTTCGTCCGGCAATGATTCAACGACAACAAAACCATGCCTCACGACACGAAGTGGGGAACAACTAATGGATGATAGGCATCTACCTCTATGCCTCCGGTAATCAGAAACATATAAAGAAACATATTCATTTCCCCCGAAGAACCAAAAACACGAAAACGCTCCGTTTCTGCGTGAAATTGCGCAAAAGAATGCAATCAGAGATAAACAACAAGTTCTCAACCAGCACTATAACGACAATGCAATGGCGATATAAATGTCGCTGTAACGACGATGCAAATGACGCTGTAACGGCGCTGGATGCGAACAACGCTGTCACCGAGGTGCAAGGCACAAATACCACGGTACCGGAGATGCAAACGGCGTTGTAACCGGGTTTGGATGCAAACGGCGCTGTAACGCCGGTGCAAACGTCAGTGTAACGACAATGCAAACGGACGACCGACATGAGACGAGGGTGCAAACGACGCTGTAACGGTAGTGCAAACGTCCATGTAACGGCGATGCAAAAGGACTACCTTGGTAGCAAGCTCATCATTCTCAGCGAGGAGCCACACACCACATCACCCTCTTCAAAGCTGCACAGCGGGCACGCAAGATGGAGGAGCGTTCAAAGTGTTTCCCTTCTCACAGTGATCCATGCACACAATCACTCCCTCCTCATCCAAACACACACCCATCATACCCCTGCACACAATCGAGACTCCGCGCAACCCCACACCCATCACACCTCGATGCCACAACGGAGTGACCCATCCCTCCTAAGCAACACAAATGACGTGTGTTCGATCCCCAGGAGCTTAACGTTCCAGAGAAGATGCGCACTTCGCACAGTGAATGCATGGAGAACACGGAGGTAAACAAAAGATAGACAACGGAGGTAAACAAAAGATAGACAGTACGGGACGATCGACGTGTGTTCGATCCCAGTAATCTTCAGAAGTAATCTTTAAAAATATTAGTATGTTCCGACAGATTACAGCAGATGACCAACCAGTCAATGAAATGATATCGCAGACGAACGACGAAAGGACAGGGATCCGAACAAGTGTTCTTGACACTCAACAAAGACAGATTATAGCAGATGACCAACCAGTCGAATAAAATAAGATGTGCGAACAACAGAAGGACATGGATTCCAACAAGTGTCCTTCACACTCAACAAAGGAAAGAAATGTTGACTTCGCGAACAACTTCAAGTTATGATGTGGCGTCGTACGATATCTTACCAGTGCGATCGTGAAGCTACCCCATCCCGCAAGGGCCGCAAGGCTGATTAAAAAACACCATAACAAAACAAAGACAGCTGACGAATCCATCCGCACAAGGGAGGACATGCCACGAAGCAAGCATCGCAACAAAAAGAAGCCGAGATAGCAGCAGAGATGAGCGATAAAGACAATTAGGGGCTGCAGATAAGGACAGTTCTTCATCACCACGCGACTCATAGCCAACCAAACAGCCCCATAAGATTCCTTGACCTGCCCTACCCCGGCCTCGAAGCTCCACCACTCCCGCAAACGTTGCACATAGTGCCTAAAAATTGTCGCTATCTTTTGCCTCTCCATTGTAGACACTTTTCCACGCATGTTTGGCGGCGGAAGCAGCGCGATGGCGGGCGGACGAGTTGGAAAGGGGGCTACTAGCAGTGGGGAGAAAGTAGGCAGTCAAACCTGGAAAAGTGAAGAAGCCGAAAAAGCCTAAACTGACCGTGGCAGACGCAACGGAGAGAGAGAGAGAGAGAGAGAGAGAGAGAGAGAGAGTTTCAATGATTCGGCGTCTGTATGTGTGTTTGTGATTGTGTGTGTGTGTGCGTGTGTGTGAGAGAGAGAGAGAGAGAGACAGAGAGACAGAGAGAGAGAGACAGAGAGACAGAGTTTCAAGAATCCGGACATACGAGTGCGTGTGTGTATGTGTGTGTGTAAGTGTGTGTGTGTGTGTGTGTGTATGTGTGTGTGTTTGTGTGGTTGTGTGTGTGTGTATGTGTGTGTGTGTGTGTGTGTGTGAGAGAGAGAGAGAGAGAGTTCCGACGGTTGATTAATACGAACAAACCCTAACGAATTCGATAAGCGCAATCATAATACGGTGGATTTATGCACGACCGAGATGACCGACCAATGGATGGATGGCTGGAGGATGGATGCCATGGCATGGGTGGATGAATTGATGACATTTTAAACGGTAGATAGATACAATCAACCCTAACAGATTTGATAAGCGCAATGAGACCATGCCCATGTGTGACAAGGAGAGAATACGTGGCTGGTCTCCTTCGTTCGGCAGCTATGGCTAGTCAGGGCGGTTGGGGAAGGAAGCCTTCACTTTTGCTCGCGTCAGTCCTAGTTGATAGTCATCGCCGTGACACGTGTCTTTCGACATGGACATGGTTTCTGTGGCGCTTGCTCTCACAGTCTATTATTGCAAATGCCGTCACAACGAGTCTCTCGTTTTCCACATCATGCATTCTAGGGCCAGCTCAGGCTGCCACGTGGTGGCTTCCTGTATTTTCTGAAAGCCACCTTGCAGTCAATCAATCACAAATCAGTTACACCCCATTAGCATGTCTCCCATTTTCTGCCTTAGCTATCTCATCTGTGCTTTCGACAATCTAGTAGAAATGGGGTGCGGCCAGAACATCGGTCTTCAAGAGAGAAAAAGCTGGGTTCTTTGGTACCCTTCATCGACATGTTTTGCTCTCTCTTTCGTTTCTATGGGTAATTGCCACGTGTCGTTCTCCGCCTTTCCTCTGCTATGAAAAGAAGGCAAACATTTCTTCTACCCATAATTGGCGCCTCTTGCATCGTTACTTGAAAGTAGGTACTCTAAGCATTTTTCCCCTCCCCTTCGTCTGTGTGAGGCTCTCATTCTTTCTCCCATTGTTTCCTCATGCCCCTCTATCGGATTCACTGTCATGCATCAAGTCTACTTTGCCCTCTCCTGTCAATGAAACGGCCACAGCACGAAGAACAAGGGAAGTGGAGACGGTTGCCATGTCGACGGGGGAATCTTCTACCTCTACGGAACTCGCAATCAAAGCAAGTGCAGCGAAGGATTCCCTTGCCCCACAGTTTTTGTTCTGCTGAGAAAGATGCATTACCGTCGGCCCGCCCCGGCCCGCCCCGCCTGCCCTCTGCGACAGTACTTGCAGACGGATGATCCTATCTCTCTGTTGTGAAATCAGGTTGACGTCAACATCGTCGCCTTGCCGCCAAGTCGCTTTGTTTACTGGAGACATATTAAGCCGTGAAGTTTCACAGATACACGAGCGCGCGTACACGCCCTAAGAGAGAGAGAGAGAGAGAGAGTTCAGCCTCGACTGTGTGGGTGGCGGACGTGCTGCCAGTCATGCAGGGTGGTGATGTGCATGGGGGTGGTAGCCGAGCGGGAAAAAGGAAGACACCGATGGAATTGCGCATGAAGTAGATGAAGAGGTTGAAGCAAGGATCCATTGCAGGGTCGGGTCCTGGAACGGACGAGCGTGGACCTTTGTCGTCATCGGCTCAGATGGGCGCTGTTGCTCTACAGCAGTTGAGAAGGTCTTGTTTTCCCCTAACGGAGAACGATTATGGTGGTGGGGTTCGTGGTGGTGGCGGTGCTGACATGGCCAAAGTTGCTTCCTCTTGACGACAACTGGAGGCAAAACTTTTTGATATCTATCCTGCAGCAAAGGCGATAAATGGTCAACGGAAGATGGCTGGAAGTGACAAGGTTCTTTCATCATCAACAATGAAGGTAGGCGATAAGCTATTTGCAAGGGAGATGGTGGCTTCCGGCTCTGTGGGTATTGATAACCTGTCGTCTTGCCAAACTGCTCTGAGATCAGAAAACGATGGTCGTAATAACGACGATGTAAAGGACATTGTTTTGGAGTATGCGCTCACATTCATTGAAGAAACTTCTGACGTGTGCTCCAGTTCGTTATTGTACAGTACTTCAATTCGTTACGAAAATGATTTTCTCGGATGATCGCAGGCAACAGGTGCTTCAACATACATAAACATGAATAGAAATACACAAATATATGCACACATATATATAGTCAAACAGAGTTGCCCGGTAAACTGTAGGCAGAGAGGGAGAAGAGGGCAACAAACGAGGGGCTTCGTCGGAGTTTCACCGACTCATCAGGGGGCTGAACCCTCAACAGTCTGTAGAATCCCCGAACCGATTATACTGTAAGTGGTAATCCACCTTAACCCCAGTCCGCGATTGTAGTGAAGCATCAACGACTGCCTGACAACTGATACCCCTCCGAGGTGGTGGGGACCACCAACCACTGCCCTCAAGGTACCTGTGACGAAAATCATATATATCTATATCGCCATAGAGAATTGCGCGGTGAACTATAGACAGAGAGGGAGCGAAGAGGGCAACAAACAAGCGGCCATGACAGGCTGCTTCTTCGTTGGAGTTTCACACAGACTCATAAGGAGGCCGAACCTTCATCATATCATACCCTCATATCATACATACATATAGTATATATCGCTCCTGAGCCCTGAGCCAACCGTTCCATAAGTTGTTATCGCTGCATTACACTAATAATGCATTCATCGTTCAGCTAGGTCATCATCGTCACCACCGTCAACATCGGTTAATTAGTTCGCCAGCTGGAGACACGCAATCTCTTGATCCCATTCGACATGTAATCGCTTGATCCTCCAAAGTATTCGTCCATCCGACGAGCTGTGAGCAATTGTAATTAAAAACTCACCCTTCCGAAGCACACTGAACGGCGAGGCAAATGTAATCAGGCCAACCATGACCATACACCCTCTTTCACCCATTCGCATCCATTATTACCTTCCGCTTATCCATCCATATATTTTTTCAACGAAGCCCGGACGTTACGACTCCATGCTGCAATATGTACCTTTCACCGCAGTGCGTTCTGAAACATGTACCTATCATTTTGCCCAGTTACAAAGCGCGACTACATACGTGTACATCTTGCGTCGTCTGGTTTGATTGCGAGCTCAAGCCCTCGCAAGACAAACGATCCGACCACATCTCCAAGGATCGGCATCGAACAGACAGTCAGTTCAATAGTCAAACCAATTTTGATTGATTGATTGATTGATTGATTGATTGATTGGTGTCGCGCGTGTGTGTGTGTGTGTGCGTGTGTGTGTGTGTGTGTGTGTGTGTGTATGTGAGAGAGAGAGAGAGAGAGAGAGAGAGAGAGAGAGTTCTATCGATATAATAATAATGACTAACACACCAGTCAACAGTGCCTGCGCGAGAATCACAAAGAGAGAGAGAGAGAGAGAGAGAGAGAGAGAGAGAGAGAGAGAGAGGATGACCAACCCACCAGCCAACAGTTTCTGCGCCAATGGTTTGCAAGGTCCAAGGCTACTGTTTGCGCGAATGTGGCAAGGGTGTTGTTTGCACGATGGCGCCTAAGTGCCGTTTGCGCGAACGTGGCAAGGGTGGCGTTTGCGCGAGGGCGGCAAAGCGGAAGTGTCGTTTCACCCAAAATTGCGACCTGCGCCAAACGTTGAGTTTGCAAGGTCCAAGGCTGCCGGTTCGACCACTGCCGCCTGCCTGCCGCCCAACAACCACGCCAACAGCGGTCCTACGCGGTGTCAGGCGGCCACAAGTAGTGCGCCGCCTAAAAGTGGCAGTCTTGGAACTTAGGCACAAGGACGAGTCCGTGCAATGACGGTATTCTGGTTTGACCAGGCAGTAAAATTAGGGGGACCCAGAGCACCCCTAAGATTGGAGGTGTCGATCGGTGAGACTAGCCCTCAGGATTGGCGAGAGAGACTACCTCTTCTACCGCGCTGGCGTCTATCTTATTTCCGCCGCTCCGAGGTTGTTTCCGAAACAACTGGCCGCAGAACGGTGATATGAGAATAGGCCTAGGCGTGGTCCCTTTTATGCTGCGCAACTGGCACGGAAATGAAGCCTCGGGTTCCATTAATTTTAATATTAAAATCAAAAATAAAAAAAATAATTAAAAATGATAAAAAGGAAGAAAACCAACGATTATTAAATAATCGACTGGATTTTGATCAGATTATTTGCGATCGGATTTACCCCCGTATTATTTATTTACTCTAAATCTAACGATTTTCTCTAATTCCCGGTAATCGGGATCGTTTGCGTGAGTTACCTGACTTAGCCTCGCTGCAACCTGTGTGATATGAGTGGGTGTGCGTTTGATGATCAACGCAGCATCGTTACTGGGATTATTTTGAGATGGATCGTGTGGCTTTACTATACTTTGTGCGGTTGCGGGTTTGGTTCGGGCCYGACAGTCAGGCTTGGGGCAGGTTCGGGACTATTATGACATGGCTGCACGGTCCGGCGTTGACACGATACAGCGGACTGGCATTAGTTTACAGGTTCGGGACAGACTCGACGCCAGTATGGTGCAGACTATTCAGGTTCGGTATTGGCATGGTAATGGTTTGATACTCCCGAGAGGCCTCGGCATTGCACGGTATCAACATTTTCAGGCTCCGTATTGGTTCGGCAACGGTATGGTATACGCCACTGCATTATTTTCAGATATTGTTTCAGCAACGGTACTACAGGTTCAGTATTGGACCATCCTCGACACGGTGCAAATTATAGTAGACCTCGATGTTTATTTCGAGTTCGTCATCGGTACGGTAACGGTGCAGGTTGCTGTGGTGTGCCACTCCGCTATTTTTGGTTGAGGCCTTAGGACCGGAGGTATGAGTTCCCGGTGYTGCCGCAGGTATTGCTGGGTATCCATGGACAGTGTCCGTACCCTCGCCGTTGTAGACCTGTGGACCCTGGGTTTCCAGTAACCCATGACCAGCGACTACAGTCCGATTATAGCCCGGGTGTTGGGCCTGGTACTAGGGGTACAAAGAGTGCTAACCCTCAGCAATGGACAGGTACCGCTGAGGGTCAGGAATGAGCTCGTGGGAGCTGGGACCGAGACAGGATATAGGACAGACCACGGGAAAGCCAAGGAGGGA
>BFEA01000350.1:716087-727976 GCA_003427395.1 Chara braunii | reverse complement strand
CTCAGGGACAGCAAATGGAAAGACCAAGCAACTGCGAATGGTGTTGACGCAGTACCAGGCCTCAACAGACGTATGACAGCGGACAACGACGCCGGTTCTACAGGACCACAGACTTCACCACCGCTAACCCCCTCATGGTACATCTTCATGGGGTGGAGCGAGGAATCAAAGAAGACATCAAAGCAGGTGTAAAGCTCAAAGGGTTCAGCCCCAGAGAACAACAATTGCTGATTGCTGATTTCTGAATTTGCAATACCTGTCAAAGGGACGCTGGACCCGGTTTCCAGCAGATGGGGTGGGGCGAGGAATCCAAGAAGACTTCGAAGCAGGTGTAAAGCTCAAAGGGTCTAAAAAGCTAGATTAGGTGTCAATGTCAAAAGGGAGCTGCATGGGAAGGGCTGGGTGAGAAATAATTACAGGCGGCTCCAAAAAGGGTAGGCTGTTACTAGCAGCTCCAAGGGAGAACGGAGCCCCGGAATGGCAACAGAAACCACCGCAGCCCCAGACAACAACAATTGCTGATTTCTGAACTTGCAATACCTGTCAAAGGGACGTTGGACCCGGTTTCCAGCAGCTGCCGCTCCCCACCAATAGATGGAGCAGCCCGACAGGCAAGCCCCCAATTTTGGCGGTTCTCGTACCACCGCTGAGATAGAGGGATGTTACAAGGGCTTTTCAAAAAAAAAAAAAAAAAGCAATAATAATAAAAGAAACATTTGTACCATGTTTATCCCACCAGCAATCAGGACAATATGAAGAAAAAAATCCCTTTTTTAATTATTTATCTTTTTAGGCAACCAGAGTGGCCTGGGATCACTTGCCCGGCTGGGGCAAAAAGGATAAAAAAAGTGAAAATTAAAAAATCTTTTTTAACTTTATTTTCTATGTGGAATTTGGTGAAGAATTTTGATGTGACGCTGAGGCAAAAGGTGTTCAGTTTACTTTTCTTCATATTCTAGTGGTGTTTCATATTTTTTGGAGTTTGGTTTTGTTTTGTTTTTTTGGCTGGGACCCTCTTTGGCCCTTGCACGGTCGGGCCGCCCGGGCAAACAAGGCGACGCAGGCGGCCCGACAGGTACCCTAGTTATATTTTGATTAAAATACTTGTTTTTTTGTTTTCTATTTAAAAAAAAAAATAAGAAAGGACATTGAAATTCAAAAAAGAAAATATTGGATTGTAGGGAATTTGAAACCCTACAACCCCTACATATATATATTCGTTTTTCAACCTATTATTATTATTATTTTAAATATGGCAATTTCTTGGTTGCACCCGACTGCTCGGGCGGCGGTCTGCGGTCGGGATCCCAACTGCATGCCGAGAATGACCACGGGGGACACATAGTCTGGATGTACATTGCTTGTTGATGCTTTAGTGTTTGTTCGACTCGTTTTCATTACTCTGTGGATTCTTGGGCTCCATATACATCGATCGACCAAAGCCTGCATCAGTTGGTACTGGAGCTGCGCTCGTGAAATAGGACGAATAGACCTGGCCAATAGATCGATTGATGGATGGACTTACTGGTTGATCGATTGATTGATTGATCGATTGATCGATTGATTGATCGACTGATTGCTTGATTGCTTGATTGATTGATTAATTGATTGATTTATTGATTGATTGATTGATTGATTGATTGGTTGGTTGGTTGGTTGGTTGGTTGATTAACCGATTGATTGATTAATTGATTGATCGATTGATTGGTTGATCAGGATTTACCTAATTAAATTTCGTTTGCGATTTCTGCCCAATGGTAAAATTTCAAAAAAAGAACAAAATTTTGGAAATTTGAATTTTTCTGTTTCGCGCAAATTCCTCTTTTTTTTTTTTCTATCCGGAATCGCACATTCGCCAAGTAGCTGGAATTCTTTTATATATATATTTCGGATTTTGAAATTTCGCTGCGTCGGCAAAACCATTTTTTTTTATTTTCGGACATCTCTCTTCGCAGTTTGTGTGCTGGGGACTATACTTCTCAAAATCGAAAAACCGCGACACTTACTCTCATCCGAAATATTTTGATTTTTATATTTTTTTGTAATTTTAAATACCCTGAACTTGCAAAATTTGTTTTTGCAGGTCAATAATCCGTTTTACTTATTTCTCTGTCATAAATGCAGTTCAAAACGTTTATACTTTTACTACTATTTTAACTTCGGATTTTTTGGGGGATTAGGAGAGCTATCGAACTTGCGATTTTAAAATGAGTCATTATTATTTTTTATTTTAAAAAAAGCAAAGTTTGATTTTTTCAATTTTTTTGATTAATGACTCTTTGTCTGGGTGATCAATGTGACCCCACTGGCATGGGGGCATGGCGATGCTTTCCAGTTGATGGTGTGCCATTTTCTCCCTCCCACTCACCCGATTACTTTGTTGTATCGTCTTTCCCCCTATTATTCCATGTGTCTTCTTCCTCTTCTTTGCTGCGTGCATTCGTGAGTTGCAACTTCAGCACAGTGCCACACCTGCAGGCCAGATCAGCAGTGACACGTCAACAGGCCACTTCAGACGGCTATGTCAACAGTGACCACGTCTGCTGGTCATCAGCAACATTTTAGCAGGCATCCGTGCCACGCCAGCAGTTGATTGGGGCCACGCCAGCAGTAATTAGTGCAACGTGAGCCTCTGCCACCCACTCTTGCAGTTTATGCCTGCAATCTTGCGATCAATGATGGGCGATATGGATCTGAAGCAAGGGGAAATCGAGGCGGCCTATGAGGAGGAGGCAGAATAGAAGCCAGCACATGCGACCACTAGCCGAATAGAAGAAGCGAGCATATGCGATTACTGTTGCAATGAAAAATGAGGAGGAGGCAGAAGAACAGCGTTGCTTCGTTGAGAAACAACGATAGGAGGACACTGAGGTATTAAAAAAGGCTCCAAACCAACAGTGCCGAACACGTCGAGAAACACTCTTTGAGCGAAGGGTGATGTCGAGGTGACAACCGGTGAATGGGAGGTGGCTGCTGAAGGTGAGGATGCCACTGACATTGTGCGTGGCATTGCAGCTGCATTCGCAATATGACCGATCTGGTTGCCACATGCACAGCTCAGCAAGATGACATCCTTTGCTTAGACACACTGCTCAGGCGGCAGGCCATGCTCTCCAAGCAGTAGGCCCAAATCATAGTCGACCTGCTCGAACGTCTTCATAGGCTGGAACAACATCAGGCAACAACCACACCCGTCGGACCCTCAAACTTGGCGGATCGAGTAAATGTTCTAGAGGTGGACATAGGCGTCATAAAAGGACACGGTGAAACAACTCCATGCAGCCGATCAGCTGCTGGAGCAGCACATTCGTGCAACAGTTGCTAGTGCAACCTTGTTGCCTTCCGACCCACCACCATACTTGAATAACATTCCGGTCCTCTGTGATGCATGAAGACCATCCAATTCCGTGGTGTGCGCACATGTGAAAGAGGAAGAAGACAACAATGACACTGGCTAAACTTTGAGCGAAGGTTTTTCATGAGGTCCAGGTGCACCGTGTGAACGCATCATGCATTTATAACGAGGAAGTCAACAAGCAAGCAGCAAGACTCCTAAGGCGGTGCATAGACCACAACATCTCACGAATATCATGGATTCCATGCACAACCCGTTGCCTCAACATACTCTTAAAAGGTATCTGCAAAGAACCTGGGTTGATGATATGGGGAAAAGGGAGTGCATCAAGAACCACCACTTCACTCTGCATATATCTCGTGAGTTCTCAGAGTTGAACTCTGAAAGGGTGCTTATCATGCCCACCGATGTGCCCTTCGCTTCCGTCTACACAATGTTGAACAATTGAGAGACAGGAAGAGGGTGTTGCAGAATATGATGAAGGAAGGGTGGAAGGGCATGAGATGAAGCACAAGAAGGTTGCAAGATAGGGCGACCACCGTGTTCCTCGCTATCCGGTCTGAGGAGTGGTGGCAGTATTATCAGTTGTGGGAGTTCGAGGAGGCTTTAATCACCCACTTGGACACCATGCAGGGCATGATTGCGGACCAACGACACTCCATTGCAAAGAAAATGAAGGATCTATGCAGGATGACACGATAGCCGGTGTGTGCAGCCAACTTCTTTCTCAATCTCTCAAGGGGGTATCCTTGTTATTTGCACAACCCCAAGAGTCCCCTCGTTCATAATGCCAGGAAGTTCCTGTTGTCACAATGCAGTGAGGGGGGCAACTGGGGATGTCAAGGGCATGAAAAGTTTGAGGGTGTTACACACAGAGCCGCAAGGAAAGTCATCAAAGTTGTTGAAGGATCAAAACAATCTATGGGCGGACTTCGCCAAATTCGTCAATGCACTTACAAGGCACACTGCATCAAATTGGTGAAACTGTCACGGGAAGAGTTACGAAAAGTTGCAAAAGATTGCAACGTGAGTGCCATCCATATGGAGCACGACCACCCCTTGCAAGCGGAACTGATCCACCCTATATCCTGTGCATAAGAAAAGGAGGAACCAGTTGTCCCCCGACACTATCAATATTCATTGGAAGTTGCAGTTCACGAAGGTGAATAAGAAGAAAAAGAAAGGGGGCTTCATCGACTTCTAAGCGAGCTTCTTCTAAGACGAACACTCGCCACCACTTGAGGATCCCGTCATTCTTCCTCCTAAAGCACCGATTGCAGAAGGTGAGTTGGCTGCACCTGATCATTTGAGCAATCACCAATTGGGAGGATTCCAAAGGTGGGGAGGTTGAACGAGTCTAGCTCCTCTGATGACAGCGACGACGGCGAGGACTCGGTTTCGGGGGAGGAAAGGAAAAAGAAGAGGGATGAGGTGCTGAAGGACGGGAAAGCACCCATGGTGGGTGAGGAAAAAAATCATGATGGTGATAAGGAGGAGAACAAGGAGAAAGAGGAAGAGGAGGAAGAGGAAGAAAAAGAGATGGAGTTTGTCCTACGCTCGGATAATGATAATGACAAGTCTGAGGGCAACAATGAGATTGACAACAATTTCACAATCTTGCACGAGTTTAGTCCTGTTGGCAGCAGCCTCGGCATTGGATTGGATGATAATGAGGTTGAGAGAAGAGCAGCACAGGTCCTAGCGCGAAGAGACCGTGCCATTATGATGCAGCGCGTGCAGGACGCTGCTAGACGGGCCACCATTCCACGTGACACAGGACGAAGGGGACAAAGGGTTGTGAAAAGAAACAAGAACAATGAGCGGGAGAGCATGTCCAACAAGAAAAAAAGGAAGACCAACAAGCGGAAGACGAGCACGAAGAGGACGAGGAAAAGCAGGCTCTGTTTGTGGACGAGGCTCCAGCGTGCACCTAAATTTGCCTCACTCGCTGTTGTGCCGCCTGTTGAGGAGTTCCCACCGCTGCTTCTAGATCTGGTGCATGACGACCTTGAGACCAGCACAGTGGGAAGGAAGAGGAAAGTGTCCGTGGAGCCCGCTGCACCATCTCCGATGAAGAGGGGACGGGGCAGGCCACGAAAACAGAGGAATTCCCCCACTGCAGCAGCATATCCCCCTGCCAATGTCCGCCCTCCCCCCAAAGGACCGACTGTCAGTTGAAGAAAAACATGAAGGTCAACGAGGATGACAACACGCCGCAGAGGGCCATAGCAAAGGGGAGTCCAATGACAATCGCAGTCAGTCCGAGGGCGAGGGGCCTTAGCATTCGCAGCTGTGCATAGCAGCTGGCACCAGAAAGTTGCACAGGCTTTGTTTTTTTGTTCCTTTTTCAAGCGGGGAACTGCTGAGCGTCTTTCCTGCTTTATTTCTTCTTCTTCTTCTGTCTTCTTTTTCTTTTTCGGTTCGGCTCGTCTTGACATCACCACACTTCGGACATCTCGCTGAATTCGCCATATACGTGTGTGTTTGTGTGTTTGTGTGTGTGTGTGCCAATCACAGATATGATCGTTTTGGTTCGGCAAGCGTGTATGCAAATGTCTGCTGTTTCTACAAGTGCGTCTGTCGGCAGTCCGCAGCCTGCTGAGTTCGTCTTATTTGCTCTGTCAGTGCATCTGACAGTTAGTCTGTCAGACTAGTCTAATCTATGCTGTTTGCGCCTGTGTGAGTGTCTTTGGGTGCACAGCATGTCTGACTGTGTGCAGCATGAGTGTGCATCTGTTTGCATGTGCTCATCACTCTCTACCATGATAACTGTGACCCATCTCATCTTGCAATCATTCCCCCTGCCCTCTCATTAGTTACCTGATATGTGTCATCACTCCATGTTATCCCAGCAACATCCCACGTGTCCCCGACAATTTCCAGAAGCAGCCATGGAGAGTATGTGTTTTTACTGCAAGCACTTCCCCCAATGCCATCATCTTCCAGGCCTCCTCCAACTACGCCTGGGCCTCCTCCAACTCCACCTGTAATTGAACGTCCTCCATCCTTGCCAGACAGGTAGCAGACAGCGGCCAGAGGTAGAAAACAGACTTTCACATGAACCACGTACAGTGTGCCATGCTTCACAAAGCATGTTGGAGCCCTGCTAATCTCCTCTGTATCTTCAAACTTTAACAGATGTCAGGAAGGATAGTGCCTACATAACTGCAGCAAAATGCATGATGGAGCATTGCCTGTGACACCCGTCTGCACCGTGCCATTCCATTCAGTCCTGTGCAGTACGTAGGGGTGGTCACTTCGCATAGGCAAGGCCTGCTCCTCAGCTCAATTTTCTCAGCAACACAACCCCTGACTGGCCTCTTGTGCCAGTCTCTAGCAGTCTGCTCTGCGGTTGGGTATCGAGGACCAAATGAGGTTTCTCTTTCCCCTGCTAGTATCCCCGACTCTCCTGCTTCTCTTGCCTGCTCCTTCGCACCCTTCCCCCCTTTCCCCCCCTTCCTAGCCTCGTGTAGAACTATTTTATGCCTGCAAATGAACATCACTAGTAAAACAGAAAACAGGGCCAACCGGTGTGTGCGCATCCCATGCTTGTCTGATTGCTAGGAAAGATCTGGGAGATCATCAGGAGTACAAGAGGAGGAAGGTGACAAGATGTATGTGTAAAGTTTACCTAGAGATCTGGGAGATCACCAGGATTACGAGAGGAGGAAGTAGGCACACACTGTAAATTTCATTTTTTCACCTAGAGAAAGAAATTCACCTTGACATGTTCTCCGATCATCATTTAGTCACACAGGAAGGAAGACGGGATCCCACATGAGCTTGTGGGATTGGGACCAAATCTGCAGCACTACCAACGGAGCCAGACATGAACTGGAACACCCAGAACCAGAACTAGAACAACAACAGCATGAACCACAACTCCCAGGACCAGAATCAGAACACAGAACCAGAACCAGAGTCAGAACCAGAGCCAGAAACAGAAACAGAAACAGAAACAGCAACAGCAACAGCAACCAGAACCAGAAGCAGCGACAGCAACCGGAACCAGGAACAAACCAGAAACAGAAACAGAAACAGAGACAGAAACAGCAACAGAAACAGCAACAGCAACAGCAACCACAACCAGAACCAGAATCAGAAACAGCAACCAGAACCAGAATCAGAAACAGCAACCAGAACCAGAAACAGAAACAGCAACCAGACAACGAGGAACAAAACAGAACACGAACCAGAAACCAAAACAGCCACCAGAAACAGAAACAGAAACAGAAACAGCAACCACAACCAGAAACATTGGCCTGACCAGCTCCATGCCAGCAACCTTTCCCCAAATACATCCTCCCCCGCCCACCTTCCCCACGACAGGCCAAGTGTGTGTGCCCGAATGCTCGGCCAGGTGAGTTCGCCAACGGTGTGTGCCCGGGCGGGCAAGTTCGCCAGGTGTGTGCCTGGCAGGCGGGCTTCGCCAAGTCTGCAACAAAAAGAAATTGAGGCCGGACTTGGGGTCCTCCCTGCATGCACAACGACCCCCGCCGGCATTAAAAGAAGTAAGAAACAATGGCCCAGTTTTGACACGCCCCGGGTACCCCAGGCAACATACCCCTCGTGCATTTTGCCCGGATCCTCAGCCGGGCAAAAGACACATCCTAGATTGAAACCACAAACAAATAAAAATAAGTGGTATACTAAAGTAGAAAGTTTCCAGATTTGTCCAATAACGCTGGTTACTACTTCTATTGAACCACCGGTACTCAGCCCAGCTATCGGCCACAGAAAAACAATAGAGTAGAAACATTTCTAGTCGGATGAATTTGGGCACTCCTGTATTAGCCCATATATTTCCAAAAACCATGGCTCGTTAAACTTTAATTTACGTGAAAAGCAAATCCTCCAAATTTATGACCAACCACACCGTGGTCTTGTTTTTTGTTAATTAAATTAATGCCACTGACTGTTCTGCCGGGCCTGCGGCATTCGACCTGAATGGGTTTACCGGTTCCACCATTGTTTGTGGGCTCGGGAAGGGAAGCTGACAAACAGCTTCACTTCGTGCCCTCCAACTCTTACTTGTCCGGAATCAATCTCACATGTTCCATGGATGAGGTACTAGAGATCAATTACTATCAAAGTGATTGGACATCAATGGTATTCAGGTTGCACTTATGGCCCCAGGCAACTGGAGAACCTGCCAGTGTTTTTAGCCTCTCCGGAAAATTAGAAGGCCGAGCGCCATAGATGAAACAAATCGGCGGTGAGCAGCCTTCGAAAGGGGCCCTAGGGCGATAGCTGGCATGTTCTGGTGGTTTAAGGCCAATAAAAATAAGCTCTGCAACCTAGAGCAGCAAAAAAGAGAGAGAAAATTTGCTGCAAAAATCCTGCAACCCCCCCTTCCCCCAGCCCACCCTCCTTCCCTGTCCCCCCATCTCTCTCTCTCTCCTGTCTCTTATACACATCTAGATGTTCTCTCTCTCTCTCTCTCTCTCTGTGTGTGAGTGTGGGTGTGTGGGTGTCACGCACACACAAAAAGACGGCAAAAAAGACAAAAAACACAGAAAGGAAACGATTGACATCGTGCAATGGGGCATAGCCACGTTGTGCAATCTCATGCCTTAGCCACCCTTCCCCCCTCCCTTCCCTGAACTGGTGCACCCTCCTCTACCCTAATCGTGTGCATTTGTTCTTCTTCGCCGCAATCTCAAATCCATAACAACTGCCACACCCCATCTCCCTTTACCCTCGTCCTTAGCCCCCCACGCCCTCCTCTCCCTCCCCATTCCATGCCAATCCAGAGACCTTTTTCGCCCCGGTCATCCAGAACCCAACCCCATCCTCATGTCCGCTTGTTTCCCTCTCCACTTCTTCCTGATTTTACCCTGCCTCTGCTCCTTTTCCCGATAGACAGAAACAAAACCACCATACTGCTTCTCCCCTTCCCCATTCCACCATCCCCTCCCCCCCAACTATCTCTCTCTCTCGCTGGCTCAGACACACACTGGAACAAAAATGAGAACAAAAAAAACAATCCGGCCACATGGCTACGCTACATGGCGTGCCTTCCCATGTGCCGTGGCTTGTGTTCGTTTACCCACTCCCTTCCTTCGATTGGTGCACTCATCCTCCTTGTCTCAATACTCTGATTGCTGTCCTTATTATCTTACCTGGTCTTTGTGAATCATGCCCATGCTCCTTATCTTTCATCTTTCTCGTCATCTTCATCGCCGACTTCATCAATCAGTTGGTCATTGAGGGGTGCTCTCCTCTCTCTCTCTCTCTCTCTCTCTCTCTCTCTCTCTCTCTCTCTCTCTCTCTCTCTCTCTCTCTCTCTCTCTCTCTCTATCGTGTTCGCGCATGCCTGTTGCCATGTTCACTATAGGGGTGCTCTTCTCTCTCTCTCATGTGTTCGTGCATGCCTGTGTTGCCATGTTCGCTATAGGGGTGCGTGCATGCATGCCTGTGTTGCCATGTTCGCTATAGGGGTGCGTGCATGCATGCATGTGTTGCCATGTTCGCTATAGGGGTGTGTGCATGCCTGTGTTGCCATGTTCGCTATATAGGGGTATTGTTGCATCCTCTGTAACAGCGCATGTGCGGAGAGGCATCCCCAAAACTTGGCTTCATGATGGAATCTTTCTGGATAGAATACCCAGTTTTTTTTAATTGCACAATTATTTATTTTTCCAATAGAATCAGAGGTTGGGGAGCTCAGGATTCAAACTGTATACAGAGAGCATTACTCAGCTTACCTCCATTATGCAAAAATAATAAATTTGAAAAGAAGACATAGGAAAACATTTCGTCGAAATAGCTGCAGCAGCACAGCAAGGGCAGGGCAAAGTGTAACCGTGCTTTGGCCTCAAAAAATAAAGAAGTGCCACCATGCTATGGGATGGGCGAAAGAATCATGTAGGGATGCCCTAGTCGCAAAGTTTGAGGGTAGGAAAGGGCAATGAAATCAAACAGCCCCGGAATTTAAGTCACAAAATTCCTGCGTAGCGTGAATAAGCTTTGAAACAAGACCAGGATGGTTGGTGGATGCTTGGCAAAGACAGTATTAAACCACTAGTACTTGGCCCAGCCATCAGCCGCGGCGCTTCACGCTTAAGCGCCGCGGCATTTGGGCTTCGGGCTACCAGACCCGAACGGCTGGAGGTGCCACCCAAAAGAAAATGATAATATCGCGCTGACGGTTCATGAAAAATCGGCGCGCAAGGTGCTACGAGGGCCGGCATAGATAGCTGGGCCAAGTACTGGTGGTTTAAACTGGCTTCTTCCTATCTTTCTTTCGTTCTTTCTTCTTCTTTTCGGGGGGGTACAAATGCTCCAATCTGTTCGTGGGGAGCGTCACGTGCTGGGAACCGGGCCCAGCGTCCCAAATGAAATTATGCAAACATTAAAATACAGGGGTCATCACCACCCAGTTTCAGTTAAGAATACTGAAGGTTTCAAGAATTTTTAGAAAAACACGAGTCGGCCACTAACCTCTTTAGCCAACTGCTCCTCAGACAACCTCAGAGAGGCTAATGAGAAGAACCACAACTCGTACGAGTAGCTAAACTCAGGAGTGATGAACAAAGCCACAGACCTTATGAGTAACCGAGCTCGTTCTGGAGCCTGCAAAAAACAGAAACTAACTATCAGATGTCACTCAGCAGCCCAAACCTAATGTTCACGTCAACCCTCCTGCCTCATTACCAAGCCTTGGCCAGGCCTCACGCCCGCAACTACTAGTTTACAGAGGGTTGCGCCACGCCTCCGAACGCACCCCCATCTGCTAAGTCACAGGACGGCACAGCCCACCCTGCCTCCGGCCAGCGTCGTTCTGATAACAGCTCACAAATGGCCACTGGAATGTCGTCCTCCCTCGGCAACTCCCAGATCTCCCTACCAGGCTTCATGCCCCCGCCTCGCTTGGGTTACAGGGCAGCACGAACAAGCCCCAGCGCCAGCCAGCGGCCCAGCATCATTCTGGCCTCGGCCAATTGCAAGCCTCTGAGTGTGACGGCATCAGCACAACATCCGTCGAACCACCACGCACCACCTCAGCCAAAGTTCCATATTGCCCGCACTGGCCCGAACTCGACACCTAGGACCACCCTTCAATCCCCTTATACCTTACTCCGGCAAGACTTATTGCAGTAAAGCCACCATCTCGGCTGCTGCTATGCCCTAACCCAATCCTACCAACTAGCCCCTTCATCAGCAGGACACGTGACATCCGTCCATCCCCATACCCCACTTAGCCTCAATAACCCCAGAATACCTAAAAACATATGCTCAGAAAGCAACGACAGAGAAAATGCCCTCTACTTCCACCAGAAGAGGGAAAGGGAGGGAAAACCAACCTCTCTCCCTGTGAAAACCGCATCAGTCTGAAACTGCGCATAAAGAAGTCACAAAACACCCCACCGGAGTACTGCTTCCCCCAACAAAAAAACACCCTCTGTTCTTATACGGCCTACACCGGAAGCCACCCCCTCACCTCACCGGCCCCAGAGCAGTACCTTCTTTTACCCAAAAACCTAAAGTAGAAACCAGCCACAGGTCCACTTTTTCTTCTATATTTATTAGTT
>BFEA01000350.1:682459-694642 GCA_003427395.1 Chara braunii | reverse complement strand
TATAATCGTCATCAACTGAAGCTGGCGGCACACTGTCCACATCCCAACATATAATCGTCATCAACTGAAGCTGGCGGCACACTGTCCACATCCCAACATATAATCGTCGTCAACTGAAACTGGCGGCACACTGTCCACATCCCAGCATATAATCATCTGAAGGTGGCGGCACTCTCACCACGTCCCAACAAATATTGAGGGCACACTGGCCACGTCTCAACATGTTTGGGCTGATGCTAGATGGCTCTCGGGCCTCGCCTCATCACTCTGCCCGAACTCGGAATCAAATCCGCGTCTCTAAGTATGAATTTTCGGAGCCGGGAGCCGGATACTATACCATGGGATCTCGTACCATCCATTTCTGCTAACTCATAGGCCTTGCCTTCAACCTCTCTGATGATCCTGAATGGTCCCATCCACCTGACCTCCGATCTCTTGGTCCACTGTGTCTCAAGAGATGTATCATGTAGAAGTACAATATTTCCGACCTGAAGTCGTTCCTTCCTGATGTACCTCTTGCCGTTCCACCGTGTCTGATCAGATAATCTGTTGTCTGACATCCTCTTTGTGGCCTCAATTATGGCCTCATCCACTTCCTTGATCTACCTGATCCTCAGCCTCAGTAACTCCTCTGTGGAGTACGACTCTCTCTGTGCCTCATAGGTCCAGGTCTCAACCAGGTTTTCAATGGGAGAAGTAGCATATCTGCTATACCAGAGTGTAATGGGCGCATAACCTGTAGTCCGCTTGACAGTCACATTGTCAGCATAGACTGCCGCCCTTAAGAAAGATTGTCAGTTCCTGGTGTCGCCTTGGCACCATTTTGATATAGCATCCTTTAGTATCCTATGACCTCTTTCCACTGGTGCATTAGTCTGAGGATGGTATGGTGTCACAAATCTGATCCTGACTCCAAGTCTGAACATGAGTCTCCTGACCATCTCGTTCTTGAACTCTGATCCCAGGTCAGCCACAAACTCACGTATGAAGGGGTACCTCAAGTAGATTTCCTCAATCCAATCTGTCACTGTCTTTGCAGTTTTCTTACGGATGACTTTTGCTTCAACATAACCAGACATGTTATCTCTCATGTTTAGTACATATTTCATTCCATCCTTACCAGGCGACATAGTAATTAAATAAAGGTGAACAGTACTGCCAGGTTCAACAAGAACAGTGGGGTATAAGGGTTCAATCAATCTCATAGATGACCTTTTTTGACAGGCTTCACATGACTTACAATATCTCATAACCATATCCCTTAGACCACCCCAGTGATATAGTTGAGATACTTTATAGTATGTAGCATCAACACCCCTATGACCTCCTGCTAGACCCTCATGCAGTGCGGCGATCACCTCTAGTTGCCTTTCCTTACCACACACTACTCTCAGTGGCGGTAGTCCTTCCTTAGCATACACAAAAAGGTGGCCCCTACGCAACCTAAAGGTTCTCTTTGTTCTCTCATGATAGAATTTGTCCAACTCATTACTGCTCATTACCATACCGATCCTTTTATATTCTCCATCATACTCATCCTTCTTAAATCTCTCCTCAACGTTCTTATCTTGCTCAGGGTCTTCCGGCTCTTCCTCTATCTCATTCAACCTTCGTTCAGCCATCCTTGAACTTTCTGCTAGCTCATGAGCTGCAACAACAACTTGTTCTACCATCTCATACCATCCTTCCTCTTCATCCTCTCGAGTTAGGAGGTAGTGGAGGTAAGGGTCTTCCTTTTCTCCCCAGCAGTCTTCCCTGCTCGTTGCTATGGATGAGGCTGTATAACAACTGGGAGCTGGAGGCAGTCCTTCATCATCGTCTTCCATAAGGAATTCATCAACGAAGGGCGCCTCCTCAAAAGATTCATCATCTATTGATCCCCATTCTACGCCGCTCAGTCCATCGGCTCGATTCTTTTCAGTAGGTACCTTCTCTAACACAAAATCGTACGTCCATATGTGTATTATCCACCTACTAACCACCGCATCTACTTGTTGATGCCTCTTAACAGCTTCAATTACTGTCGTGGAATCCATTCTTAGGATGAATCTTCGCCCCATAACATAGTGTCTAAACACCCTGAAACAGTGCAGGATCGCCAGAAGTTCCTTCCTGAACTGAATATAGTCTCTCTCTACCGAATTAAGGGTGTGACTCTATTCTCTAAGTGACCTTTCTTTACCATTCTCATCTCGCTGCACGAGCACCCCTCCTAATGCTATCGGGCCGCCATCGGCTTCGATGATGAAAGGCCTCTCCTTTTCATCGTCGAAGTAGGGTACTCCTAATACGACCCTGCCATCTCTTAGTTTATCTTGAAGCACCCGCGCAGCCTTCTCTCTTTGGTCAGACCACTCTAAGCTAGCTCCTTGTCGCACCATTTTTCTAAGGGGCTCGGCTATCTTCGCCAACCCGGAGATGAAGATCCGCCAGAAGCTGCAGACCCCTAGGAAGCTCCGTACTTCCCCAACCGTTTTTAGAGGAATCGGCCAGTTTAGGAGTTTATCCACCTTCTTAGGATCAGGACTTCTTCCTTCCAAGAAGCACCTGAAACCCAATATCGTTACCTCCCTTTGGAACAATAGTGATTTCGGCTCACTGGCTGTTAGGTTGTATTTAGCCAACCTCTCTAATACTTTCGCTACTCCCTGCGCATGTTCCCATACGAACTGCCTGACTCGACCATCCACTAAAGTCTCATCTTTTTCTTTCGGTCCTTTAACCGGATTGTCGTCAATGTATGAGAACGTAACCTCTGGGCATATGTCATCCATGACCTTCAGCATATCTCGCTGAACGACCGCGACCCCATTCGTCCACCCTTGAGGCACCACACACATTTGTATGAGGCCTCTTCCGACAAAAGACTAGTAGGTGTATGCATGACAGTCATAGGTCGACTAGTAGGGTCTATCGGGAACTGGTCATAGCCAGAGTACAAGTCTATTAGGGAGTAGATGCTTCTTCCGGCAAAAGACTCGGCCAATAGATCCGCGTTGGGTAAGCTACCCGCATCGCGAACCGTTACCGAATTCAACTTTTGCAAGTTTTGTATCCAGCGTATGCCACCACCTGGCTTCCAAAAGCAAAACCAATGATTGGCGTAAGCTCCATCAGCTGGTTCCGCAACGTTGGAGACGATTTTCTGGTTTATGTACTCCATTACTTCTTTTTCTTCCTTTTGGGCATATTTCGTGGGTCTGTCATTCCAAGGCGTGTGAGGGACGGTCCATATCTTGACCATCTTGATCATGTCAACGTTCAGTCGTCCCCTCTCCTCATCATTAAAGGAAAAGGCAGCACTGTACTTCTGACATAATTCATATATGAAATCCCTCTCAGCTGGCAGAAGGAAGTTATTGGCTCCTACCTTCATTATCTTGAACCTCTCTGGGGTATTCTCCCTCCTTTTAATGCAACCTCTCTTAATCTTTTAATTATCTTTCTCTCCTTCCCTAATGCCTCGTTGTAATCTTTCTCTATGAAAACCGCCACCGGATTCTTCTTAACGCCCTTGCGCTTATACTTCCTCTTAGATCCGGTGACTATTTTCTTAAAAAAGGACCAGTCGCAGAGAAGGTGAGTTGCATCGTGCCAGCTTTGGCTGCCCTCACAGCATCCTTGAATCCTTCCATCTCTCTCTTATCGCCCAACTCCTTCTCTTTATCCAGGAGCTTGAGCATCTTCCCGATATCATTCACTCTAATCGTCGTCTTCTCATCTATTATTCCACTTTCTTTCAGTTTTGCTCGTACTTCCTCAATGAGTTTGTCTGATTCTCCATGCTTAAGGGAGTTAACATGTCGCTGATGACGAGGATGATGCCTATCACTTATTACAAAAGCCTGTTCTTGACCATTGTTAGGATCCTGGAGAGAAAGCCAGGTTGCCCCATCACGGCCAAAGAACGCACAAGCCTCCATTCTATGTAGGAAAGGGGCTCCGAGAATGCAGTCATGATCCAAGTTGGGGACCACAAAACAGAGGATCTCGACCCGTAAAGTCCCAATTCGAATAGGCAAATCATCAATGAACCCTTCCAATGGTAAGAATCCGACTATATTGGAGAGTTGGTGGTTGACTTTCCTATCTATTCCAAGTCCACATGATCTCATTGTGGCCGAGGACATAAGCACCATCTCGGCCCCAGAGTCCACTAGGGCTCTAACCTTCACGTCATTCACAAAGGTATTCAAATATCCACACGACATGTTACCAAACCTCATCTTGGTACCAGACGGGGCTCTTTCCACATGCTGAGGAAAGAGTCCTAGGCTATTGATTTCTACCTTCCGCCTTTCAATCATCTTCTTAAATTCTTCCCTAAACTTAGGTACCAAAACTACTGTTTGTTTCCTGGATAGGGTGATCTCGGTCTCCTCGAGCAATTTCTTTACTACTTCATATATCGAGATCCCTTCCTCGGCCTCGGATCTCAGGACCACCCTTCTCTTCTTGCCGGCAGCTTCCTTTCCTTTCCCTTTCTTCACTAGGTCCTTGGTCCCATCTATCAGCTGGTCTAGCTCTCTTTGAGCCTTCTCTCGCTTTTTCTCTTCGACCTCGTTCTGGCTGATATGGGATACATTCAGACTTTGACTTCCGGGATTGTCGTCTCGAGCCACTATCTCCGGAGGTAGCATACCATCAAAGGTAATAACATTAACTCTAGCCTTCTTCTTTTTATCCTTATTGGCCCTAGCCTGTTCTAGGACAACTGCTCGCATCCCTCCTTTGACTTGAAAATCTATCTTGTTTCAATTGGCATCACAGACGTGTCCATTGACATTCTTCTTGACAATCCCTTCTTCAAGTTCCTTCTCTAGTAAAGGGCACCGAGTTATAGTATGGCCTTCCTCGTCACAATAATAACATTGGAAGGGACATCTCTCCTTTGCCAATCTCGGCCCTTATTATCTTTCTTCCAGTCCCGGTCGCGCTTCTTCTTTTGTCTCTCTTTTCTCCTTCACCTAGCGTCATCATCATCAGTACTTTCGCTCTCACTCTCACTCTCTTCCTTTTGCTTCTCTGTCTTTCTTTCTACCTTACCTTCTTCGGCTCCAACAAGTGTTTGAGTTGCTGGGGCAGGAAGGGTTAACTTTTCGAAGCTACCAAGCTTAACGAGAAGATCAAGGATCTCTTCGGCCTTCAAGTTTCCTCCCTTAGCTGCCTCAACATTTCCCTCTCTTGCACTAGTGATTGCTTTCATCTGTTCCAGAGACCACTTCCGGTTTGACACCGAAGGTAGTTCACAGACCATCTCAACCACTTCATCCCACTTCAGAGGATAATGAGCAGCGCGGGTTACCACACTCTTTCTTTCATCCTCTGCGAAATTAGTTAGCAGGACATGACACTTCTGGGCCTCATTCAGGAAGGGTACTCTCCACGCAACCCGTTCAAAATCCTCTAGGAATTTATCGAGGGTTGCATATTTTGAACGTCGCACTTCCAACAAATTTTACATGGTCGTTGGAACGTCATACTTTGCATATTTTTCCAACATCTTTTGTCTAACCTCGACCCATGTTGTAAGTCTTTGTGTCGTTTTTGTCACCGAAACCCTCATCTTAGGCTCAACATAGGCTAGCAGAGCTTTTAACTTCTGTTTGTCCGACCAACCGTGACTCATACCGAAGACATCATAGTCTTCCAGGAACTCTCTAACCTTGGTTTCATCAAAGCAGGGTATGTTCTCTGGAGGTACCTTAGCTCTTGGAAGGGTCTAGACGAACATTCATAGTGTCCATCCCGGTCTTCATGGCCTCTATCCTCTTCAACATTTCTTGTAGAACAGTTGTACTGGTCACTTCTCCGTCACCTGCGGAGGAACTAGCAAGGTTCTACCTTGCGTCCGGTCCCCTTACCATCTTGTCTGATTTATTGGTTAAAACCTCCTAATTATTCCTAAGTCTTTTCTCTCTTACGATTGCGTTTAAAATTGGCTCCCAGTTTCTGCCGTCACTAAAACTCTCATGCAAAACTGGCTCGAGGAACCTGTCAAACACAATCGGTATTAAGCTACTAGCTACTCTTGCCCCTTTTCTTTCTAACTCTTTCTTTTCTTGATCAACTGTATTACTAATCCAGCTTCGAAAAGATTCGCGATCTGTCCCTCTTTCTCTTAATGAGGGAACATAGGGTCGGATATCGTACTCACCTGTGTCAAGGAACTTCACTACAAGGATATACGCATTCCCAGGTGCGTGCTTCTCCTCCAGGGATATGCAGCGCTCTCTCTTGTAGGGGAAAACTCCTCCACTGGTAAAAGGAACTAAGGCGTCTAGTGCTGCCGTGATTGTCGGACATTAACCAGACATTGCCTAGTCCCTAACTTCCCTTAGTATCACTCTCAACCTTTCATATTTATCATAGACTTTATACTCGCCTTCTACTTCATAGACGCCGGTGTCGATATAGAGTTCACCTTTGGCCTCGTCGATGCAAGGCGCGCCTCTCCTGATTTCAACTACTCTGTTACTGGATCTCGAACCCTCCTACAAATCAAAGTCCCTAACAAGCATTGGTCCTCACGGCTCCAACCGCTAATGAGGGCTCTCACCTTCTAAGATTCTTGTCTTGTCAGCTCCTTCTCTATCCCCTGTCTTACTAAGTTACATTCAATCGGGTTTTCCGGATTGCCTTTCGCCATTTCATAATTTCTCCATCTTTAGTCAGCCCTGCATTCACTGAGTTTCTATCTAAGAAGCCAACAAGTTTCCTGCCTTTGTCAAGTGATTAAAAATTCAAGAGATCCTTCGTCCTGGACTTCGAACCGACGTACAAAGGTATCGAAAAACAGCGTCTTTGGTCGCATGACTAGGTCATTCTCTCTTGCTTTACCAACCACGACAATAGCTTCTAGAAGAGGTGCCCAGTCTCTCCTGTCAGTGAAGTTATCCGTAGTCAGAAAACTAGGGAGTCTTTCGAATTGCCCGACTCGTTTCCCCCAAGTCACTTTCTCATGCAGATTTCGAAGCAGTTCCCTTATTCTTGAGAGGTGAATGTACACTCTCCTCAATCACTCTAGATAGTCTTCTTCCTCTTTTATTCCTTCCTGAGCATAAACCCTCACGTCAAGCTCATCAGTGTTGAAAAATCTGACCACTTGAACATAAAATACCAAACGCCGTTCTCTACAGACGTCGTGTCTCAATATCTTGAACGGACTGTCAGTCTTAGTCACTTTATCTAACCATCCTCTACCAATGGTCACAGTCGCTATTGACATAGAGTTCTCACATTCCAATATCATTGCCTTGGGCTGCCTCTAGCGCCTCTAGCCAGACTATCTGCAGGACGCTCTCTAGATAGGATGGTCTCATCTCTCGCATGTAGCATCACTCTCCTGCCATCCGAACTCTTGCAATACAGCAAATGCCTAATCTTAGTCTGATCCATAATTGCTCTAAAAAAAGCCGCCCGCATAAGCTGAAGGTAGTGCTCTACCATGCCAATCTCATCGCGCCTACCTAGCCTAGTGTCGCATCCTCTCACGACCCCGATGACAGTCGCTCGTTGCTCATCTAGATAGACCTCGAAGCAGAAGTTCTCTCCGTCATCAGGAATGTAGACATCTTTTGGCATGACTCACCACACTCGGTCCCTAAGTACCGCGTTGAGGATCAGTCCCCAGTCCTTCCCGTCGCAGAAGCTAGTGGGCACAGGCGGACTTGAGGATCTTTCAAACTCTCTAGGCAGGACACTCCAAGTCACTTTCTTTCCTCGTTGTCTCAGCAACAACCTTTTATCTAGGACATAATCAGCAGCAGCTATCCAATACGCCTCATAATCGATCCCTCTCCTTGTCTCAACAGATACGTATGGCCTCACATCATAGTCATCCGTATCAAGAAACCGAACTACAAGAACGTACAAGATCACTGAGTCGTGTTCACAAGTCACACACCTCTCAATGACATACGGGAAGGCACCCCCAGTCGTGATCCTTGTCAGCGCTTCTATCGCTTTCGTTACTATTGACATTGACTACTTACCAGGTTTGCCTTCTCAGCGCTGCATTGATGATTGGCTGCCAGTTCCTACCATCACAGAATCCTTTGGGTACTGGCGGGGTAGGAATCCTCTCATAAATCCTAGGCAGTAAGCTCCAACTCGCTTCTATCCCTTGCTGTCTCAACTGATCCCTCTCGGCTTTGACACGCTCCACTATGACATCTCAGTTGGTAAAGAAACTCGGATCCCGATCAGTCCCTTCTAGGATGAAGGGTCGAATATCATAGTCATCAGTGTCAAGGAATCTAGAGACAAGCACATGCACAGTCGTTGTACTTTTCACACAAGTAATGCATTTGACAAACATATAAGGGGAGGCACCACCACAGGTGACACGAGTTAGGGCTTCTATGACATTATACTCTTCAGTCATCATCTGGTTTCTGACTTATAGACTTCTCAAGCGAAGGGTCCAGAAAACAAATTTGAAATCCTTGCTTGCAGGTCTGAATCACTTCAGATAAACTTTTGCAAGAGGCCCCCCCTCTCGGGGCTCCTCTACCCGAAAATCTTTCTGACCTGAGCCAGACCTTGTACAAGATATGGTAGATTGCTGCCTAGTCACAGAATATTGTGACCAAGGTCCGCTCCCAGGAACTCAAAGTTTTTGAGTCCCCGGCAACGGCGCCATCTTTGTCGCGCCCCCACTGCTTCAAGGGTCGGGTTAGATGTTCTTCCACGGACCGAGCTCAGTGGGTTGGAGGACTGGCAGGCTGTCACGCAGGATTTTGGTTGGTATTAAAAATAGAGGTGTGTTCAGAGGCAGTCATACTTTGTCATACAGCCGAGTAGTCAGGGTCATCCCTCCTGCCAGCGGCGACACGGCTTAGAGTGAGGCGTTCGGGTTTATCGCCTGCACCTGACCCCGTATAAAGGATAGACCCAAGGTCACCGGAGTCCTTATCATTCAGGAGTCCTTCAAGCTGCCTTGAGTGTAACCTGTGTAAAGTAAGGAGGAAAAATAACATACATGCATCATAGAGCAATTGATACTGACAAAATGAGAAGACCAGAAACCAGACTCTGCAAAAGTATGACCAGAGATATGAGACTGAAGAGTAGTACACAGAGTACGCAGGGAGCAACCCTTGGAGGGCTGCAGTCACTAATAAATAATAATGTCGTAATACATCAATAGTGATTGAAAAGAGAGAACCTCAATCAATGATAATAAGCAGTACCCCCTCGTGAGTGAGTGTTGCCGTCTGGGATTCCTCGTCATTGAGAACTCGCGTGACTATCGACTATGGAACCACGTAGCTGATGTCGAGAGGCGCTGCTGGATCAATCTTGCAGATGTAGGCCATGCATCTAGCCATCTCCTCGTCTGCGACGCTCCTTAGATAAAGCTCCTCCGCAAGGATGATATCGCCTGAAGCTCCAATCAATATCTCAATACGTCCTCTCCCACCAGAGTAAATGTAGGAAACCTCGAGAAAGCGATCTCCGTAAAGAGGTTTTCGATAAGCCTGCATAGAAAAGTCTGTCCCGACCAAATGACTATAGCCATCTCCGAGGTATGGGACCGGACCTTCCCCTCTTGGGCCTCTTGGGGGACCAATAACTGTCTCAGAACCAGGGTCGTCTGACATGTAGGAGTCAATCACCCTCAAGAAGATACCGTGCTAGAAGATGTGCAATCCTCCGCAAAGTCGCCCTTCGACGTCTCCGCTCACAGGTCTCCAGCGCTCCTGTCGCTGTCCACAAACTCAATCCCTGTGACTGTCCCAGTCGAAATAATCGCCAAGATCAAGGTCACTCACAGAGCAGGGGTCCAATTCTGAYTCATCTGTCTCTGATTTCGGGACACATGTAGTGATTGGGACTCCGAATCTGGTTATCTCTCTCTGGATCCGGTAGTTCTTCCGCCTCTTCTCCTTGCTAMGGGGCTCACTAAGAGGCTTGGGGTTGCGTCCGTCAAAAKCGAAGAGCACACCCCCAGGAGCTGAAGGTACGYGAGGAAACACCACGTGCAGCCAGTTGTCCCTCCAATARCTCTCCTTGCGAAATATGTAATCAGCAATCCTGTCGTATGTGGTTCCCTTCACTCCCGTCTCTGCCCCCTTCACCGAGTAAGTGATCACGAGCGTGTGTCTCGAAGTCGAGGACTCATTTGCCCTGATAGTGAAACTCTGATGTCCCACATGTCTGTAGCAGAACCTCTCAATCAATCTACCACACTTAGGGGTAGTCTCACGACGTCGGGCCAGCTTGGATGGAATGCACTCTCTCACTGATGCAGATACTCCCTCCAAGATCTGGCCGGATAGCAATCAGCAACTTAATGTGGAGACCTGTCTGAATGGCCTGACTACACTGCAACTCGATATAGGGCCCGCCTGAATGGGCCCGACTGAACAGCAACTCAATATAAAGCCCGCCTGAATGGGCCCGACTGAACAACAACTATCTTAGAATAAAGGGCCCGCCTGAAAGGGCCTGGCTGAAAACTGCAACAGAAGAAAGGGCCCGCCTGAAGGGGCCTGACTGAAAACTGCAACAATCTCGAGAAGTGGGCCCCCTTGAAGGGGCCCGGCTGAATCAGCAACTCAATCTCAAGTAGGCCCGCCTGAAGGGCCCGGCTGAACAACATTAATCTCTAGTAGGCCCGCCTGAAGGGCCCGGCTGAACAACAACAATCTCTAGTAGGCCCGCCTGAAGCGCCCGGCTGAACAGCAACTGATCAATGAAACATCTCATGCACAGGGACCAGTCACAAATGTTGAGTGTACTGGGGCTAGACTTAGCCAGGTCATCTGTGCAGGGACTGAACTGCCAATGCTCCCCGTGCGAGGGAATATATATATATATATATATATATATATATACAAATACTAAAAATAAAAATAAATAAAAATAAAAAGAGAATTAAATTTAGTGAGGGCACGAGCATGTTTTTGACACCGCCATCTTTGGTGATTTTTAATTTTTTTTTGGCAGAGCTAAATGCCCTGAAAATTTACAGATGTGTACTTCACATAATAAAAAACCCACTAAAAACTTTTCAAAAAATAATAAAAGTTTTATACCCAGAACTAAAGTGAAAACAAAAAGTAAAAAGTAAAAACATACATGGGCGAGCACGTTTTGACACCGCCATCTTTGGCGATGTTTAATTATTATTTGGCTTAGCCAAATGACTTTAAATTTTAGACGCATCTACCTCGCGTCATAGAGAACTCACAAACAAAAATTCAAAAAACAATAATTATTTTAAGGCCCCGAAATAATTTTTGGCGGGGGTTGAACGCCGTCGGGTTCGGACCCCGTACGGGACCCCGAACGCCCGTACGTACGGAGGTCTGCCCGGGGACCTCCGTACGGCCGTTCGGGATGAAGGTGGACAAAAAAAAAACAAACAAAAAAAAAACAAAGTTTTTAAAATATTCCAAAACAAAAATATGTTATGAATAATAATAAACTAAACATTATTTGCCTGGTCACTGTATCCAAATTCTTTACCAAATTTGAATTAAAAATCAAATACAGAAAATAAACACTATCATAAAAATAAGAAAAAATAAAAAGAGAATTAAAATGAGTGAGTGTGCCAGCACCTTTTCGACACCGCCGTCTTTGCCGATTTTTAATTATGTTTTGGCATTGACAAATGCCCTGAAAATTTACAGATATATAGCTTACATAATCAATAACTCAATAAAAAAAATTCAGAAAATAATAAAACTTTATAGGCCCCGAAATAAAGTGAAAACAAAAAGTTAAAAGAAAAAAAACAAAATAGTAAGTGGGCGAGCACGTTTTGACACCCCCATCTTTAATGATTTTTAATGTTTTTTTGATTTAGCAGAATGAATTGAAAATATATATGTGTATAGGTTACATTATAGAGAAGTCCGAAAACAAAATTTCAGAAAAACAAACTTATTTTTAGGCCCCGAACTGTTTTTTGGCGGGGGCCGAACCTGGAGGTGTTCGGCGCTCGAACGGGACCCCGAACGCCCGAACGTTCGGGGGCCAACCCGGGGGCCCCCGAACGTTCGGTCAGGTAACCTTGTATATATATATATATGTATATATATATATATATATATATATATATATATGTATATATGCCTCCTGATGAGTCGGTGAAACTCCGACGAAACAGTTTGTCACAGCCCCTCGTTTGTTGTCCTCTTCTCCCTCTCTGGCTACGGTTTACCGGGCAGT
>BFEA01000350.1:665861-673559 GCA_003427395.1 Chara braunii | reverse complement strand
ACACACACACACACACGCACACACACACACACACACACACACACACACACACTCACACACACACGTGCGCATACACGCACACACATGTGCGCACGTCTTGCGAAATGAACAAAATGCGTCATGAATTGTGGTATAAAAGACGACACCGGATAACCTATCCATCGAGAGTCGTACGTACAACCCTAAGGTCACATCCTCGCAACAAAAACGTCCTGTGAGAGGTTGTCACTGTCGGCCTTCCTGCATTGTGTCCAGCGTCGATGTCCACATCAAAGGGTCGTATTCGAAGTCGAGACGCGTGGGCAGTATATTCGCATCACCATCACTCGAAACGTCTTCACTGTCGCAATTGATACTTGACGAATCGCCGCCCGATGGAGCGATAGCACAAGTTGCGACATCATTGTCAGTCGCAGATCTGACACCATCATCCGCATCCATAATGTCCGGAATGATGTCATCAAGGTCCTCTTGCTGCAACATGCGCCTCGCCCAATCACCCACCCGAGGAGTGCCCCAAACAACACGTGCTGTTTCAAAACGCCATGTGTGGTCATGTGCTTGCAACTGCCAACGTCGCGAGGATCTTCGACGGTGACCGGCGCTAAAGTCCTTGCGATAGACAGATCCAAGTGCTTCCAGAGCTCTGTTCTTGTTCCAATCTAGAGTTGCACAATCCACCCTTGCCTCGTACGACTTCGGAAAATTCAAACGCTTCGAACAAAACTTGTTGATTATCGAGTGGAAACACTCGTTGTTATGAGTACATCGCGCACACGTGTAGAAAGACATTTTTGTTGCAGAGGCGAACTCCCGCAAGCAATCAATGATTACAACATGAAGTCTGCCTCATTTCTCGTAGAGCGGAGACCGCCCTTTCCCGCAAGCGGCCTTGCATAGCCCCAAAAGCTCGTCGTTGCACATCGAGTGGTCGCCCGCCCAATGGTTGCTCAGATGCTGCACATGGATTGCGAGTACCTCGCCATCGTCATCGCCTTCCAAGACACGCAACTTGCACGCACTATAAAACCGCTCCTTCACTTCCTCGCCATACTGTGGATGAAGAGACTCTAACGCATCAGCCTCCACCACATCAATTTCCAATGGTTTCCCTTGTTGCGCTGAAAATAGAGTCCACCAAACCCACTCAACAATTGTATCTTTCTTGGTGTTCACGGGGATTGGTTGTTGAAGACCCTTCGCACGGAACCATACACTGAGTTCCTTCTTCGTAAACATTCGAATCTCACACACGTGCTCACAGTCGTCCACGTTCTTTGATTTCACAAGCTTCGTGCGTCGTACGGCCTCTCTGAGCTTATTTGCACAGTGTCCATACCACAGGTAACGTCTGGACCAATTGGATATGTTGTGCAAACCGGAGAAGACACCGCAGGGTCATTCATTGTAGGTGCTCGCCTTTCTGGCCATGCGTATGTGCCCGGGCCACACGAAGTCGCATGTGTTCCGCCGTGCGCGGATCGTGTAAAACCGCTCCCGTGCTGCACAGCAGGAGGAATAGGGGCAACAGGATAAAAGTACGTTTCATTGCATGACGGTCGCGAAGGCATGAGTGTAGCCAGCGGAGGCAGACAACCGGCAAGCCGTCCTAATGCACTGTTGAACGGGGCGAAGACGACAGGCATCGGGGTTTGCAATAATGCGCACGTGGTGGGTGGCACAGACTATATCGGAGGCACTATTGAAGAGGCGAAAGCTGCTGTGGAAAGGCACTGGTGAAACAACTGTTGCCACGACCGGTAGTGGTTGTGGGATAGACGTTAGGCGCTCGTCTAACCGCTGCCTTGTGAACGGTCGTGCAAGTACGGCGTCACCCCGTGTGCGGCCTCTCGGACCCAAAATCCCATGACGACGATCCGGAAACAAATCATTCAATGAAGCGCACAGCCTTGCGGTCGTCAGGGTCGACATGGCCAATGAGTACATCGTCGGCGTGCGAAGCAGAGGGGAAACCGGTGTCGTTCCCACTCCAGCTGGACTGCTTGTGTTTGGCATTTCATCCGACGTCATTTTGCGCGAACTCCTGCAAGATGACTACGGAGATCGACGACAAACAACATATACATCGGAATGAATAACAATAAAAACATATTAAATCGCTTACACAATGAGACTGAATCATTCGATCATTTCGTCATCTGTGGTACCTGACTCTCGTGACTGATTGATAGCTTGCACAATGTATCTATGATGGAGAGATACTGAGATAGAAAGGGAAAGAGAGAGAGACAATATCAATCAATCAATCAATCAATCAATCAATCAAGAGAGAGAGAGAGAGAGAGAGAGAGAGAGAGAGAGAGGGTGTGTGCGCTAGATGTAAGTGTCTGTGTCAGTCTGCCGTTTATTTAGAAAAGGTGCGCAAAGATGCCGATAGGATAATATGGCCAAATAATAAACGCAACATTCCAGAGATTGAAGATACCTGTGATCAGTGTTAGTAGTGCAAGGAACATGAAAGTGGACGAAGCACAAAAATCCAAATTGCAAATCACGCCGAAGTCCAAGTAGTCAAACCAAGAGCAGATAGCACATTGGAACAAAAAAACCATCCATTTGAAAACGATACAGCAAAATCGCGAGTCAATGTCCAAGCCCAATCGGGCAACGCCAACAACAACACCCAATGTAGCTCTCCCTCACGAATGGCGCCAGGCGCCCTACGTACTCTACAACCTATCCTAAAACTACAAGCATGGAAGGAAGCAGACGACTTGACGACCAGCGAGTGATGACGTCAACACCAATGCCGACCTCCTCTCCACCAGGTACGTCTCTCTTCTCCCTCCCTCCTCCTCATCCCACAACGCCCTTCACCTCCGAAGAACCATCTTCGCCCTCACCCCTCCAGCGCCCTCCTGCAGCCCGGCTATGGCTGCCAGCGCCCTACGCCCAGGCTCCGCCCTACCGCTTAGCGCCAGTCTGCCTTCTCAAAGCGCTGCTCTGCTCTGCACGTGCGTCAGCGCAGCAGCGTGCTGGTATTGCGTGCAAGCGCGGACATGTCTGCCCACTCGCCTGCTCTGCCTATATGTCAGCTTCGCGCGCAACCGGGCTACCTCGAGCGTGTGCCTGGGCCCCAGTATCTGCGCCCATGCCCAATGCAGATAAGGGCCCAGGTAGTATAGTTGCGCCCCTCCCGTTAGGGCCTTTGTCCAGATTCAGATAGTGGACCGGTTTCCAATTGGCATTTGCGGCCTCTACGTCCAGCATGCAATGTCGGCCTGACATTTAGGCGCCCGGGGCCTAACCAACTCAGGGGCCCTGGGCCTTTCTGAGATCTGGCGCACGGTGCGCTCCAACCAACCGGCGTGCGGCAACTGTCTGGAGACCATTTCGTGAAATTCAGAATGAAAGGCCTCTTGTGGATATTCTGGTCCGCCTTCACTTAGGGTGGGCACGAGGCTTGCTGGGGGGCCTTAGCCCAGAACATGTGCATGACGGCAAGGCCCCCTTTGAGGGCTCAATCCTCACATTAGGGTGTTCGGTGAAAAAAAAATAAAAATAAATAAATAAATAAATAAATAAATTAATTAATTAATTAATTAATATAAATATATATACACAGCCCCTCCTTTGTTGTCCTCTTCTCTCTCTCTGCCTACGGTTTACCGGGCAGTTCTTTTTGTGACGATATATATATATATATATATATATATATATATATATAAAACAAAAAAAATTAAAAGATAGAAATAAGGAAAAAGTGCAGTGGGAGACATTGCTGTAAGTGGAAAAAAAAAACAAATGGTGGACAACTGTCACGCCCCCCATGGTTGAGGGCTCACTCATGCTCCCAAATGTGCATTTTTCTTAGCTTTGGAAGGGAACGCGTTCAAATGCATAGAGGTCCGAGAGAGCTCACGGAAGGCGAGTTGTTGTCGACCCATCTGTGTGAAAGGATACTCTCTCTGGGATCTCTCTCTCTCTCTCTCTCTCTCTCTCTGTAAGCATCTCTGAGCATCTCTGTGTACTGGTTTGGAGTATTGTTGTACCTCTGCACTTGCAGTGCAGTTCATTGGCATACAGAAGAGCACAAGCAGCAAGGCCATGGCACAGGGCAGAAACAGAATGCAAGGCAAGCAAGCGTAAAGGGCGCAAAGCAGCAGGACAACACTGATAGCGCACTCACACGTACAGCAATCCGTTTGCCACTGGCTTCCCTTGCCGGTGGCATCAGGGACCATGCAAACAGGACCAATCCCTGTACCTCCCCTCCGGTCCCCTCCCGTACTAACACCAGCAGACTGTGCTCAATACCGATCGGGGGATCCAGTGGTCTATCTCCAGGTGGTGGGCACCAAGCACGCCCAAGAAGGTACATGCGGCCAATGGGAATTGAACCCACGACCTCCTGAATGCCACTTGCGAGCCTCACCAACTGAGCTAGGCCGGTGGATGTGCCCGTGCTTACATTAGGGGTAGCACAGTGGATCGAAAAGACAAAAAAAAAAAAAAAAGGTGACCCTGGAAACACTTTATTCGGGAAAAACCAACGAAAATGGTAAGTGTGACATATCGTGGTAGGGAAAAAAAAAAAAACGTGGACAACTGTCATTCAGTCACATCGGTCACGGCACACTCAAACAAAGAAATTTGCAGTTTGCTTTATTCTGGACGACATTGCGGCCAGATGCATATAGATCTGGCTGTATCCAGGAATGTAAGATATCCAGGAATGTAAGATACATTTACCGTACCTGCAATGTGACCATAGCAGCAGTGTGAGTACACCTCTCTCTCTCTCTCTCTCTCTCTCTCTCTCTCTCTCTCTCTCTCTCTCTCTCTCTCTCTGTGTCTGCATCTTTGTGTACCGGTTTGGAGTGTTGTTGTACCTCTGCACTTGCGAGCCTTACTAACTGAGCTAGGCCGGTGGATGTGCCCGTGCTTACATTAGTGGTAGCACAGTGGATCGAGTCGAATACGGTATCGAAATGGCAAAAAAAAAAACAACGCAAAGGAAACATATTATTCGGAAGAAAAACAATGAAAATGGTAAGTGTGACACATCGTGGCAAGAAAAAAAACAACAACAATGCGGACAACTGTTTTCTTCTTCTTCTTCTTCTTCTTCTTCTTCTTCTTCTTCTTTTCTCTTTCTTCTCCCATTGCCAATTGAAGTCTCGAGAGGTGACATGGTCGATGGATGATTCTTCTTGAAGTCGGTTTGTCGTTTCGTCAACTGCATCGACAGACAAAGAAGTTTTCAGTTTTGCTTGGCATTGGACGGAATTGCGGCCAGATGCATACAGTTCCGGCTGTATCCAAGAATGGACCATACATTTACTGTACCTGATGTGTGACCATAGCGGCAGTGTAAGTCTCTCTCTCTCTCTCTCTCTCTCTCTGTATCTCAGTGTACTGGTTTGGAGTGTTGTTGTACCTCTGCACTTGCAGTGCAGTTCAGTGACATACACAAGAGCGCAAGCAGCAAGGTCACGACACAGGGCAAAAACGGAATGCAGGACAAGCAAGCGTAAAGGGCGCAAAGCAGCAAAACAACACTGACAACGCACTCACACGTACAACAATCCGTGTGTCACTGGCAGCACAGCTGGTAGCAGCAGGGACCATGCAAACAGGACCAATCCCTGTGCCTCTCCTCAAATCCTCTCCCCTACTAACACCAACAGACTTTTCTCAATGTCGATCCGGGGATCCACTGGTCTATCTCCATGTGGTGGGCAACAAGCACGGCCAGGAAGGTACATGAGGCCAATGGGAATTGAACCCACGACCTCCTGAATGCCACTTGCGATCCTTACCAATTGAGCTAGGCCGGTGGATGTGCCCGTGCTTACATTAGGGGTAGCACAGTGGATGGAGTCGAATACAATATTGAAAAGGCAAAACAAAAAGAAAAAATGCAAAGGAAACATATTATTCGGAAGAAAATGAACAAAAATGGTAAGTGTGACATATCAGGGTAGGGGAAAAAAAAAAAAAAGCACAGTGGATCGAGTCGAATACAATATGGAATACGCAAAAAAAAAAAAAAAAATGCAAATAAAACATATTATTCGGAAGAAAATCAACGAAAGTGGTAAGTGTAACATATCGTGGTAGGGAAAAAAAACAACAACAACGCGGACAACTGTTTTCTTCTGCTTCTTCTTCTTCTTCTTCTTCTTCTTCTTCTTCTCTTCTCTTTCTTCTCCCATTGTCAATTTGAGTCTCGAGAGGAGACATGGTCGACGGATGATTCTTTTTGAAGTCGGTTTGTCGATTCGTCAACTGCACACTCATACAATTTGAAAGAAGTTTGCAATTTTGCTTTATTCTGGACGGAATTGCGGCCAGATGCAGTGTGACCATAGCAGCAGTGTGACTACATCTCTCTCTCTCTCTCTCTCTCTCTCTCTCTCTCTCTCTCTATGCGTGTGACTCCGTACTCCCATCTCAGAGACAGAAATTGGTGCTACCCAACGCGACTGCGGAATCTGTGCATAGCCTCCCTGCCTCAGAGACAAGTGCATCCAAACTGGTTTTCGAACCAGGTACATCCATTGCATAACCCAACGCCACCGCGCAATCTGTGCATAGCCTCCCTGCTCTATGGGAGTACGATCGATCGTGCGATTCTCTCTCGGACATAGATGATGTCGAGTTGTTTGACGATTGAGATTGTGTTATGTGGTAGTCTCTTGTACATGCGACTTTAACATTTGTTGGCTTTCGAGGTGGACGTGTTGATGCTCACTGTCTTTATGATCTACTTTATTTCAGTGTGTGACCTCATCTCATATTCTTGTCGTCGCGACCCCCCCCTCTTTCAATTTTTTTATTTTATTTTTCTTATGAGGTTGTATGTTATCACATCGTATGTATATATGTATATGCAAGGACCATAGATGTTCATCATTTGTAAACATGTGTGTAACACTGATCTCACAGATAATATTGTCTCACACCAAACACAATGGAATATGCGCTTAAAACCTTTCAGAGCAATTTAATTATCACAACCATATTGAAGATAAAGATTTGTAAGCTTAGAATTTTATAGGGTCCGACAACATCATATGAAATGTTAAGCGTCCACCAAGACTTTCTGCACATACTTTCTCTCGGCGCAACTCTCAAGTGTGGCGCGACGACAATTGTATACTAGGCCCCGACATGTGATGTTATCGGACCATATACAATTGTAACCTTACATGAAGTGCTAGCGCCTTTCTCACTCGCTCTGAGCGTAACTCTCAAGTATGGTGCAGATCACCCACGACTTCTTAGGTATAACCGTTATTGTGACTATGAAAAATGCAAGCTCCATGTTTATTGTCGTTCAATAAATTTGAAAACTTTTTATTTCCACGATAATGCCGCGCAAGGGCTAGCAATTTGTGATCATCGCCGTGCACGACGACGAGGATGCGCATTGTCTGGCGGATCGGAATTCCGTAACCGAAAACCTCTCGGATTGTTGTCTGACCATCGTTCCCGTATCGCCATCTCGAACTCGTCCGGCAATTTCTGGCGAAATCGAACAAAGCCGCACCTGCGTGAGAATGCAACATACCCATTGAATCGATTTGCTTTTTGTCATATATTTTGACGTCCAACAACGAGGTCCATGCACTCCAGTATTTCTTCCTGCAGACCAACAAAATCAAACCTTGATCCAACAACGAGGCAGCTGCAGGCCAACGACTTCTGATCCCTTCGACTGTCAAATTCTCA
>BFEA01000350.1:646931-660210 GCA_003427395.1 Chara braunii | reverse complement strand
CCGAGCGGACTCTTTTGCCGAGCGGACACTTTACCGAGCGGACACTTTTACCGAGCGGGTACTTTACCGAGCGGACACTTTTATACCGGGCGGGCACTCTACCGAAGGGGCACTTTACCGAAGGGACACTATCCCGAAGGGGTACTTTTTTTTGTGAAGCGGGCCTTCCGAAGAGGTACGACCGAAGAGGGTTTCTCGAGCAGGTACTTTCGTGAAGCGGACTCTCTGAAGAGGTACGTCCGAACCGAGCCTTTCCGAAGAGGTATATTCTAACTAAGCCTTTCCGAAGAGGCACATCTGAACCGAGCCTTTCCGAAGAGGTACATCTGAACCGAGCCTTTCCGAAGAGGCACATATGAACTGAGCCTTTCCGAAGAGGCACATATGAACCGAGCCTTTCCGAAGATATTCGCCTGAATTTGGCAGTCCGGAGTGACGTACTCCTGAACAGGGCGACTTTGCTGAGGTATGGTCACAGTAGATCTGAAGCTCTGGCCCCGATGGGCGAGGGAGGCTACATCTGACACCGAGAGTTTGATTACGGTTCCTTGGGATCGACAGGCGCGATACAGGCGCCGTCCTATCAGGAGGAGGATAAGGCGACGCCTGTTGACTAGATCTATGGGGACTCAGACGGACTTTTCAGATATAGGGGCGAGAGACACGGCTGAGGCTGGAACTAGTGTTTCACATCCCATCATTTTGGACTGAATGAAACTACTTCTTTTATTCCTTCCAGACAGTGTGTCATGAGTTTTGTCTTGCATTGGTCTCGATCCGCTACGGTCCTTGTTTCCGTGGGTGTGGACTGACGTGTTTTGTGCAGGTTACAGGAGCCCCGACCGACCCTCCCGCAGGTGACAGACGCGGCGCGAGGCATAGGGGTTCGGACGGTGTGCCGGCAGACCCCTTCTACCGGTCGACAGTGGCGCTGTTGCCGAGGAAGGCTGCCTCTCGGAACTTTGGTCCGCCTGTAACCGCAGGGATGTGAGAGGATCAGGACAAAAATGTGACTGGAACAGAGCAGACAAGAGGCGGCTAGTCAGCTGGCCAAGTGATCGGAGTGCGCAGGTGAGACGTTGGACAATACGAGCACGAGCGGGCAGACGATACCCCCATCGACTCATGATCGACGTCTTCCAGTGAGATTGTGATTTCCGCATCTTGTGATTTTGCCGATTCCCGCATTTCTTTCGGTCTTTCATGCATTTCCTTCCTGTTGTTCTACTTGTGATCGAGAGATGTTATTCTGATTTTCCGTACCCTTTAATCAGTCCACCCAAATATTGATTCTAAGAGAGAGAATCGTGAGCAGGGGATGACTTGAAGGGACTGAAGGGGAGGGGAGAAGCGCCCTGGAGTGCAAGGAGTTGGGCAGGGACTAGACAGGCTAGTCAATTCTGATGGATAGCAGGGGGGTTTGATTCATTGCACGAGTCGGGATGTGAGACCATGCCTGAGGTGGGTCGAGTAGAGGCATGGATATGAGTGCGAGGATGCACGAGTGAGACACTGCCCCTTCGCCGCGTGTGACTTCGGTCCACCCTAGGGCACATGAGCTGGCCGGCTCGTGTCCAGGTCGCAACGTAGGTGGTAGGCCAGCGACGATGGTACGCTGATCAATTCTCCATCTTGACATGAGTGTAGGGAGAGATACGCCAGAGGGCGGTTCTTTCCTAGGCCTGTTGACGTCTTGAGGGGATATAGGAGCGATCAGTGGGGGCCTGTCGTGGGGGTCCATGAGCTCAACGGTCTGAGAGAGAAACACGGGAAGGGCGAACGAGAGAACTATTGGCATTTTGATTAGGAATGGTATTTATCGAGTCGGACACTCAAATTCATCTTAGGCAAGACGCGGACCCGTACGATGTCGTGAACCTACCACTGGAAGGAAGAAGTATAGGCCCACAATAGAGCGAGAGTTAGTCGTCAGAGAAGGAGTTTATCTGTGGGTAAGGATTGAGTGTCAACCCAGGCCATGTGTGAGGAGAGACAGAGAGAGTGAACCGCTTATCGCAGAGGTGAGTGTTAGGATTTATCTGTCTACAGATGAGTGGAAGTTCCTAGTGATAGACGCCGCGAGGGGCCGCCGAGCGTTCCTTTGTTTGTTATCCCTCAGCCATCGGTCGGGGCCTTTCGGCTGGGTCGGACACTGTAGCCCGATACTCGGTCCGTTACGCTTATGATTGAGAGCGTCCTAGAGTGACTGGTGTTGGGCCGACAACTATACCCAGATTCCTCACAAGTCTGGCCTATGGGAGCGTAGAGCACCATTGGATGCTGGTGAGGGCGCTTAGGAACGCCGTCCAATTCAGACCTTCGATAACCGAGCTAGCGTGGTTGGTGACTTACTGTCTGGATAGGGCGGTGCTCAGAAACAGGGAGTTAAGATATGTCTTCTTCAGAATTAGGGCTGAACTTCGTCGAGAGGCCGTTTCAGGCGAGATAGATAGGGGAAGGATCATAGACGGAGATTTGGCAGGGGCCTAGATGCCTCGCTATAAGGTAGAGCATCCAGCGAGCCTGCGACAGTTCTCATACCGGGAACCAGAATTTATTGACGAAGAGTGGATAGAGTTTACTCTACCGGGAAGACCCACTCCGACTAGAGGAGAGGGAAGAACGGACGGGACCTGGAGATCCATACTGATAAGTCCTGGTGTCTGGTTATTGGTAGTACCTCTCGTAGGGTTTTATCGTGATAAAAGAGGGAGAGTGGTACCTGACACGGTGAAAGCGGAAGTGAAGGGTTTCCTTTACTATCAGACCTCCGTACTCGCTGACGTCGTTCTTAGAGCCGTAGAGCAGAGCCGTCGCGATCAACACCTTGGAATAATACCAAGTCTTGATCAATACACTAAGGAGGACGAGATAACGGTCAAAGACGTGCTACGGGAGGAGGTTGAGAGGCTTCAGGAAGGACAGAGACAGGTGGGCTGAGAGTTTAGATCCGTAAGGGTCTCACTTCGCCTTGCTAAGGAGGGTTTTTTGCCACATTCGGAGGAAATGATAAGAATTTTCGTTCCCTTATTTGTCTTAGAGGCGTTCCTAGGAGGACTTGGCAGGTTGATTCAGGTCCATTTGACCTTCCAAGAGATTCGCAGCCTCTTACAGTATAGTGACGAGCACCACGCTTATTACGCCTTGTGGAAGAAAGGACCTAGGTTTGGCAACGAAGCCTTAAAATTAGTGGAGTTAATCAGAGCAGCCTCCCCTCGAGACTCGTGGCGAGCCCCTGATCTGGACCAGTCGGCTGAGTTTTGGTCCACTCTTGACAAGGGCATACGGAAGCCGCAAAACCATCTAGCCGGGTTGGCAGAGTTGTTTGACGAGCAAGGATTCGACCCCACTGTTAGGGAGAGGTCCCTTGTAGGTTTCTTCGAGTTGAGGATGTACTATCAATGTACCGGTGCTTTAGAGGACGAGGAAGAGCCACAACAAGACGATTGGATTGAAGAAAAGTTGTTCGCCGACGAGGAAGAGATGTGGGAGGCACAGTGGCCGAGGTTGGGGGCCTAGGGTGGCCGCAGTAATGGTTGGGAGTAGGGAATAAAGAATGTTTGGTTACTGCCCTAGGATTACAGCAGCCCTAGACGCCTTAGTTCCCATTACTAGCGGGGGGGCTTTCCCTTTACAAAATAGAAAGTTGTATATATTTGGAAGAACGCCACGTCCCTGGGAAAGCCTATGCCCTCGTGGTAAAACACCTTGACACAGGGGAGTACGACATCCGGCCCTACATACCTCTATTGAGAGAGAAGGGGACCAATCGAGAGTCTCTTAGAAACTGGATTAGAGACATAGCCGGACAGGAAAAGAAGGAGCTAGAGAAGAGAGGGGAGAAAGTGATTAGTGACTCATCACCAATCCTATTTTACGGCGTTCCAGAGCCTTGCCTACCGGGAAGTTTTACTGATGGTAGGAATTGGGAACCTTTAATTAACATGGTACTCAGAGCAAGAAGTTGGCACCAGCAGGATGGAAAGAGGAGAGAGTGACCAGACACTTGAGGAAGAATAGTTGAATATGTAACTGACAGGATTAATTGGGAAATAGGGGTTACCTGGGGATTGCCAAAATTTTTCGAGCCAAGCCTAGAAGTCCTGTTGCGCAATTGGACGCCCTTCACAAAAGGGTGCGCTTTCCCTTACGTCATCGAATACTGCACTGCTTTAGTGAACGTCGAGCTAAGAGAGAAGGTCTATATACTGGTAGTCAGGTTTGAGGAGACTGGAGAGTACGATATTGGGTTCTATAGCAAGAAGGAAAGGGAACTAACGTATGCACTCTGGGGTTGTCGGCACTGGGCTGAAAGTATAGTCTGGGAGTACAGGAATAAATTAGAAAGGGAAGGGAAGAAGGTGATTGAGTGGGAGCATGAACCTAAGGTTAGGGAGTACGACAACTTTCCTAGACCTCCGGTACCAAACAGCTACGTCAACGACAGTAACTGGGAATCTATAATTAACATGGTACTTAGAGCGAGATCCTGGAAGAACTAACTGATGAGTAAAAGGGAAGGGATCTCGGCTGAAGAATTAGAAGTAAGGAGGGAAAGGTCCCTATCCGGTAACAAACCAGCGAAGGAGAAAGTAAAACCGGTATGTGCAGCACTTAGTCGCTTAGGAAGAAGAGAGCCGATTCCTTACGAGGTCGACACATACGAGACAGTTGATAGCGGGTGGGAACAAATACGCCTCTATGTCATGAGCGTACGCTTCCGGGGAACGGACGTGTGTGACGTGCGAATTTACCTACCAATAGAAATGGACGTTGATAATCTACGGTCGATGTTGGGAGAGGGCAAAAAAAACAGTGAAAGATGAAAGGGACAGGTTGCTTTCGGAAGGTATAAAGGTCATATGGAGCACAAGAATAGTAACCTATGAGCGTATACCTAAACCTCCGGTCCCTATGGAAGCATTGAAGGATGAGTAACCTATGGTCCATATGGTGATAGTAGAGTTCGTACTCCGAAACTGGAGATCCTGATGACCAAGGAAGAAGATTAAAGCACAAATGAGTCGTCGCATGGTGCCAAGGACATGTAGGAGATTGGGTAAGGAGGAATCGAAGAAGCTGGTCAACTCCCTTAACAGTATATCAAAGAGAGTTGTGGTTCCCTATGAGATGGTCAAATATGAAGGCTTAAAGAGTCAAGGGTGAGAATTGGATGGTACATATGTCCTTACCTACTACTTCACTGATCTTGATAAGTATGATGTTGGAATATACGTACCACACCGTAGATTTGTAGAAGACGAAAAAGGTCCGTGTTGGCAAAGGGCATCGAACCTAGTACATGACGAAAAAAGAAGACTGCAACGAGAAGGGAAAAATCTCTCTTGGAGTACTTACGTTAGGCCCTTCATTGGGATACCATCACCACCTGTCGAAGGACTCATGCTCTCTGAAAACAATTGGTCGACTGTGATAAACCTCGCGTGGAAGGTTAAAAGGGCCCAGAAGGAATGCTCTCACCTACAGGAGTGACTGCTGCTTCATTAATGTACAAATGGCCAAAGGCGGAGTTTGTGGGTCAGAGAACAATAATGTAGTTCAAAGGAAACTGGGTCGAGATCGCGATAGGAGGGCGTCAACTGATCTGCTCTGACTTTTACGGTCATGGACTCACGAGGATTTATGCACAATGAGAACGTCAATCTGTAGAAGGGTAACATGTCCAAGAACTCAGAAAGTCGAAATTAGGAGAGGAGTCGCTTGCCTAAATGACGAAGAAGGGGAATTGTACCTTGACACATGACTTTTCGGAGTGGAGGGTGTCCATGAGATAAGAGACGACAGAGGCCGGTTGATGGGGGTCTTGAGGGCAACAAAAAATTAAATTGTAAAAGAAAAGATCAATCATTAGTGAAACTCTTAGCATTGAAAAGGAAGCAAGGAGCAATGCCAGGGGCGGTGACTGATGACGACGAAGTGAATCGGGTATCCTTCGCGGGGACTATAACCTCAATTATTCGGATCTGAACCACTAGAGTGTTAAACACACTAGGTTGCCGACGATTGACACAAAAAGCTATAGAGCGCGAAAGACCAAGGGCACCGTCACAAGTTAGAACAGAGAGTCGCATAGCCTACAGTGTGATGATCTGGACCGAGGGATGGATGAAGTGCGAGATACAGAAGGACGAGACAATCCACGAAGCACGAACCCACGAACCCACGTGTTAGAGGAAGAGATGCAAAAATTGACGTCATCCTAGAGGTATACTTAGACCCAATTGAGAGGAAGGTGGAAGAGTTGCTAGCGAAATACCAAGAGTGGTGTGGCTCTACGGACGAAGCCGGCTTAGATAGACTGGAAAGAAGTGTGGAACGTCTTGTCGCAATCTATAGAGAGGAAAGGGAGAGCATTATAGGATGGCAAAATGATTTCATTACTAGACTCCTGAAGCAAGACCGAGAAGAATCTAACAAACAAAGAGATGGCTAATGCCGAACCTAGACGACAAAAATCTCGTATTTCGGGCAGAGCAGAAAGAGAAGGGTCCTTAGTACGAGTCCTAGTGTAATCAGTACAAAATTAGCAATTAAGCCAATAATAGGAAACCGCGTGCGCCACAAAAGCAGTGATAGAAGCCAGGAGGTGTGCCGTCTGGAAAGCTGCGGGAAAACTCTTTCTAGTAAGAATACAAATACTCACTTTCAACCCTAGTGGACAAACAATCCCACGCACCTGGAGAGAGATGATAGCCACGTCCGTAGAAAAATTGAGAGAGGACGCTCGAGCTCTAGGAGAGCTCACGAACGTAGTAGTTGATGGGATATCCTTAAATACGTTGGAGGCAAACTCACGCTACCTGCAAACCGCTTTAGCTACCGCCTTAGTCGTAAAAGCTGAAGGAAAAGACGAGGACTTCAACACATTGCAAGAGCTTCTAGAAGAATCGACGGAAAGGGTTAAAGTCGCCTTGGATCAACTTCTGGAAGAGTGAGGAAAAAATATGGATGCGGAAGGAGTCTATCTATCTTCGATAGGCAGCGAAGTCAAAACACAGGAATCAAGAACGAGTACCCCAGTTAGGAAAATGACAACGGATGTCACAAAGGACACCGAAAAATTGAGGAAAACCCTAAGAGAGTTAGAAAATACAGTCACAGAACTCGAGGAACGCAATTCCAAGAGTGAAGGGTGGAGGAAAGACGTTATAAACAGGAATAGAGTAACCCGATTCTCGGATCCCGGTATAAGGGAGCCATATAGGGAAACCACGAGTCAACCTTACAGAATGGCGTATGCGCCTGACTCTTACGTATCCCCCTTCCTGGGAGGTCAAACCTTTCAATTACCGGCACTGTCCGGAATCCAAACAATCTTCACAGGGAAGAATGTTTCAGAATTCTTAGATGATTGGGAGGTATTGGGGATGAGAGCGGAATGGAGCGATCAAGAGATTATTATAAATCTACTCCACCACACAGCCTCAAAAATAGATCGCGAAGTGAGAGAAGTCATTCCCGACAGTTGGCGTTGGCTAATATTCAGGGAAAGGATTACAATAATCTTTGCATGTGATGAAGCATATTATTCAATAGAAGATCTCAAAGAAATGAAAAAAACAGGAGGACGAGAGTCTAGTGGCGTTCGCAAGGAGATATGAGAAGGCTTCGAACCCTCTAGTAGAAGGCGGATTTATGGGCGAAATAGAAAGATGCGGAATATTCTTAGGATTTTTGTCCCGAGAAAAGCGAGAAAAGATTATGAGGGATCTTCCCTCTAAGGTGACATTTAGCCAAGTCAAAGCTTTAACCCAGGACACCGAAGGCCAAAGCGCGAAAGCACACTTCGCAAGGGTTCTCGACAACCTACGAAAATGAGTAACTACAGAAAAAGGGGGAGAAAAATCGCAATTCGAGGATAGGAGACCCAAAGTCGAAGGAAGGGACACCTACGCGAGCTCACCTAGAAGAGGGGACCCAGTCAAAAGCGAGGGCGAATGGAGGAAAGGGAACAAGAGCGACTGGAAAAGAAACAACGTGGAATGGGGAGTCTCCAAGTGGTCAAATACAAAGGATAACAGGTGGAAGCCAAAAGATGAGATAGAGGAAAAAAAAACAGACAGACGAGAAGAGGAGATGGCAAAACAGATAGAAGTACTAAAGGCGGCAACAGAGAGACTGCAAAGTAATAATCAGAGGACCACGCGTGAGAAAACCGACCCTAGCCCAAAGCGAACGTGGAATGATAAAGCTTGTATGTATTGCGGAGACGAAGACCACCGCAAAAGAAATTGCCCAGCGATGTTAGATGCACTAAAAGAGGAGATCACCGAACTCGACGATCGAAAGTACGTCATGTGGGCTAATGAAGGCAAACCGGTACCCTTCCTACCCTCGATGAAGATTAATGTGGATATCCGAAGGAGGAGGATGAATAAACAAAGGAGAAGCAATCCCAAGATCAATTACCAGCCAAGGTCTCCCGAGTAACCTTCGAGGATGATTTCGACGAACCACTAGAAAGCCCAGGTATAAGAAGTTCATCCATTAAGTTTGAGGAGACGAAAAATAATGGAGAAGTCTACGTACGCACCCAAGTCATCGGCGAGGTCGGCGAGTCAAGCGACACGAAGAAAGAGAATCAAGATCAACCTATGACGGATGACCAAATTGAGTTGCCTAAGTCACCACAATCCCCTAGAAAAAGAGCGGCCAAGAAGTTTCACTTAAAAAGCTCGCTATACGAAGTTGATTTACACGAACCCTTAAGAAGGGTCATGGATATCCCAATCCCTATCACCCTCAAGGAATTCATAGCAGGCTATGACCCGGCGAGGGATGAATTAATAGGTATGATGAAGAAAACTAAAGTACCGCTGCCAGAGACAGCTTCTGGACAACAGAAGGAGGAGGAGAAAACCTCAATCCTAACGGCACTAAACGAAGGAGACAAACGAGTACAAACCAGTGAAGGCAACTACTTTTACGTCCTTGCCAGTCGAAAGTTCAACGTCACTGTCAATGGCATAGGGATGGAGGCTATAGTCGACGACGGATCCGAGTCCACCGTTTGTGAGGACAAGGTGGCCAAAAACCTTGGCTTAGAAATAGACAGGAGCGTAGTTATGACCATGATATCCGCTAACAAACTCAAGCAACCTGCGCTTGGGGTATGCCACAAAGCCAAGATTTTAGTCGCTGGAGTTGAGGTCACTGTACCCGTCTTTACGGTTGAGCACTGTTCGTCAGAAATAATCCTTGGAAGGACATGGCTGACACGGGTCAACGCCACCACTGAAAATAAGCGGGACGAAAGCCAGACGGTTACCATAGGCGGACCTCAAGGTAGCAGGCTTACCTTGAAGACAATGAACGAATTTGACAACCGTCATAAGATTTCATTGCAAAATAGAGGACGGCTGAACACGAGAAGTTGTCAAATGATATCTCAAGACCTTATACTAAGACCGCATAAAGTGAGAGGAAAAAAAATTGACGTCGAGGACCTAGAAACTGAGTATGTCGTGAACAGAACAGTCAATGCGAAAGAGGCTGACGACGAGGAATTCGGTAGATGTATAAACATTTTTTTTTTGGAGGAATTCCCCCACACGGCGGGGGAACGAGATACAAAACTGTAGCCCAAAAAGTCAAGATAGCCGCGGTCAGCCGTGATAGGATCGGGGAGATAGTGATCACTGAAGAAGAAATTACTCAGATAATCCGAGAACGAAAGACCACTAAAGGGCAAAAAATTACTGAGGACAGGTTAAAGAAAATGGATATAGGCGGCGGAAGCATAACGGAAAAGGCAAGAGAACTCATAATAGAAACATTAAGAGCATGCGACAAGGCAACAACCTTTTGTGACGCAGAAAGAGGCCGAATAGATCCATGATATGTTAAACCTGCAAGAATCTATACGGTCCCTCATACTCCATGGAACGATGCGGGATGAAAGTGTGCGCAAAAGAAAAAGGAGATGATGGTAGACTTCCTGAAGGAGAAGATAAGAACATTCGTAGCGGAGCCCTGTGAGAGCGCCTACGCCAATCGGTGGTTCTTCATAAGAAAATCAAACGGAAAACTACGATGGATACAGGACTTACAGAAGACAAATAAGGTCACAGTAAGGGACGTTGGGTCCATCCCAAACGCGGATCTCTTCTCTGAAGGCCCAGTCGGACGTTCAATTTTCTCAGTCTGCGACCTTTTTTCGGGATATGATGAGATACGGCTTGATTACAGAGACCGACATCTAACTGCGATGCATACACCGTTAGGTTTAGTTCAAATGATGGTGGTGCCGATGAGATGGACTAACGGTGTCGCAGTCTTTCAGAGAGCAATGGTCGCCGTTCTAGGGGAACTCATACCAAACTTGGTAGAGGTTTTCCTGAATGACTTCACGATCAAATGACCATACGAGAAAGATGAGACAGAAGTGAGACACGGAGTGAGGAAGTTCGTCGCTTCCCATGCAGAGGATATCAAGAAAGTACTAGTGAAGTTAGAAGACGCGAACCTTACGGTCAGTGGAACAAAAAGCAGATGGGAAGTATCCTCTATAAAGATATTAGGTTATATCTGCGAAAAGGATGGCAGACGCCCAGACCCGGCAAAGTTAGAAAAACTTATGAACTGGCCGACTCCCCTCAGACATATTACTGACATACGCCAGTTCCTAGGAGTTGTCGGATTCTGGAGGAATTTCATAAAAGACTATGCTGCAAAGGTCGAACCCCTACGAAAGTTTTTGCGCAAAGGAGTATAATGACAATAGACGAATGAACAGGAGGATATAGTAAGAACGTTAAAAGATGAGTTTAGGGAAGGAGGTCAAGTCCTTGGAGTACCTTACTCCGAAGACGAGGAAAATCGGTCATTCGTGGTTTGTACGGATGTGAGACCTGCCTCTGTTGGTGGAGTCTTGGGTCAAAAGGATCAGGCCGGCAATGAGAGACCTCTCAGATTTGAGAGTAAAACCTTAAACGCCACCGAGAGGAACTACTCACAATTTAAGAAAGAAGTTCTAGGAGTGTTACACTGCTTAAATATTTTTCGACATTATATTTACGGCCGAAGGTTCGTACTCCGGGTCGACCCGACAGCGGTGACAGCTGTCTTATAAAAATATTTCTCATTAACAGACCCAACGGTCACCAGGTGGCTCATGCATATAAGGATGTTTGACTACGTAGTAGAGCGAATATCATGGGCTAAGAATTCAGTTGCTGATGGCCTCTCACAAATCCCACTAGAAGAGGGAGAACCGAGGGTCGCCTAGTGGTATTGACAAATTTTTACAAATGAACATCAACTCTGTCAAAATCGAGCCCGCCGCAGGACGAACTTCCTTATTTCTTGAGAATTTATACATAGGCAAGTATCATCAGATAGGGTGTTACCTTATAGGCGAAATTGAATTAGATGACAAACTTAGGAAAGAAGCCCAGCAGTATTGTCTCAAGGCAGACCATCTCTTTAAGAAACCACCTAAAAATGGAATGTCAATGAGAGTGGTATGCGACGAAAGCGAACGCCAAAAGATAATCACGGAACCTTACGACGACATAGTCGGGGGACATAGAGGAGTTAAAGGCACGTTTGAGAAGGTCAGAAACCTTTACTGGTGGGATGATTTATATAAGGACGTCGAATTATACTGTCTAACATGTCAGAAGAGGGTTGTGTCAAATATAAAGAGCCCTTGTTCCCTTCCTACCCGACAGCCGTAGGCCAGAAAGTTCACGTAGACCTAGTTAAGATGCCCAAGGGAGAAGGACGGATGAACTAAATCATGGACATTAGAGATGACTTGACTGGGTTTGTGGAGGCATGACCACTACGTCAAAAAACTGGTAAAGCACTTAGTCAACATTTGACTGAATATATTACTCGCTACGGCTGCGTCGGGAAGATTGTCATGGATAGGGGATCGGAGCTTATGGCTAAGGAAGTCCAAGAATTGCTCCAAAGAGCAGGAATAGGAGTATCGTTATCCACAACATATCATCCTCAAACTAACGCTCCTGTAGAAAGGGGCCACCAAACTCTAGTCAACGCGCTTGCAAAATGGTGTGAAGGGAAGGAGAAGTGGCCGAAATATTTGAAATTCACCGTCTGGGCAAATAACATTACGGTTCGCTCAACTACAGGATACCCGCCCTACACGTTATGGTTTGCACGCCATTGTCTGGGAATGCCCCTTACCTATAGAATTTCATATCGACTTTTGGCAGACGATTGACTGTGAAGAAATCTCCACTAGGGAACAGTTGTTTGCCGCAAGAATCAAACAAATAGTCGAAACTCTTGAGAATAGTATTATAGACACCATAGACAGGCTAAAGATCCAGAGAGGAAAAAATAAAGAAAGATGGGACAGGAATCTTCGGGTCAGACAAGAAGGGATACCTACGGGGAACCTAGTCTTGCTCTATAACTCCACATTAGAAAGAACATGGATAGGGAAGCTAGCACACAGATGGATGGGGCTCTTCAGAGTGGTCAAAAGACTAGAAGGCGGAGCCTACTTAATAGAGGAATTCGACAACACAAGATGGAAGGAACCGGTGTCTGGAGCCCGCCTTAAAGCATTTAAGGACATAAAAGAGGTTATTCCACGTTCGGGAAAAGTCAAGCAGACCAATGAGGTCCATAGGCACCCAGAAAAAGGTACGAAGAAGGATGAGCTCTTAGAAGAACCCACGACACCAACCACCTCCGAAGCAGGGGACTCCTCAAATCAGCACGCAGAAGAAACTATGACACAAACCACTCCTCAAGTAGCGGAGTCCTCTAGACGATCTTCAAAAACGACACAAGACAAACTGCTAGGGGTCCGACATACACAACGGAAACACACCAAGAAAAGGAAGTACGAGATCGATAAATTGGCGGCAATAAAAAAAGACAAGAAGAGGAAGGTTAAACAAGTCATCAAGAATACCTTAATGGTAGAAAAAACAAAAATCAAGCACAGCCGACATGTTAGACACACTCCAACAGACAAACGCTTAGGGGTAAAAAAGAAGGCAACTAAGAGAAAGTCAGTCAAGAAGGAAAAACAAAAGAAAGGCATCCGGGCAGGACAAAAAGGATGATCTTGGATTGATGGGTAGAGATTAAAAGTCATCGACCTTCCACATTCTTTCTTCCTTCAACTGCCAAGATTCGCTGGTCGAGGACGTCGAGAATGGGGAGGGGGGGCTGCTGTCGGACGGCTCCAATACTACGCCGCCCTTTACTTCCTTTATAAGGGCACGCAACGAGACCCTCACTGGACAGTATTCTACCTGGCCGGGATTCACCGACC
>BFEA01000350.1:632608-642948 GCA_003427395.1 Chara braunii | reverse complement strand
ACACACACACACACACACACACACACACACACACACTCACACACGTCCACAACAACATCAACAAACAAACTACGGGCTGCGCACCCGTGCCCTCACGGTAAGTCAATGTTTCACATCCAGACAGTGTTTCATGAGTTTTGCATTGCATTGGTCTCGATCTGCTACGGTCCTTGTTTTCGTGGGTGTGGACTGACGTGTTTTTGTGCAGGTTACAGGAGCCCCGACCGACCCTCCCACGGGTGACAGACGCAGCGTGAGGCATAGGGTTCGGAAGGCGTGCCGGCAGACCCCTTCTACCAGTCAACACCGTTCGAACAAGGGAAAATAAAATAAGTGGGTGATTTAATGAGTAATTGAACACAGAGAAAGAGTGACAGTAAAGAGTGAGAAGAAGAGGGAGAGAGGGAGGAGAGTGTGAGCCAGCACAAGTAAAAGGAGAGTGAGTGGGGAAAAAAGGTTGCGGGTAAGCGAGAAAGATGCATATGCCGATCCGCGCATTTTCACGCAAGCCGCCCCGGGAGCAAAGTTCATCATTGCATAGAGGTGGATAATCTGATACCAATCTTGTTAAGATCTAACGGTTAGTTTTTGAGAAAATTAATTTTCTTTATTTTTTTGAATATTAATTTTAAAATTTTTTATTTCTTTTTTTATTAATTACGAGAAATTGGAGAGGAATTGGGAAACAACCGCGGGGAGTTAAGTTGGTCCTTGATTTTTTCCCAACGTTTTGAGACCGTGGTCGGGCGAAACGTACGTCGTTTGTGGGAACGGCAGACTCCAACAACTACTAAAAATAATAGAAAATAAAAAGGAAATTGATTTTTTTTTGTAATTTTCTGCAAATTGAAAGAAACGAAAAAAAAAAAAAAAGTAATCCGATAACTTTTTACCTTAAAGCTAAAGGGATCCCACGAAAAAAAAGTTTTGGTGATCTGGAAATTTGCGGTGCGCGTGCGGTTGCACGAGAAACGGAAACCCTAATAGCGCTAAACCCTACCTAGCTAATTAGATATAAAGTAAATTAATGATAGTTTATTTTATTTTTTTTAATATTAACTAGAGAACGGAGCGAATTTCGCCGATGGACATCCGGACCAAAGTCGGCCGCTTCATTTTTCCGAGGGCTTGGAGACCCTCCGCGGGTGAAACCGGTGGAGGAGAACTTAATTTGAGTAACTAAGTTGATATTCTAAAATTAAATTTCTTTAATTTAAAATAATGTTTATTTTTATAACCCTAAATTAAGGCGGTTTTAGTGGTCGCCCGCCGGGGGAAAATCTATTCGGAATATTTTTCCCAAAATTTTGAAACCTTCTGCGCGCAATAGCGACATACCAAACTCTCTGGAAAAAATAAAACATACCAAATAAATAACAATTTTAAATAGAAATTTTCTTTAAATCCTTGAAAATATCAAATTAAATACTAAGAATCAAACATAAGGTCAATTAATTTTTTTTTTATATTTCTGATCGGATGATAAATCATGTTTTTTTATAACGCCCATATTGGAGGGAATTTGTGTTTTCCCTCAAATAGAGCACATGCCTTGTATTTGAATATTTTTAGAACAAGGCATTCCCCTATTCCGCCAGCCCTTCTCACTAAGGAGTTTTGCATATTGCAGGATGTTGATGATCAGGGGTGCGGCCCTCTCGGCCACCTCTTCTCTTAGGCTCTGCTAACCAGGGTTTGCGGCGACCGGGTCAACTGAAAATGGGTTCGGGCTATCGTCCAGAAGCTCTATTCAAGCCATCAGGGGTGCGGCCCTCCCACCCACCTCTTCTCTTGGGCTTTGCTAACCAGGGTTTGCGGCGCCCCCGAACAACTCAANTGCGGCGCCCCCGAACAACTCAAAATGGGTCCGGGTTGTCGCCCGAAAGCTCTATTCAAGCCATCAGGGGTGCGGCCCTCCCACCCACCTCTTCTATTGGGCTCTGCTCACCAGGGTTTGCGGCGCTCCGGGCAACTCAAAATGGGTCCGGGCTGTTGCCAGGAAGCTCAATTCAAGCCAGCCCAACTCCTCGACAGAAGTTCCTAGCGTTGTTGTTAAGACATAAGTGACTGTTCACAAATGGGTACGGACTATCGCCCGGACAAGTTGAGGGCTCGACGGTGTCGGCGCGAATACCCTTACAAAGGTATCCGCCCTGGTTTTTGCAAGTGACATAAGATAAGGTTTGTTCAGAATCTGAGTATACCGTACGAAGTTGCGGTCGTGTTTGGTTCACGTTGACTGAATGGTTGACGGGGAGCGAAGTGTGTGTGGGCGCGCAGTTTTGAGGCGCACGTGATGAATTTTTCTCTTGATGTTATAGAGTCGGCGTTTTAGTTGGCAAAATTTTTAACTTGATTAAAACCATGATTTTTTTTTTCTTTTATTGAAGTGATCACGGTACATCTACGTTCATACGGCATGCCTCATCGGAAGTGGCGTTGCTTTGAGCAGTAGTTGGGATGTGCGAGAGAAAGTAGAATGTAAGCGGTGACCTCCGCATGGTAGATGAGGGAGGTTGACAGTCGTGGACGAAGCCAGGCCCTATGGGCGGCTGTTGCTGAGGCAACATAGTGTGCAACACACTAAGGTGATGGGGTATTACCGGTGTTTGGACTCATCAGAGAGATCCGGGGGAGGAAGTGCGAACAAGATTTAGTAGGAGCAAAAGCCGGGGGTTTCCGGCAAGGCGGCGATAAAAGGGGGTGTCGCGGCAGGCTATGAAAGCCTCGGGCCGCGACCGCGGCATGAAGGGGCGGTTCGAGTGGTGAGCCGAGCAACGACTGCCTTTAAGGCAGCGGAACACGACATCTCAAAGTCATGGGCTTGGGGACTAAGCGAAGTCGTGGCCTTGGCACACCCTTGCGGGCCTGGGCAGGCTGCAGTTACTCTTCATATAGAGAACTGGGCCTGCTGCATCCAGGCTTGGGCTTAGCCCTATTGGTTACGTCACCGAACTACCAACTTGCAGATCCCGGGATCGACGCCAGGAGTCTGCAACAGAGGAGCGGAGGAGTGCAGTTTGAAGAAAGCTGAGGGGTTGAGGGTCCCGCGGGACTATCCCCCTTAGTTTTGCTGGGGGGTTCCGACCACAGGCCCGCGAGGCAAGGCCGAGGACCAAGTACCAACGACCTCCTCCCCCTATTCCGCTTTTCTAAGCTCTTTCTAAGTTTTATTATTATTATTACTTTCATTTTTTTCTTATTCCTTGTTTTTGTCCCACGTCTTGAACGTGGTCCGGCGGTGGCACCGGAACCGGCCGTGACCCGAGAGCCTAGCTCAATGGATACACCCATGAACTGTCGAACTACAGGTGGCCAAAATAACAATATGCTGATTATCCAATGCCCTTCGGTGGTAGGTTGTTATTTCAAGGGCATGACCCTTACGCAAGAAAAAGAAATGGGTGTGTGCCTGGCCAGGGTGCAGATCAGACACACCGTCCATCGCACCACTAGTTGCCAGGAGATACTTTGAGTGTGAGTATGCCCATAGGGGACCAGCGGGGTGGCGGACAAGGCTTGGGAGGCCATGACAAGAGGATACAGCGGACTTCAACTTCGATCTGCCGTGTGAGGCTTGGGTGTGGGCCTGCCCAGTTCCGTTCTGTTGTGAGCGCCTTGTGCGTGGGCCTGTCCAGTCCCATTTCTGCAATAAGAGGGTTGAGTGTGAGCGTGCCCATTAAGGCCGGTAAGGCATGGAACCGGTTACACAGTTTTTCTGAGGTCCCAAAGGTGCCAATGTCCGTGTCATGTTGTGTATGACCATTGGACAGTAACCTCAGTTGTGTAGCTGACGGGTACAGAAATTCACGGTCATATCCGGGGGTGACCACAGATGTCTACTGTCATTTACTTTTTTTGGATTGTAAAGCTTCGTTGACAAGAGTTTGCACAGTTTATGGATGGTGCTGTGTGACCGGCGAAGTACCAATCTGCTGTTCCTACAGACAGCCAAGGTTTGTCCCATCTGTAGAGATGCAGCCGTATGACCAGAACCATGCCCGGGACCTTGAACTGGTCCGTCCCACATCTGCATATTTTTGCGGACTTAGGGTCGCAGCGTGACCACCCCCGTAGGGGCCACAAAAAGTGAGGGCTGCAGATAGTAGGCTATGCCTGAGCTGGGAAGGGTAGAGGGTAGATGGTGTGGTGGAGGCCACAGGCTGTGGGTAGTTGTGCGCACATAATTGTTTATTTTCTATTTTCTTTTTTTCTTTTTTTTTTTCTCTTTCCATATTGGCCTCAAAGGTCCGTTTTTCTGCTAGTACCACCAAGATCTGCACCATGACCACTTTGCCCAGGTTTCGCAGCGGGCCCGCATCCTACTACTCGTTGCGACATGGGAATCATCACGAGAAGGCAGGGGCAGCACGCCCCTCTGCCATCTGTTTTTGGGGCTGACCGACTAGGCAGGAGAGTTGCTAACACACTCCCTAGCGGCTTGTTGCATATATCAATCACCGTTCTTTGTAGTGTTTGAGTCAGTTGGTAGTTGGAGCCAAGCCGGCTTGCTGGTGAAGGGCACAACGATGCCGACGTACTCATAGGTCGGCACACTTGGGTATGAGAGAGAAAGACTAATCAAGCCACCCAACATGTGGTGCTCATGATAACAGGGGCAGAGAGACATCGTGCAGCTGTCCGATCTGTCTGTTGTGTTTCACACTGTTGGGCGCTGCGTTAGTAACGGACGCAGGGAGAAAAGGAAATGAACCAGGATGTAATCCAGGGCAGGTGCATGCAAGAAAGGGAGGAACGCAGCTATGGAGGGGAGCGGCTATGGTGAGAGTGAGTAACATGGTCAGTTCGTGGCTCGGCGAAAACCAAGGAGGGTGGAGATGGTGGGGAAGGATTTTTTTGGGCAGGCGAATCCGAATATGGCGTTAGTTTTAGTAGTAAATTAGCACACTAGGAGGTAGAGAGAAAGGGCGGTGTGCGGAGACATCGATGAGAAAGGGGAGACGAACGTGAAAAACAGCAGATCTTGCCCGTTTCTTAACGAAAACGGACGATAGAAGAGTCGAATTAGGGGGTTTAGGCCACTGCGAATCCGTTGGCATGGTCAACATCCCCGCCGTAGCTATGGTTTCGGTGTGAGGAAACCCGGGGAGGGGTCACCTATTGTTCGCTGAAGCCATGGGCTACGACGCCTGTCACTTCGCCACGCCCGCTTCCGAGGTCCTCGGCGAGCAGTAGGGAGCAGGGTTAGTATTGTCCCGTCTTTCCGTCTCTCAAGGTTGCCAGCGAAGGCAGCTTTTGTGTGCCTCGATTAAGCTCGATTCTCAACGATCGTCAATACTACCCGTGCGCCAATACGAGACTCCATTCACTGTGATCAACAAGTACAGCCACAGTTAAAACCCAGTCTCTATTCATTGCGATCAGCAAGAGCAACAGCAAGTGAAAACGAGTCCCTGTTCATTGAGATCCACAAGAGCCACAACAAGTGAAAACGAATCCCTGTTCACTGAGATCTGCAAGGGCTACAACAAGTGAAAATGAATTCCTGCTCGCTTCGATCACCAAGAGTTGCAGCGAATTGAAGCACGACCCGATTCAATGGATTTTAGGAGAGATAATCACACATCAGTCCAATAAAAAAAAAAACAGAGATTAATATTCTACCTACTTTCCCTGTTTTGCCCAGTCAACTCTCTCTCTCTCTTTCTCCCTTCTCTGTCTCACTCACTCATTCTGTGCACTCACTCACTCACTCTCAGCGCACTCTCTCTCTCTCCATGCACTCCCTCTCTCACTCTCTCTCTCTCTCTCTCTCTCTCTCTCTCTCTCTCTCTCTCTCTCTCTTCACAAGCTCGAGAACCCAGCTAACTGGCCCTTGCCTCCAGTTTGCCAAGCCAATTCTGACAAGATGTATATATATATATATTTATACGTAGCATATATTATTATTGAAAAAAAAAGGAACATAAAAAAGAACTCTTTCAGGCTACAACATGTACTTTCACTATCACCCCCATTCCTGAAGACCTTTTCTCTCTTCCCAGACTCGATTCCCGAAGAGTCTCTCACACGCTGGTTCTCCCCAGGCTGCTCTGGGTGTTGTCCATTTTCGAACGGAGTCACACGCACCTGAAAAGTTGCTGGTCCAGTGAACAGCAGAACGGATGATCACCTCGTCAACGATAAGTGACCTTTCAATCAGCAATGAAGACTCTTCATCTCGCCAGTGGGAAGTAGCTTGAAAGGTAGCTGGTCCAGTCAACAACGGGAGTGGATGATCATCTCGTCAACGGTAAGTGTCCTATCAATCAGCAATGGAGACTCTTCATCCTGTCAGTGGAAGTAGCTTGAAAGGTAGCCGGTCCAGTCAACAGCGGGAGTGGATGATCATCTCGCCATGAGAAAGTGACCCATCAACAGCAGGGATGAGCGATCATCTCATCAGGTGGAAGTAGCTGGAAAAATAGCTAGTTCAGTCCACGATCGGCATGGCTGAGCGTCCCATTAGCGAAAGTGGTTGTTTCCGCCAACAACGAAAATGGTTGATTCTCTCTCCAGCGATAAGTAACAGACCCTATCAATGGCAGAAATGAACAGTGGCTGCTCCAATTAATAGCGAGAATGGTCGCCCATCTCTTCTGAATCAGCAAAATTAGCTATTTCCACCATCAGCGGAAATAGGTGATCCTTTCTCCCGCGAAAAGTGTAAGGCCCCTTCAACAGCGGGAATCAGTTGTTTCCACCATCATCGGAATTGGGTGATCCTTCCTCCCACGGAAAGTATCAGGCCCCTTCAATAGCGGGAATGAACATGGGTTGTTCCAATCAACAGCGGGGATGATCATGGCTGGTTCGGTCGTGATCAGGCGGTCACACCAACTTCCCACACCTTTCCTTTTAGTACCGCCTATCTGCCTGCGCGCTGATCTCCCCTCTTCCACGTGGTGTCGATTAAATGAAAGTCAAATAAATTAATAAAAGAATAATTAAATATCACCTGTAAATTGTATCAATGGTTGTTGCTCGTTATCTTGAGGGAAAACCCGCTGATGAGACTTTCTCAGCGACCCAGTTTCTCTCTCACACTCACGCGCCACAACTTTTGATTTTCGTGGCTGCTTCCCAATTGCCTGTTCCGCCGGCTAGGTGTGGGCAGAGCACACGTGGCTCACTGTACGCTCCCTGATAGAATGTCTCCCCGTGCATAAGTTCCCACCACTAGAGCTTACAATCGAACCCTCCATGAGAACAGGCTGGGACAGCACGTTGACTTAGCATGAATCCCCCTTTCCCCAAGTCAACTGCACATTTCCTCCCCTGTTCCGAACCGGGCCGCAAAGTGGGCAGGGTACACCTGGCATGCCCCCTGAGACCCTCGTTGACTTCCTCAGTATCCGCGACGTGGGCGGGGTACACCTTGCATGCCGCGAGGGACTGCCCCCGTCTCCATCTTCTGTAACCGCCTGTGCACTGCTCTCGTTGACATCATCAGTATAAGTGACGTGGGCGGGGTACACCTTGCATGCTGCGAGAGACTGCCCCCGTCTGAATGTCCTACCAGACCAGTTGATCCTCGTTATATCCTCCTGCTACCAGAGGCCGTGGTCTCAAGAGACTGCCAGTTTACCCCGCATTGGCAAAAGCAGGCCCGGTACCAGGTCTGTGTGGCCTGCATTGGGAAAAATGGGCCAGGCACCAGACCTTGTGAGATCTGTATCAACAAAAATATGCCAGCTAGATTCGTATAGCTGGTCCCGTACCAGGGAAAAATCCACGGGACCGCTACAAACGGCCAGTGCCGAGCCAGAGTAGAGCGGAATGAACAAAGTAAAGTTGCAGTGTCTCTTTTCGTACCAGTTACCGAGTTTGAAAAGAAAAGGAACAGGCCATAGTACGCTGCCGTAGTACCTTGCCTGTGTCGTTCCATTGACCAATCTGCAGTGGTACCGTCGTTGAACTTGTCTAGAATCAGTATACCGTACCAAACTTGAACCAGCATGACCAGACCGTCGTTCAGCCTAATCCGTATCACTAATCAACACCAAGCTGGAGTAGTACAATACCAAATAGTAGCAATAGGCTGTTGTGAGTCTCATCAATGTCGGACCAGTGACCGCATCAAAGGAAAAGTACCAAACCACGAAATTCTATCGCGGCGCCAAACCAGTGCTCACACAAAGTAGTAGTGACGCGGCGCTGCAACCCGATGTCGACATTGAACTAAAACCGAATCTGAGACACATATCGAGCAGTGTCGTGCCAACGCCGAATCAACACGGAACCTGAGGCAACTGTCCCGAACTGCAGTGGGCTGTACCATACTGACGCCGAGTCATTACCGAACCTGAAATATTTCGATGTTGAGCCAATAACGAGCGTGATATCGAAGCAATAGTCGGACAAAGGTAGCACCAACCCCCACTGACCATGCGGCCCCGCTCTCTCGAAACACACCAACTGCGGCAAGGCTAGTAACCAGATATATCAGGTAAGTCACGTGAGCGATCTCAATTATCGGAGGATAGGGAGGATCTTTAAATCAGGGTAAATAAATAATCCGGCCCCAAACCCATCACGAATAATTTAAATAGAATTTAATCAAATATTAAATAATCATTAATTTTCTTCCCTTTCAATCATTTTTAATTATTTTTTTTATTTCTTAATTCTATCATAAAAAATAATAAAAAATAAAAATAATTCCAACAAAAATGAATTCGGATGGAATTCAATTAAATAATAAAATTTTCTTTGTTTTCTTCTTCTTTTATTGTTTTAACTTTCCCTATTTTTGATTCTATTACTGGAAATAACAAATAACGACGGTGATTCTATTAAAATTAAATACCGAGGAAATTTAATAAAATAAAGAATATCCCGTTTTTCTCATCGCTTCTATTGTTTTTAATTTATTTTCCCATTTTTAATTCTGGTATTAAAATTAATGAAATTCGAGGCTCTATTCCCGCTCCAATTGTGCAAAGTAAAATGGTCATGCCAAGGCCTACTCACGTATTCCCATCCCGCGGCTAGCTGCTTCGGGGATAAACTCGGAGCAAGCGGAAGAGAGGTGGGGCACAGTGTGGTAGAAGCGGTAGCTCCCCTCGTTAATTTGAGAGTTACTCTCAGTGGTCAGCCCATCCAAAATTAGGGGTGCTATGGGTACCCCTAATTTTCCCCGTCAGGTCAAACAAGAGTACCATCAAAATACGGTCCAGTCATCGGGTCGAAGACTCAAAACCACTGATTTCGAGTGGTCCCCTGCCTGTAGCCGCCCGACAGCTAGCCCGGACCTCTTCTCGACGCCCCCGTCGAGCCCTCAACTTGTGCAAACTCAAATTCAACCTCCGGGCGACAGCCCGGACCCATTTAGAGTTGTTCCGGAGAGCTGCAACCCCTAGTCAGCAGTATCTCAGAGAAGAGGTGGGTGGTAGGGCCACAATCCCCGATGGAAAAATCAAGTTTTGTGTCTGTGGGTGCACAATAAAAAGAGAAATTTTTCTGCCGAATAAAATTTTTTAATTAACGATTAATAATAAAAAAATAATTAATAAACAAATATTTAATTATTGCGTTTCTACGAGTGCACGTCGCCAGTTTTGTGCGGGAAAGGTGAGAAAAATTCGGTAAAATCCTTCCGAACAAGCACACCCCCGGCGAGCGCTGCTAAAAACCGCTCCGATCGTGGAGTGTGCGAAATCGTGCAGATCCTCGCTCGTTTAGCGTAACGAAGGTCAATTCGGCCCCGTTCCACGTCGCTGAAAACTGTAGCCTTATCGCAAGTCTTGAGTACCTTTAGTACTCGTTCTGTCTCCTGTGCACTCGTGACCAATGGACCCCGGAAAATACGCCGAATTGCATAGCGAAGCTTATTTACGAAGGGTTGGCGAAATCGCTAAAAACGTTGGGCGAAGAGGAAATGTTCGTTTATGAGTTCGTATTTTGAGAGCAACGAAGTGTCCTTTTTGGGAGAATTACAAGTTATGGGCAATCACGAATATCTAAGAATTGCACTTCCGGTTTTACTTAGTCGTTTTTTTGGCGAGGGGGGATTATATTCCAACGTGCGTTCGGGATTTCGGTACCGAAAACGCACTTCCGGATTTCGGGATTTTACTTAGTCGTTTTTTTGGTGGGGGGTGATTATATCCCGACGTGCGTTCGGGATTTCAATACTGAAAACGCACTTCGGGATTTCGGGATTTTACTTAGTTGTTTTTTTTTGGGGGGGGGATTATATCCCGACGTGCATTCGGGATTTCGGTACCGAAAACGCACTTCGGGATTTTGGGATTTTACTTAGTCGTTTTTTTTGGGGGGGGTGATTATATCCCGACGTGCGTTCGGGATTTCCGTACCGAAAACGCACTTCGGGATTT
>BFEA01000350.1:608213-623359 GCA_003427395.1 Chara braunii | reverse complement strand
TCTCGAAAATCCCGAAGTGTATTTTGGTAACGAAACACCGAATACACGTCGGGATACTATATGCCAGATCGAAAAAAATAACTAAGTAAAATTTCAAAAATCCTGAAGTGTATTTCGGTAACGAAACCCCGAATACACGTCGGGATACAATATGCCAGATCGAAATAAATGACTAAGTAAGATCTCAAAAATCCCGAAGTGTATTTTGGTAACGAAACACCGAATACACGTCGGGATATAATATGTCAGATCGAAAACAATGACTAAGTAAAATCCCGAAAATCCCGAACCGTATTTTGGTAACAAAACACCGAATACACGTCGGGATATATTATGCCAGATAAAAAAAAATGACTAAGTAAAATTTTGAAAATCCCGAAGTGTATTTCGGTAAGTTGACGGTAACGAAACACCGAATACACGTCGGGATATAATATGCAAGATAAAAAAAAATGACTAAGTATAATCCGAAAAATCTTGAAGTGTATTTCGATAACGAAACACTGAATACACATCGGAATATAATATGCCAGATCGAAAAAAATGACTAAGTAAAATACCGAAAATCCCGAAGTGTATTTCAGTAACGAGATACCGAATACACGCCGGGATATAATATGCCAGATTGAAAAAACATTACTAAGTAAAATCCCAAAAATCCCGAAGTGTATTTCGGTAACGAAACACCGAATACACGTCGGGATATAATATGTCAGATTGAAAAAAAATGACTAAGTGAAATCCCGAAAATCCCGAAGTGTATTTCGGTAGCGAAACACCGAATATACGCCGAGATATAATATGTCAGATAGAAAAAATGACTAAGTGAATCCTAAAGTGTATTGTCACTTAATAGATGTAGTTGTCTTTGGTATACCATATATAAGACTCTTTTCACTATACATTCGGCGGAATATATAGCCTCCATTAACCATCTCTCCTCCTGCGGGGTTAAGTTCCCATCGTCGATATCCATCCGTGCTATTCTATCCTCTATTAAAGGCTGCAACTCTTTTTTTTTCCTTTCCTTAATCTCTTTGACGATCTCCTCTTCAGATATTCCTTCTAGCGCAGATCACTCTCGACGTACCGCAACAGGTTTAACTTTCTGAGCTACTCGCTTGTGGTGTTTGGGTTGCTCCGCGTAGGGGGGGTTGTGCCCTTAAAAAAGACACAAATATCACGCCGCCGAATTCTTCGTTCCTTTCCTTTAGATAAGAGTTCCCATCCATTATCAGCCGATTTCCTAAATCTTCCACTTCGACGATCTGCCCTTCTTCTTTCGTAAGTTGAGGCCTGTACTTCTTCTCGCGAAATCGCACCGCGCGGCTGGAGACAGGTAATGACTTAATCCGATCACTGGGTCCCACTCCTCAGCAAGAGCTGCTCTGTTCCTCGGATCTCGAGGCTCCACCGTCTCAATCATAACCCACGTCTCATCTAGCTTATTAATGGATAGTGTCTGGCTCCCGTCCGATCGCTCTATCGTCACCGCATGCACTTGGCTGAACCACGTCCGTCCTAAAAGCAGGTCAGAGCTGCAGTTCTTGACTGCAAAGACTGGCAGAGTCACTCGTACCCCTTGGACTTCTATGGCTGCCTTGTGACAAACTCCTGTGATATGTTGCTTTCTCCTGTCAGCCGTCTCTATCTCAAACAAGTATGACCTATCGGGACCCAGTCCAACTTGCTCTGTCAGGTCCTCGTCTACAATGACAGCCTCACTGCCGTTATCGATCACAGCATCTAGTACCGCTCTATCGTTTAGGATCGCCTCCACGGTCCCACTACTAAGTATGTAAAACTTGTCTGGAGGCACACCTTCCATCCCATCAAAAAGAACTGTCGCCATGCGTTCTGCTCTAGCAGTCACCTCCGATACTGCTACGGTAGGAGCATCTGCCTTAGAGGCCACCTGAACCTCCTCCGATAGAGGTATGCGAGTCTTCCGCGTGATCATCTGTAACTCGTCACGAGCCGGCTTGGATGCTGCCAGATACTCCAGGATGGAGCACTGCATGGGCTGCCGAAGGGCTTGTCTCAATGGCTCGACCGTGTCAATCTCATCCAGCGAACTCTTCATCAAGAACTTCTTCACTCACCGCTTTTGTGGCGAAAGAATAACCTCCTCTCTATCGATCCGCTGTCCGTCCTTCTCCGCCATCACGTAATCTGTGTCAGTCTTCTTCGATGTAGACCCCCTTGCCGACTTGGTAGCTGCCACCCTTATGAGTGTGGTTGCCATATCTCCTTCGAAAGTTATCTTGATGTTCTGGCTCCTAACCGGTTCCTTTCCTTTACTCGGCTTTACTCTCCTCGCTTCAACATTCTCGTTCATCGAAGGGAACATCGATACGTCTCCCAGATCATCTGCCCACTTGACGTACTTGCGGTCATCAAGCACGACAAGTCTCTCATCTATTGCCCGTTTGGATTCGGGCAGTCTCTCTTGATATGATCATCCCCTCTACAGTAGACACAAGAGTTCCTGGGAGTGGGAGACCTGTCGTCTGCGCCCCCGGAGGTCGAACCTCTCACTGCTCTGGGGTCAGGGGACTTGGGATACGGTTCGGATGAGGCACCATATCCCTCTCTGTCATTCCGGCCGCGCGAGTCATTGCGCCGGTCTCCTCCAGATCCTTGGTCATATCGCCCCCGTGAATCATTCCGGTGGTCTCCATGGTCGTATCGCCCGCATAAATCATCACGTCGGTCTCCTCGGTCGTACCTACCCCGCGAATCGTCGAGCTGATCTTCCGAGAAACCCCCGCGGTCATACCGCCCTCGCGAGTCATCTCGTCGGTCTCCGTCTCGAACTCCTCTCTCATATCTTCCACCCCGGTATCTGCCTCGGTCCGACCTCTCATATGTGTCGTTCCTGTATCCGTCTCGTCGGTCTTTCCCTTACTTGATAATCGGTTAGCGTTCGAGGATTTCTATCCTCAACACTCCTCCAGGAATCACTGTTCCTACGGTCCCACCGAAGTGAAAAGGGCCTTCCGGGTTTGTCCCGGTATGTCGTGGCTCCCGTATTGGTCACAATCTCTGTAACCAGCCTTGTCAATCCCTTTACCATGTCCCTTATCTCCTTCACTTCCTCAGCTACCGCCTCATTCTTTTCAGACCAGGGATAGTCCTTGAAGTCAGGGCATCTATGAGTGACATACTCTTTATAGACAGAGAAGTCTCGCCTCCTCATTCCTCTCCATACCAAGTCCTTGTAGTCGTCTGCCTCTGCCTTTATCGCGAGCTTTAGGACTTCGGGGAAGTCAAGCTTGTCGCGCGGGTGATCTCTAAGTATACTCTTTTGTCTCCCCTTGGACAGGTGTCCAATAAAAATAGTACAGCGTTCGACCTCTGAGATCTTTCCCTTCTCCATTAGCACATCAGAGATCTTCTGGAAACGCTTCCCGAAAGCCCTAACGCTCTCGTCCTCATCTTGAGTCATGGTCTCAAGGTCCTTGATGGAGTACTTGTTATCCTCCAACTTGTAAAGTTCAATGAGGTTCTTCTTATATGTGGTCTACTTTTCATCCTTCGGTCGGGCTTCCTTAACTTCCTTGCCGAGACTTGGATCTACATTAAATAGGAAGTTTTCGACAATCTCCTCCTCCGACCACTGACTCCGGCTTGCATGAAGCTCCCACTTCTCCAGATATTCTGTGATGTCATAACCCCTAAAGGTAGGAAGCTCAGAGGCCTTGTGCGTAATAATATAGCGATCCTTGCTATCGTAAGGGAGCGGATGCGACTCCCCTGTCTGGGGGTCGAAGACTCGCCTGGGCGGCGCTCTGTCTCTATCTCTGTCCCTCCAATAGGAATCCCTCGAACTCTCTCTCCAGTCGTCCCTGTGCCTATCCGCCATGGTTTCCTTCCGCTCAGACTCGGGGGAGTGTCGTTTCGTCGCTTCTCGTCGATCGCTTGAGGTTCCTGTCTTCAATGCCTCCACCGGCTCCGTCACGACTGGTTCGACCGTTACGTCAGGTTCCCTGTCATTGGTCTGGTCAGCCCATCTCAGAGGTGCTCCCAGCCTAATTCGTTCCTTCAGTCCCCTCAGTGCACGGTCGGGCGATGTCCTGTGTTCCTCACCTGCCTCGCCCGTGGTCGGTTGTGGCCCCATCGTGTCTGGTTTCATAGGCTACCAGAAGTTGTAGTCGGGCACTTACGCCACGTAGAACAGCCCAGACCTATGACCGTAGCAACAGCCCGGACCTATGACAGTAGCAGCAGCCCGGACCTATGACAGAACTCGCAGCCCGGACCTATCTGTAAACAGTCCCTTATGTCCTAACAACTACGCGAGGAACTTCTTCTGTTGGGGCGTTGAGCTGGCTTGAAATTAAAGTTTACGGACGACAGCCCGGATCAATTTTGAGTTGTCCGGGAGCGTCACAAACCCTGGTTAGCATAGCCCAAGAGAAGAGGTGTGCGGGAGGGCCGCAACCCTGATCAGCGACACCCTCCAGTATGCAAAAAACTTAGTGAGAAGGACAGGTGGGATGGGGAAACACCTCTAACAGCAAGCTGTCGTATGAGAAAAAGAAGACTCAGAATAGTCAGAAATAGGGATGCGAGAGAAACTCAATTGACATTGGTAGAGAGAAGTACAGAAGGGATTGGAAAGAAGGCGTGGCGATAGCCTAACTGACACTTTCCACAAATCGACCGAGCCTTTGCGTATCGGAGCCGCACCGAAGTCGTACTAATCTAGATTGATCTAAAGAGGAAAGGGTGTTGAAATCCCGGTTTCGGATTGGCCTATAGGCCTTATATTGGAGTTCCCTCGAATATAAGGCGTGGGCTCAACTCGAGGGAGTTCTGTTTACTGCACCCTCGAGTAGGTACCCGAGCAACGGACCCTGTTCCTTAGTTAAAAACCCAAAATTAAGAGCCGAGCGTACTCACTCTTTGAATTTTTAAGCCATTTTCGTAATTTTAAGAGATTTTTAATCGTTTAAATTAATAATTCCCGTCACTTATCTCAGGCCTTCGGGAACAAGCCAATAGGTTCACCTGAACCCCGGTTACCGCAGCGTCTCTTTCCCTTCTTATTCTAGGAATTTTTTTTGTATTTTTCAATTATAAATTAAAAAATATGTATTTACTTAGGATAAAATATTTTTCTTAGTTTATATATATTAAGGATCAATACACATATAAGCCCGCCGAGTTTGAAGTTTTTAGGGGTAGAAATAAAATTTGGGGAATTTACTAAAATTTCGGCAGCGTTTCGTCTCCCCCCGTTGGGATAAGGTTCGGGCGAAGCCCTCAAACAGCGTTGCCGGAGGGGAAATATCAAAAGGAATAATATAAAAAAAAAGAAAATTTATTTAACTTCATTTTTAAATATTTTTGTTAATTAATTAGCAAAAAATTAAATTAAAAGGGAAATTTCGAGAAATTTCGACAGCAGTTTTCCTTCCCCCCAGTGGGATGGGGTTCGGAAAAAATTCCCTTAAATAAGTAAAGTAAATATGAAGTGCATTGAAGTCAAACAAATGCCCCTACGCAATCTTTAATATTTATTTTAATTTTTATCGATTTTAAATAACAAAATCAAAAGTAAAATAATTCTTAATTATTTAATGGAGCAAAACTTCCCAAATTAATTTCCACAATCTTGCGGGATATATTTAACAAAAAATAATCCGCAACAAACGCGGAAGCTAGAAGCTATGGTTCCTTCTACTTACCCGCTTCTCTCAAAATTGGGGTTAGGACTTCACCCTAATTAGGGTTTCCCCTAATTAGGGTTTTGGGTTTTGCGCGCAATCGCACGCACACCGCAAACCCCTGCTCGACGCGAGAAATTTTTTGTTTGGCTTTCACTAGGTTTAGAAGAAAAATTTATCGGATTATATTTTTAATTTTTTTTTCTTTTAATTTAAACAAAATTACAAAGAAATTCATTTTTTCGTTGTTGGAGCTCGCCGTTTGTCTAAACGAAGTCCGTTTTCCCCGACTAGGGTCTCAAAATGTTGGAAAAAATACAAGGACCAACTTTGGTTCACGCGGGGTTCCCCTAATTTTGCTTATTTTCCCCGCCATTTCAATAAAACAAAAATCCAAATTTTTAGAATTTTTAATAAAAAAATACAAAAAATTTCATATCTCGTTTTTTAGCCATTCGAATTTATCAAAAAATGTCTCAAAACGTTCGCCTCAACGAGAGGACGAACTTAGCTTCCCGTGCGCCTCGCACGAAAGTGCGCGGATCAAAAGATATCGAGGAAAAATGAATTAAAAATTTTAACTTATGATTTTTGGAATTTTTAATTATAAAAATACAAAAAATTCCATATTTTCTTTTTTAACCATTAGAATTTTTCAAAAAAACTCTCAAAACATTCGCCTTGACGAGACGGCGAACTTTGCTCCCTTTGCGGCTCGCGCGAAAGCGCGCGGATCGGGAGATATCGAAAAAAAATGAATTACGAAATTAAAGAAAAAAAAATAAAATCAACTAGTCAACTTATTTAAAGCTAATAAGTTTAGCCAACACACCCCCGTTGATTGGGGAAGGCCGAGGCCTGGGGGTGCAATCCCCTCCCCGGCAACGGCGCCAAAGTTGTGAGGAAACCCGGGGAGGGGTTGCCTACTATTCGTCGAAGCCAAAGGCAGCGCCGTCAGTCACTCGACGCGCCCGCTTCCGAGGTCCTCGGCGGCCAGCAGGCGAGGAGCGTGCTCAGAGCCTTTTCCGCTCATAGGTCCAAAGGAGGCAGTGAGACACCCCGGCTAACGCAGATAAACTAGTCACCGCGAGCGAGAGCATGAGGACTTCATTCCAACCCTGTTACGCAGTAAGTACACCATATTGCATAAAGAGATAAATCATCGATTCACGACTCATCACACATTTCACAGTTGCTGCTCAGTCAACATAACGCGGGTAAGTTCACCATGTTGCACAAAAGAGACAGATCATCGTTTCAGGACTCATCACGCATTTCACGGTCACTGCTCAGTCAACAGAACGCGGGTAAGTTCACCATGTTGCACAAAAGAGATAGATCATCGTTTTAGGACTCATCGCACATTTCACAGTTGCTGCACAGTCAACAGAACGCAGATAAGTTCGCGGTATTGCACAATCAGCGCCCGATCAACAGAGCGGCAGTAGGTCCTCCATTGCATCAGGGAGCATTGCAAGAGCCCGATTAGCCATTTCGTTTTCATCCCCTTCGCACACGGTTACACACGCTCCCCTCCTGATCACCCTCTCGCTGTCCACACTCTCTCGTTGTTCTCGCTCCCACCCTATTTGCTCTTTCTCACTCGCCTTTCTCTCCCTCTCTGCCTGTCACTTCCCGGATACGCTTAATTACCTTAAGGGTGTGGGGACTGTATCTGTTCATCCCAGCTTGGCAAGCAGAATGATTCCCAATTGTAATGGCCCCGCTTCCAGGAGCAACTTGATGATCTTGATTCTAGAAGTCTGAGATAGGCGTGCTTAGCCAAAAACCTTGCGTGTGGTAGACCCGCATTCAACCCGGAATCGGCAATCCTAATCCAAGAAGTCTGGGACGAGCGGACTGTTTCAGGCCGTTTCAGGATGGCCCTACTAGGCTCAGCCCGTCTCCAATGGTTCGAGGGTATTCCAGCGAGCTGGCGAATACCCGTCCAAACTTTGAGACCAAGTTGGTCTTCAATGTTTTGAGCCCGCAAGTGCCTTCTGTTCAACTCCGTCACAGTTCCACCCCCGCTTGCACCGCTTCAGTGTACTGAACAACACTCGGATGCGATGGAATAGTCTGTCTTCGAGAGCGAACTCAATGTTCTCAGTTCCGGGCTTACGGAACGGTGCGTCCACCCCAAATATCTGTAAGTAACAACCTCGTTTTCGAGGTCAGACTCAGCGATGAAGTTCTGGGAAGAATGCAGCGGGAAGCCCACCCTGAAATCTGCATGTATCTGTCTCGCTCGTGTGTGCAGTTTCAAGGCTCATGTTATGAGTTATGAGGAGCGATGGAGTTGCTAGACAAGGCAAAAATCTTCATGTATATGCCCTGCTTTCAGGGCGGATTCAATGATCATGATCCGAAGAGCAATGACTGTATTAGCGTGAGATGTGAAACGGCCGTGCCCAGCTCAAAGGTCTGCGAGTATTTCCCATCCCCCACTTTCGGGGCAAGTTCAAGATCATGCTTTAACAAAAATGCAAAGACTGGTCATGCCTAGAATCAAGATGTGTTCGACCTGCCTCAGCGGGCAGTTTTCAACGCTCATGATTAGAGGAGCGACGCAAGAAAGAGTCAAACCTAATATCTCATTGTATCTGCTCAGTGTTTCGGGGTGGATTCAATGATCACGCCCTTAGTTGAAGTTGGCTGTTACGGTTTGAACTCACCCGAGACTAGACGGCGCCTTCGACAGGTGATGCGGTTGTAGCCTTCCTTCCCGCCCATGCACCATACTCTCACCGGGAGGGACGATCACACTCTTCAGCCCCCTGACAAGCGGCCCACACCATGCTCGTTGACGCATCCCCTTCACTCTTTCCTCTCTTCTCGTCCTCTGTCCCTTTCGTTTTCTCTCCTTCCCCCTAACGTTGTGCTCGCTCCTCCCCGTTCCAACCCGCATTGCTGCGTGCGGGGCGCGCCCAACACGCGATGCAGGCGACCGTCTCTCTTACTCCCTCAAAGCGCTCCTCGAACCTCACTGCGCATCCATCTCTCCACCCTCGGTCAGCCACCCAACGGTACGCGCGTCGACCCAGCTCTGATCACGAATAGAGCTGCTGCAAGGCACGCCTGACGCGCTGTTCACGTTGGCTGAAACGTGCTATCCCCCCTGTTGAGCACGCCAGGCACGACCTTTTTCCTTTCCTATCCCGATGCACGAAAGAGGTCGGGTACACCTTGCCCGCCTCCCTCAGCTCGTAACTACCCCGCATTGTCACACTCTCAGCTCGCCGCTATGTTCCGTTACAGGAGTGGGCTGAGTACACCTTGTATGTCCCCGAGTTCTCCCCAAAAAAATCTCCCCCGCTCGCGGGTACACCTTGCACACACTCCGATGCAGACCAACTGTCTCTGTCCCCACCGGACTTCCCGTACTTACACTGAACGCCAACTACATCCGAGGACGACGAACTCCTGACATGCCTCCTCCAACACTCTTCTCCACTCCCCCTCCACGGTCTCAGAGTGGTCCTATATGGCCTCGGAACAGGGAACCCAAGCCAGCAAAAAAAAAAGTCCAGCCAGCCCCCTTTCCCACTGAAGACTGACCTTGTCCTTGTCAGCGGTACACAATCGCCTCAGGGCCAGTTTTTCGGAGTCGGCCCAAATCGAAGGCGCCAGAAACTAGGACCGACTGCAGTCCCAGTACACAAGTGTCGTGGCCTCCAGCAGCCCCTAACCAGTCCAGCAGCCCCAAACCAGGCAGCAGAGTACTCGTGTCAAAACTGGTCGCGCCAGTTATCAGATCTGCAGTGTACCGTGGCATGCCCATCCCTCTGCACCGTGCTTGTCCGAAGTCAACGTTTCGGACTGTTCCAGAACCAGTAGTCATACTAGCACAATGATGGACACCGTACGATGAAGCAAGTATCGTACTATCGCCTCACTGGTTCCGTACCAATACCGAGACTGAAAATTACCAGTCTGAACTGCTGCAGCCTGAAACCGTACTGGGGTACCGCTCCAAGAAGTTCCAACACCGAAACCTTCCGCACCGTGCCAATGCCGAACCAAATCCGAACCTGAGTCAATCATACCACGTAAATGCTGCACCAATACTGAACCTATATCCCGTCGAATATCGTAAAATATCGTAGTGCCGCGGTAGTTCCGACCCTGAAAATATGCCGCCGTGCCAATTCCGAACCATGCTGGCGCCGGACCTAACACATACCACCGTGAGGGTGTCGACTCTGAAAATAAATCGGCGTGACGGTTCCGAGCCTGACATAAACTGCTGCAGTGGCCTCGAACCAGGTAATAAATCGCCGCAGTATCCCAAACCTGAAAACAAGTCACGGTAATGGCGCTGAAGTTGAAACAAGACATCACGGTAGCGCCGAACCCGAAATAAACTGATGTCGAACCCGAAACAACTGTCGTAGCGGTCCCGGACCTGGAAATAAATCACTACAGTATAAGTCACCGTAATGGCCTTAACCCTGAGACAAACTTACGCCGACCCCATACTGAACCACGTGCACGTCGGGTACCGTAGGATGGGGCCACTTCATAACAATACCGAACCTCTCCGAACCATGTATCCGTACCGAGCCAAATACCATACTGTCGACCCAAGGTAGCACCACCCCATGCTGTCCATGCGACTCCCGCTCTTAGAACATACAAATTGAGGTAATGTTAGTAATGAAGCAAACCAGGGAAAGCGACGCAGGGAACCTCGACCATCGGCAGCAGTGAAAACTGTTAGATTCCAGGGAAAATGATCAATCCGGGGTCAGAGCTGATGGCGGGTAATCGAGGCGAAATTTGGCCAATCTCCCAATAGTCATGGGTTCCCGTCCCTTTCATCCTTTTTAATTATTCTTCCTTTTCCTTAATTCTATTGTCGGAAATAGTAAGTAAGCATTAAATTCCCCAAAATTAAATTCCGAGAAATTTTAAATAAATGACCAAATTCCTTTTGTTTATTTTCCCTCTTACCATTTTTTTAAATCTTTTTCTATGTTTTTAATCTCATTGCTGGGAACATAAAATAACAAGGGTATTCCCACTAGAATTAAATGCCGTGAAAAATGAAGAAATTAAGGGATATTATGTTTTTCTGTTCTCCCCTACTGGTCTTTATCCCTTTTCCCCATCTTTAATTATGGTACTAAAATAGACAAAAATTCGAGGCCCCATTCCGGCCCCGGTCGTATGCTGCAAAAACGTTGCGGCGAGGTCAGTTCCCTCGACGCCTCTCCGCGGCAGGCCAATCCGGGTCCAACGCTCTGAACGGCCGGATATGACGGTCCCTAGATGTGGCGAGTGTGGCCACACATTTCTCCATCTTTGAGGGTTACTCGTAAGGTTCAGTGCGCCCAAAATCAGGGGTGCACAAAGTTCCCCTAATTTTTGCTGCCTGGTCAAACCAGTGTACCGTCAAAACAAAGACTTGTCTTTGAACCTAAGTCCCAAAGCCACAGATTTCAGGTGGCGCACTGCTTGTGGCCGCCTGACATCGGTGCTATATGAGTCAGGGGCTGCGCTAGGGAGTGAAGTTTCCCTCTATAAAAATACAATGTATCTTCCCATGCCTTAGGGGAAGATTTAGTTCTCTTCTTACACTTTGCGGTAAGTGAATGTATGGAGCCATGATTTTCTCGTGTTGTTTGGTTCGCTCGGTCCGAGTAATTATCTCGGTGTTTGTCATGTAAGTCTGGCGCTACCATTGTCCAACACGGTGGCCATCGGCTTCGTCATTGTAATCTCATTACCCATTTAGTATGCCGTTGTGACATAGAGTCAATGTGTTTTTTGATTCTATGGAGGGTAGCCGTCTCTCTCGAAGCCTCTGCGTGTATGGTTGGAGAGTAGCGTGTGTTTTGATGATTTAGCGGAAGATTCATGGGGGTGGTAATTGGCCCGTCCTGGAACTAGTCTCCTTCACTTATTGTCAAGGGACATAGTCACACCCCCGTTTTGTGATCACGGTTAGGGAGCCATCATTACGATCTCTGTGACCTTTCCAAAAGAACCAGGCCATGTAGGCAGTTAGATACAGTATGAGAAAACTAGAGAGTGTAACCAGCGTGAGGCTGAGGGTGAGCCGAGGGAGAGGAGAGAGAGGGAGAGAGTGAGAGCACACACACATACTCACTCACTCGACACGACGGACTCGGACTGAGGATCGGACGCAGACACAGTGGCAAGGCACAAAGTCCAAGTCTTGGATTCCCGAATGCCGAAAGCAGCAAGTCACACTGAGTACGAGTACAGCAGCAGAGAACTGGTACGAGACTGCCCCCGTGCCGTACGGGGAGCCGGTATAAGTATCGGTGACACGTACGGTACCAGGGGCATTTCTACAAAGGCCCTCGAGGGCAGAACTGAAAAATGTTGTATTTGAAAGTGGCGCCCGAATTGCAGCATGGCGCCAGTTGTCCGAAATTCTACGGTACCAAAGGAGGAGTTTGGAAAAAGGGCGCCAGGCCGAAAACGGGATGCAGCTGAAACAACAAAAAGATAGACCAGGGATCGAGCCTTGGCGAAGTCCGTAACACTATCCCCTCCCTCTAGAAGGCAGCGTCTCGGCTGCCAAAAATCATGAAGCAATTTTGAAATCTGTGAAGGACGGGACGGGGCCGATCACTGGTTCACAAGTCGAAAGGGAAGAGGGGTATAATGTGGGTGGCTGCGTGAGTAAGAGGGAACAGGGTTTGGTACTGGTGAACAGAGTTGTCCTACTGATGAACTAGGGGGGGTTGCAAGGAACAGGGTAGTCCTACTGATGAACTAAGGGGACTGCATGGTTCGCTATAGGTTAAGGGGGAACAGAGTTCAGGGAACAGGGATCTGCTAGTGATGTTCTACAGGGTTGTCAAAGTCAGGAAAAATAAAAATGAAAATGTTTGTTCAGGATGCGAAGGCTGGTGTGTCCGAAGGAGTCGGAAGCAGAATCTCATGTAGGAACCAAGTGTCCAAGTGTCTTGAAAGGGGGTCTGCAGCGGTCTTGATCAGGTCTTTTGGAGTAGGTGGTAGAAGCGGTCTTCAGCAGCTGCGATAGGTAGAAGTCCAAGAAGCGTAGTAATAGTTCAAGTGTCAAAGTCCAAGTGCTAGGGTGCGTCCGGTACACGAACTGCAATGAGGTCTGATCTGGAAGCAAGGAAGTCGCATACTGATGCAAAGATCCATGTCACAAGTTGCTGCTCCMGTRAGTCCGCGAGTCGGGATGCCGGCCAATGAAACARCATGGTGGYCAAACCAGYTGCATAWTCTCCATGAACAGTGAGGCWGYAGRYCATYGTCCTCGTGCGCTTGCCATTAGATTCTTTATCGCCGGCGTCACGCAAGTTCACAAGCATTGGACAAGAGAGACAAGGTAGTGGAGAGGACAGATGGGACAAGGCTAGGCGAGGGCAAGGGCAGATCAGACATCAGGAATGAGGATCAAGGGAAGGGTGGACTGGGTTCAAGGGTGTGTGTAGAGCAGGGTTGCAAGGGTTTTTAGCGGGGGTTTATGCCATAGTGRTATAGGTATCTAGGACGTAGGATTAGCACGATCATAGGCTCGGACAAGTTTCATGGCGTTCTTAAGATTAGAGAAAGGTTCCCATGTAGATTCTTTGTCGGGGTATCCGTTCCATTTGACTTTGTATTCAGTGATTGGTTCCAGATGATTAGATACCTGAGTGGTTCGTCGGCCGATGATGGTTTCGACAACGAATTAAGGGTCTGTGGGTAGCATGATTGGTGGGGGTCTAGGGTATGGGCGGTCGGTGAACTGGAGGGGGGATTCATGGTGTTCTTTTAGGTACTCGACATGGAAGACTGGGTGGACACGACTCATCTCAGGGTGGAGTTGGAGTTTGTAGTTGACGGGGGAGGTTTGTTCAATGATGGGGAAGTGACCGAGCCACTTGTTCGAGAGTTTCTTGGACAAGCCTTGTTCGGGTTCAAGGCGTTTGGCAGAAAGCCAGACTTTGTCCCCTACATTGAATGACACGTCACGTCTGTCTTTGTTAGTCTTGTTGGCTTGTTGTTCTTGTGTTCTTTCGAGGGCTTCGGTTGCTTCTCTGAGGAGTCTATTCATTGTTGCTATCCATTCATTGAGAGAGGGGCAGGGGGTGGAGGGGCTGAGCTGCGAGGGAAGCAAGAAATCAGAGGGCAAGCGGGGATGGTAGCCAAGGTCGAAGTAGAAAGGGGACATGCCAGTGGAGGGGCAGACAACATTGTTGTAGGCAATTTCGGCGGCTGTGAGCAACTGATCCCAATCGTGTTGGTGTGGATGACAATATTTCCGTAGGATTCTTTGGAGTGTATCGTTCATCTTCTCTGTTTGTCCATCGGTCTGTAGGTGGAATGCAGTGTTATACTTGAGCATGGTTCCGTAGGCCGTGAAGAGGTGTTTCCAGAATTGTGAGAGGAAGCGAGGATCACGGTCATTGATGATGTTCTCGGGGAGGCCGTGATGGCGAGCAACATGGTCGAAGAAGAGTGTGGCGAAGTCTTTGGCACTGTGCGAGGTCGTGCAAGGGATRAAGTGGGCACGTTTGGTCAAGCGGCAGACAATGACGTAGATGCAATCATGCCCGCGGTCGGTCTTGGGGAGGCCGCACACGAAGTCCATGGAGATGGACTGCCACCGGTGAGTTGGGATGGGCAATGATTGGAGCTTGCCGGGTTTGGCCCGGCTCGAGGGGTTGACAGCTTGAGATGTGGGGCACGAGCGAATGTATGTCTCAACGTCGACGAGTAGGGAAGGCCAGTAGAAGTAGCGGGAGATGGTGTCGAAGGTCTTCTGGAAACCGAGATGTCCTGCGGTCTTGGCGTCGTGGTGCTCGGCCGAGAGCTGAGTACAGAGGCCTCGTGCGTCGGGGATGCAAAGTCGGCRAGTGCCTTTGGTATCGATGTAGAGGAGATTGTTGTGAAGAGAGTAGTAGGGAACTGAGTCAAGATCACGGAGCTTGTTGTAAATGGTGGCGAAGTATGAGCAGAAGAGATAGCCTTGGGTGTATCGATGATGAAGCGATGGAAGGAGTTGAATATGAGTCATGGTGGCGTAGACTTTCTCGGGGGGCTTGTGGTCGGGTCGTCGCGAGAGGGCATCGGCAACGCGGTTGCTTTTGCCGGGGGTATGGCAAATGGTGAATGTGAACTAGGCAAGGAAGACTAGCCAACGGGCTTGGCGTGGAGTGATATCTTTCTTGGAGAGGATGGAGGAGACAATGGTGTTGTCAATGCGGACGGTGAAGTATTGCCCGTCGAGGTACGGCCGCCAGACTGTGAGGGCGTGAATCGCGGCGAGGAGTTCCTTCTCGTTGGAGGGGTAATTCATCTCCGCGGGAAGGAGCTTCTTGCTTGCGAAGGCGATAGGGTATTCGCCAGGTGGAGCCTCGGGGTGAGTGGGCGAGTCCTTGATGGAGGGGGTCTCGGCGGTGTGGCGGGGGAAATGTTGGGACAGTACGGCTCCGATGGCGAAGTCGGAGGCGTCAGTGGTGACATAGAAATGGCGAGTGGGGT
>BFEA01000350.1:556815-597429 GCA_003427395.1 Chara braunii | reverse complement strand
AGCGCAACATCAGAGATATGAATACAAAGCGTTTTCAAGTTCCCTTGAGTCCAGCGCTCGACAGCGCATCATCAAAGATATGAATACTAAGTGTTCCAAAGTTCCCTTAAGTCCAGCGCTCGTCAGCGCAACATCAGAGATACGAATACAAAGTGTTTCAAAGTACCCTTGAGTCCAGCGCTCGTCAGCAGTGAATCGGCGCTACCCCTGCAGATAATTAATGTGGTCATTACTCATCAGCGCCACCTCTGCAGGTCACAACCAACTCAGGTAAGTGTTCATCAGAGAGCAAGACACGCACACACACTCACGCTCACACTCACACACATAGACATACTTACACACACACACACACACACACACACAGACGAGAGAAAGGGAGAGAGAAAGAGAGAGAAAGAGAAAGAGCAGGCTCACTCAGGAAGAGAGAGAGAGAGAGAGAGAGAGAAAGAGCAGGCTCACGCAGGGAGAGAGAGAGGGAGAGCAGGCAGACGCTGAGAGAGAAGAACAGGGGCTGAGACAGACAGACAAAGGGGGAGAGAGAGTTCCAGTTTTAATTTTGCCACTCTTTTATTTATTTATTTATTTTTTTACTTATTCCTTTAATCTTATTTACTCTCTCCTATTGCTGAAGAGCGCTGCGTGCCGACGGGGCTAGACAAACCTTGAACTCGATTGCCCCCTTTCACCCTACTGGTCGCCGAGGACCTCGGAGCGGGCGCGGCGAAGTGACAGGCGCCGTAGCCCTTGGCTTCAGCGAACGGTAGGTAGCCCCTCCCCGGGTTCTCTCCCAACACCGTGGTGATGGTTTGCTTGAGTAAGTCGAAAGCTTGTTCGCGGCGATCGTTCCAATGGAAAGGCTCGTCCTTGCGGGTGAGTTCGTGGAGAGGGTAAGAGATCTCGGAGAAGTTGCGAATAAATGGGTTGTAATAGTTGGCAAGGCCAAGGAAGGAACGGAGTTGGAGGAGGGTCTTGGGTGGGGGGTACTCAACGAGGGCGGTGACCTTTGAGGGGTCCATACGGATGCCTTCAGCGGAGACAATGTGGCCGAGGTATTCGACGCTCGAAGCAGCAAACGTACATTTGCTGAGCTTGGCGTAGAATTTTTGCTCTCGGAGGATCGCGAGGACTTGGCGGAGGTGAGGTGTGGCTGAAGACAAGGATGTCATCAAGGTAGACAATGACACAGACTTCGAGGAGGTTGCGGAAGATGTGGTTCATGGTGGATTGGAAGGTAGCGGGGGCATTGGTGAGTCCGAATGGCATCACGAGGAACTTGTAGTGCCCGAGCCGAGAGCGGAAGGCGGTCTTGTGGGTGTCCTCCTCGCGGATACAGATCTGGTGGAAGCCACTACGAAGGTCGATCTTGGTAAAGTACTTGGCTCCACGGAGACGATYAAGGAGCTCGGAAATCCGAGGTAGGGGGTACTTGTTCTTGATCGTGATCCGATTCAAGGCGCGGTAGTCTGTGCACATGCGGAGTTCCGAAGTTCCACCTTTCTTGATGAAAAGGCAGCTGGTTCTGAAGGGGGATGAACTTGGCTTAATGAACCTTTTTTCAAGGAGTTCACCGAGTTGCCCTTTCATTTCTTCGGCTTTGGGGACAGAGAGTTGGTATAGAGGGCAGCAAGGTGGAGAATGTCCGGGTTCCAAATCGATGGTATGCGATACGCCACGATCCGGAGGTAGGGCGGCGGGTAAGGACTCGGGAAAACATCCCTGAACTCGTCGAGGATTGAAGTGATGGCGGGGTTGGAGGGCGGGGCTTGATCGGGTTTGTCCGTCGGGAGTAAGTCCTTCGGACTTTCGCGATCAAGGACAAGACAGTAGTAGGCGGAGTYGGGGTTTAGKCGAGCCATGTGGAGGAATTKGTGCGGGGTGACRGAGCCTTGGGAGGTCGGATATGGGAGATAGGGGATGTCAATGGTTGTGTCGGGGGGGTTGGTGAGGCGAAGGAAGTTGGGGTGGAATGCGTATGGCATGTAGCGGTCCAGCCACGGGGTTCCTAAGACGATGTCGCACATCAAGTGCATGACATCAAACGAGACCTGACTGCGGAGGGTTCCAACGGTCATGATGGTCTCGGGAACCGTGCGGTCTACTACGATGGCGGTGTCTTTGTCCCCTAGGCGAATCGTGATCGGGGAGTCATAGCCGGTAGAGGTAAGACCGGCTTTGCGGACACACGCGTCGGTGATGAAGTTATCGGTGACTCCAATGTCGAGGAGGGCCCCGAACTTAGTTGTAGACGCACCAAGGGTGGCAGCGATGAATTTAAGGTGGAAACGAGATGAGTTGGCGGTGGAGATGATGGTGTTGAGGCGGCGTTGTTCGTTGCCTAAGCGGACAAGCTGATCGTGTCGGGCTTGTTCCTCAACAACATYGGAGAAGGTGATAGTGGATGCATTTGGAGGAAGCAATTGGCGGGTGAATTGTGCGGCGTTGGGGCAGTTGGTTTGTTGGTGCCCCAATTGGCGACAACGGAAGCAACCCCCTTTTACTTGGAGGTAGGTGCGCTCCTCGGGGGTGAGTTAGATGAAGTTGGTCGGGAGCTGCGATCTCTGCGCTCCATTCTCATGAACTGGACGACATCGAGTTCCTCGGAAGTGAGGGATGAAGAGTCGAGTGAATCCAAAGATGCGTCCGGGTCAGATGTGGTGAATTCGTCTGAGGAAGTGATGGAGGTGGTGTCTTCGGGGGTGATGTGGTGGAAAAAGCGGGTGCGGGAGGTGCCAGGGGGGGCCTGGTGGTGGGGGTGGAGGAGTCGATCGTGGTGGAGCATGCGAGAGAGGAGGTCAGCAAGGGGCATGTCGGGTTCGTGGGCGAGGGCGGTTGCAAGGTCTTTGTGGCATACTCGTTTAATGCGGGAAATGAATGCACAGTCGGGGATGATGGTGTGGGGGAGTTGGTGTCGGAGGGAGCGGACGTATTGGACAAAGCGGTCCGTGGGACCGGTCTGGTGGAGATGGCAGAATTGTTCAAGGTAGTCGTCAATGGTTTTCTGGGGGTGGAAGGTGGCAGTGAGGAGGGTGGCCCATTGGAGGAAGGCAGTTGGTTTTCTGGGGGCGGAAGGTGGCAGTGAGGAGGGTGGCCCATTGGAGGAAGGTGTGGCGTGGTCCTCCGGAGGCTCGGCGGTTGCTAGCTTCAGCCATCCACCATTTGGCTGCATTGCCGAGGAGGCGGGAGGTGGCAATGGGGAGCCAGTGGGCAAGGGGCATGTGGTGGAGCTGAAATGAGTTCTGAAGCTGGGTTAGGAAGAGGAAAACGTCCTCGTGGGGGAGGCCGGAGAAGGACATGATTTCTCCAGATCGGAAGGAACGGGGGATTTCCCCGTCGCGGTGAACGATCTGCACAAGGGTGTTGAAGCAGAGGTTATCGGGGGTGGTGTCAAAGCAGGTGTGGTCGATTTGGTTGTTGTCCTCAAGGAGGTAGTTGGGGGGAAGTTGTGGCATTGCGAGGAAGGCCCCAGAGGTGACTTGGGAATAGGTGGGACGGATGGTGGGGATGGTGGAGGTGGTCATGATGGGTTGGGAGAGGGTTTGGGAGTGCGGGGGGGGAAGAGGGGTGACTTTGATGGGCGAGGAATGAGGCGGTGTGCTGGATGCGCCGGATGAGGGCGGAGGTGGAGGGAACGGAACGATGGTGGGGATTGAAGGGTTGGTGGATATGGCGGTAGAGGTGGTAGGAGTGGAGAAGGTCGGCGGGGGGGTGTTGCTAGAGGCGGCCGTGGAGGAGGGAGTGTTTTGCGTTGTGGAGGTTGGAGTGGTTTGCACTGTGGAGGTTGGAGCGGTTTGCACTGTGGGGGTTGGAGTGGTTTGCGCGGTGGTGACGACCGTGATGGAGGGGGTGGTCCCTTCGAGCGTGGTGACACGGTCGCATAAGGACGACACGCTGGCCTTTATGTCGTTGAGAGAGGCGGTGACGAAGGTTTGGAAGGTGTTGAGTGCGTGGAGGACGGCAGAAAGGTCGGAGGTGGCGGTGTTTGCTGGTGGTTGTTCGCCTGCGAGGTTGCGGGCGATGCTATCGACTGAGTCGATGCGGATGTCAGACATGTTGATGGAGGATGCGGCCATGTCGGGGGAAGAGGGGGTGGAGGACGTAGCCTGAGCGGGTGTGGAGGATGCAGCAGCATCGGCGAAGGCGGCGCGATGGGAGTTCTTGGTTTGGCGTGGTGGCATGTGGAGGGGGGGGGGGAATCCCTTATTTAGTTATTAATAAAATCAAAGATAAAGATAATCCCCAATTTTTTTTTATTTTTTTTCCAAAAATAAACGCTGAACAGAAAGAGTTAATTAATTTCGAGAAAATAAATTCTGATGTAGATTTAAATTTATTTACAAGAAAACGTGAAATTACAAAAGAAAATATTTTCGAATTACGGGGGAAAAATGAATAAATTCTGAAAAGAATTAGGAAGAGGAAAATTTTAAAATATTTGGCAAGAAATTTTCAAAGGAAAATGGCGACATTTCAGAAAAAGGATAATTAATTTCGAATAAAGAGATTAATTCAGTCGTGAATTAATTGAATTTAGTCGAAATTAATTGAGGAGTTCAGAATAATATTTTTAAAAGAAAGGAAGTTCCGAATTGTAAAAAGAGTTTTGAATTTCAAAAGAAAAAAAAATTGCGAAAAAAAATTGTGAATTAAAATATTGGGAAAAAAAATTAATTAGAATTATATTTGAAAAAAAGAATTTAATTAATTCTAACGTATTTTTAAAATTTTTGGAAAAAAAATAAAATAAAAATTAAGTAGAAATATTTTGAAAAAGAAATGTTGAAAAAGAATTAAATTAGGTCTAAAATATTTTCAAAGTTTTCGAAAAGAAAAACGAATGAATTGAAAGTAGTTTCGAATTTCAAAGAAATGTCGAAAGAAAAAAAAAAATTCTAACGTATTTCGAGTTACGAAAAGGAAGAGTTTGATTAATTCTAAAATGTTTTCCAAATTACAAAAATTCCGGAAAGAATAAGGAATGTTTTCGAATTATGAAAAAGAAATGTTGAAAAAGAATTTAATTAATTCTTGAAATTTTCGAAAAAAAAAAATCGAAAAAAGAATTGATTAAACTGATTTTCGAATTTCGAAGATGAAATGTCGAGAGAGAATGCTTAATCCTATGTATTTCGAAAATTTCGAAAGAAGAAAATACGTTTGAGAAAGAATATGCGTTTCAGTATTTTCGAATGTACAAAAAAAAGAATATAAAATGGATTCTAGAAAAGAATTTTGATGTAAATCGAGGGCGGGGCGATCCTATCTACTATTGATTGGGTGTTAGCGTGGTAGGTAGGGCACGGGTAGATTGGTGATGATGATGATGATGGGGCGCGGACGTGGGGGGGGTAACAGTCACGCGGGGTGGAAGAGGGGACCCGGGGGTCTACACGAATTGCGGGTGGGGGGGCGGAAGCGGGGACCCGGGGGTCGCGCAGGGTGGAACTGTTCGACTCCTTCACAGTTCCACCCCCGCCGGCACCGCTTCAGTGTACTGAACAGCACTCAGATACGATGCAATAGTCTGTCTTCGAGAGCGAACTCAATATTCTCAGTTCCGGGCTTACAGAACGGTGCGTCCATCCCGAATATCTGTAAGTAACAGCCTCGTTTTCGGAGTCAGACTCAGCGATGAAGTTCTGGGAAGAATGCAGCGGGAAGCCCAGCCTGAAATCTGCATGTATCTGTCTCGCTCTCATGTGCAGTTTCAAGGCTCATGTTATGAGTTATGAGGAGCGATGGAGCTGCTAGACAAGCCAAAAATCTCCATGTATCTGCCCTGCTTTCGGGGCAGATTCAATGATCATGATCCGAAGAGCAATGACTGTATTAGTGTGAGATGTGAAACGGCCGCGCCCAGCTCAAAGGTCTGCGAGTATTTCCCCCCCCCCACTTTCGGGGCAGGTTCAAGATCATGCTTTAACAAAAATGCGAAGACTGGTCATGCTTAGAATCAAGATGTGTTCGACCTGCCTCAGCGGGCAGTTTTCAACGCTCATGATTAGAGGAGCGACGCAACAGCGAGTCAAGCCTAATATCAGATTGTATCTCCTCAGTGTTTCGAGGTGGATTCAATGATCACGCCCTGAGTTGAAGTTGGCTGTTACGGTTTGAACTCACCCGAGACTCGACGGCGGCTTCGACAGGTGATGCGGTTGTAGCCTTCCTTCCCGCCCATCCACCATACTCTCACCGGGAGGGATGATCGCACTCGTCAGCCCCCTGACGAGCGGCCCACACCATGCTCGTTGACGCGTCCCCTTCACTCTTTTCTCTCTTCTCGTCCTCTGTCCCTTTCGTTTTTTCTCCTTTCGCCCCAACGTTGTGCTCGCTTCTCCCCGTTCCAACCCGCGTTGCTGCGCGCGGTGCGCGCCCAACACGCGATGCAGGTGGCCGTCTCTCTCACTCCCTCAGAGTGCCCCTCGAACCTCACCGCGCATCCGTCTCTCCACCCTCGGTCAACCTCCCAACAGCACGCGCGTCGACCCATCTCCGCTCCCGAATAGAGCTGCTGCAAGGCACGCCTGGCGCGCTGTTCACGTTGGATGAAACGTGCTAGCCCCCCTGTTGAGCACGCCAGGCACGGCCTTTTCCCTTTCCTGTCTCGATGCACGGAAGAGGTCGGGTACACCTTGCCCGCCTCCCTCAGCTCGTAACTACCCCGCGTAGTCACACTCCCAGCTCGCCGCTGCATTCCGTTACAGCAGTGGATTGAGTACACCTTGCATGTCCCCGAGTTCTCCGAAAAAAAATATCCCTCGCTCGCGGGTACACCTTGCACACACTCCGATGCAGACCAACTGTCTATGTCCCCACCGGACTTCCCGTACTTACACTGAACGTCAACTGCATCCGAGGATGACGAACGCCTGACACGCCTCCTCCAGCGCTCTTCTCCACTCCCCCTCCACGGTCTCAGAGTGGTCCTATATGGCCTCGGAACAGAGAACCCCGGCCAGCAAAAAAAAAAGTCCAGCCAACCCCGTTTCCCGCTGAAGACTAACCTTGTCCTTGCCAGCGGTACACAATCGCCTCAGGGCCTGTTTTTCGGAGTCGACCCAAATCCAAGGCGCAAGGAACTAGGACCGACTGCAGTCCCAGTACATAAGTGTGGTAGCCTCCAGCAGTCCCTAACTAGTCCAGTAGCCCCAAACCAGGCAGCAGAGTACTCGTGTCAAAACTGGTCGCGCCAGTTATCAGATTTGCAGTGTACCGTGACATGCCCATCCCTCTGCACTGTGCTTGTCCCAACTCAACATTTCGGACTGTTCCAGAACCTGTAGCCATACTAGCCCAATGAAGGACACCGTACGATGAAGCAAGTAGAGTACTTGTTCCCTTCCAATACCGAGCCTGAAAATTACCAGTCTGAATTGCGGCAGCCTGAAACCGGACTGGGATACCGCTCTAGAAAGTTCCAACACCGAAACCTTCTGCACCGTGCTAATGCCGAACCAAATCCGAACCTTAGTCTATCATACCACGTAAATTCTGCGCCAATACTGAACCTGTATCCCGTCGAATATCGTAAAATGCCGTAGTGCAGCGGTAGTTCCGACCCTGAAAATATGCCGCCGTGCCAATTCCGAACCATGCTGGCGCCGGACCTGACACATACCACCGTGAGGGTGTCGTCTCTGAAAATAAATCGGCGTGACAGTTCCGAGCCAGACATAAACTGCTGTAGTGGCCGCGGACCAGGTAATAAATCGCCGCTGTGTCCCAAACCTGAAAACAAGTCACGGTAATGGCGCCGAAGTTGAAACAAGACATCACGGTAGCACCGAACCCGAAATAGACTGATGTCGAACCCGAAACAACTGTCGTAGTGGTCCCAGACCTGGAAATAAATCACTACAGTATAAGTCACCGTAATGGCCTCAGCCCTGAGACAAACTGACGCCGACTCCATACCGAACCACGTGCACGTCGGATACCGTAGGACGGAGCCACTTCATAACAATACCGAACCTCTCCGAACCATGTATCCGTACCGAGCCAAATACCATACTGTCGACCCAAGGTAGCACCACCCCATGTTGTCCATGCGACTCCCGCTCTCAGAACATCCAAATTGCGGTAATGTTAGTAATCAAGCAAACCAGGGAAAGCGACGCAGGGAACCTCGACCATCGGCAACAGTGAAAACTGTTAGATTCCAGGGAAAATGATCAATCCGGGGTCAGAGCTGATGGCGGGTAATCGAGGCGAAATTTGGCCAATCTCCAAATAGTCATGGATTCCCGTCCCTTTCATCCTTTTTAATCATTCTTCATTTTTCTTAATTCTATTGTCGGAAATAGTAAGTTAACCGTAAACTCCCCAAAATTAAATTCCGAGAAAGTTTAAATAAATGGCCGAATTCCTTTTGTTTATTTTCTCTCTTAACATTTTTTTTAATCTTTTTCTATGTTTTTAATCTCATTGCCGGGAACATAAAATAACAAGGTTATTCCCCCTAGAATTAAATGTCGTGAAAAATAAAGAAATTGAGGGATATTATATTTTTCTGTTCTCCCCTACTGGTCTTTATCTCTTTTCCTCATCTTTAATTATGGTACTAAAATAGACAAAAATTTGAGGCCTCATTTCGGCCCCGGTCGTATGCTGCAAAAACGTTGCGGCGATGTCAGTTCCCTCGACACCTCTCCGCGGCAGGCCAATCCGGGTCCAACGCTCTGAACGGCCGGATATGACGGTCCCTAGATGTGGCGAGTGTGGCCACACATTTCTCCATCTTTGAGGGTTACTCGTAAGGTTCAGTGCGCCCAAAATCAGGGGTGCACAAAGTTCCCCTAATTTTTGCTGCCTGGTCAAACAAGTGTACCGTCAAAACAAAGACTTGTCTTTGAACCTAAGTCCCAAAGCCACAGATTTCAGGTGGCGCACTGCTTGTGGCCGCCTGACAGTTAGCCCGGACCACTTCTAGACGCCCCCGTCGAACCCTATCCACTTTCATAAAACGAAGCGGACGAGCTTCAGGGTGACTGCCCGTATAGGACCCTCACGCCGACGTTTAGTTGTCTCCTGTCGCAGTTTGTTATGAGTTCTGGGGCTAAGAAGATGTTTCTTGACTTTCCTTTTCCTTCGGGTTCTTGGACTTGGTAGGATCCTCTTTTTCTTCTGACGTTGGCCCAAGAAAGGTGCCGACCCGCCAGTTTGTCTAATGTGGACTCTCTGTCTGGCCCTCTTGAGCACGAATAACCATTTCTTCACTTTTCCTAATGCCAACCCTTTGACCTTTCTTTCCTTCATTCTTTTCCTCTTCTTGGAACTCTCCCCTGCCTTGAATCGTCTCGAGGGGGCTCCTTCCTCCATTTTGGCCTTCCGTTTTCCTTTCGGGCTCGCCATCGATAAGGTGGGTGCTGGCCTGGGTCTAAACAACTTTAACCTGGCACCCGCCACTGGGTCCTTCCACTTGGATCCGTCCAATTTTGCTATCATATAGGCACCCCAGTCGAGCGCCTCAACCACTTTGTAAGGTCTCATCCATCTGTTGGCGAGTTTTCCGGTCCAGCTCCTCTCCAATGTTGCGTCGTAGAGAAGGACCATATCTCCTACGCTCACCCTCACTTTCCTGATTCGCACGCTCTTATCCCATCTCTCTTTACCTTTGTCCCTCTCCACTGCCAGACGATCTATCGCTGTCATAAGGTTGTCTTCCAAACCGTAAGCTATCTGTCTTGTTCGGGCAGCTACGAGTTCCTCTCTAGACATCTTCTCCGCCCAGTCGACGGTTGTCCAGCTATCGACGTGGAACTCTATGGGGAGCGGGCAATGCCGCCCAAACCACAAGGTGTATAGTGGGTATCCAGTGCTAGCCCGGACCGTGACGTTGTCCGCCCATATTGCGTATCGAAAATATCGTCGTCAATCACTGTCCTTACCTTTGCACCATTTGGATAGTGACGCTATCAGAGTCTGGTGTCCCCTTTCTACTGGAGAGTTCGATTGTGGGTGGTAGGCGGTGGCTATCGAAACTCTCGCCCCAGCTCTCTTGAACACACTATGAACCTCGTCTGTTAGAAGTTCCGCCCCTCTGTCCATCACTATCTTGCTGACACAACCATACCTAGATAAGTACTCTAGGACGAAGTTCTTCACTTCCCTTGCCGTCTTACTTCTGATAGGTCTACCGTCCATGAACCCAGTGAAGTCGTCTCGTATGCTCACGACGTAGTTCATATTGCCTACTCCTTTTGGCATCTTCACCAGATCGATGTGTACCTTCTCTCCTGGCCTGCTCGGATAGGATGGATGGAGTGACTCTTTGTATTTCACAAGAGCTCTCTTCTGACACTCCTCGCAGGTTATACAGTATCTCTCGACGTCTTTATACTGTCCTTCCCACCAGTACAGCCTGCGTCCCTTTTCGTAGGTCCCTTTGACTCCTCTATGTCCCCCGGCTACCCCGTCGTGGAGCTTCGCAATTATCGTCTGCCTCTCCTTAGGATCACAGACTGCTCGCAGGGCATCCCCGATCCGACTGGTCTCAGGAATAGATGCTCCGCTCTAAGGCAGTACTGGGCCGCTTGTCTCCGGATATCTGAATCTTGACTCTCTTCCCCTGACATGTGTAGCCCGATCGTTCGGTATTTGCTCTCGTAAAGGTTAACCAGAAATCGATTGGCGCGTCTCGGCTCCACCATTGTCAGGGCTCCAGCTACTATTGGGCGCTCGGCCTCAAGAGGGATCCGAGAAAGCCCATCCGCCATGGCATTTCCAGTACCCGATATCCTCTCTACTGTGTAATCATAGAGTCGAATCCGTATTAACCATCGTGCGATGGTCGGGTCCGTCAGGCTAAAGTCCTTCTGAAGGCTAGAGGCAACCGCTGTAGGATCTACTCTCAAGATGAACCGTCGCCCATAGATATAGTGTCTGAACGTGTCTAGACACCGCAGAACAGCTAACACTTCCTTCTTGAATTGACTGTAGTTACGCTCAGCCGTATTAAGTGTCATACTCTCAAATCTTAACGGTCTTTCCTTCCCTTCAGCGTCCTTTTGAGATAGCAGCCCACCAACTGAACAAGGTCCAGCATCCGTGGATACTATGAATGGTCTCCTGGCCTCATCATCAAAGAAAGGCACGCCCAGTACGTGCCCTCCCTCCTTAAATTCATCTTTAAGCTCTTGCATTGCGAGTTCCTGGGAAGAGTCCCAGTAGAATTTCTCAGTCTTCCGAAGGAGTACCCTCAATGGCTCAGCCTTCTCCGCATATCTGCGTATGAAAATCCGCCAGTAACCGACTACTCCCAGAAATTGACGGACCTTAGTAGCACTATGCAATTGCGACGACCAATTTAGGAGTTTGTCTAGCTTTGCAGGATCCGCTCGGCGTCCTCTCGAGTCGCAGATAAAGCCTAAGATCTTAATAGTCGAGACAGCCCACCGGCTCTTTGTTCTGCTGACCGTCAAATTTGCATCGTCTAACTGCTCAAGTACCGCGCAAATATCGGTGAGGTGCTGCTCGACGAATCTCCTAACTCCTGGTACAAATTTTATCTCATCTTTCTTTACGGGTCCTTTTATAGGGAAGTCATCAAAAAAAATTTCAACCTTGTCAGGAATAAAGTCCTTGAGGACGGCTACCATTGCTCTCTGAAAAAACGACTACCCCATTAGTCCAACCCATAGGGACGACCATCATCTGTATCAGTCCCAATAGCGTGTGCATTGTGTGAGGTGTTTGTCCCTGGGATCAAGCAGTACCTCGTCTTAGCCTGAGAACAAATCACAGATTGAATAAATCAACCTGCCCGCAGCGTCTTCAGCCACCAAGTCGGCTTGAGGCACGGAGCCTGCGTCTCGAATCGTCACCGCGTTGACCTTCTGAAGGTCCTTGATCCACCTGATCTTACCATTCGGCTTTCGTAGGAAGAACCATCGATTAACATAAGCGCTGTCAGATAGCTCTGCAACATGAGAAGCCATTTTTTCTTTCAGGAAAGCGATAACCTCTTCCTTCTCCTTCTGGGCGTATTTCCATCCTGCGTCATTCCATGGAACATGTGGAATCGTATAAATCCTTGTTGGCTTAGCGTAACGAGGGTCAACCCTACCGCGCTCCGCGTCGCTGAAAGCTTTAGCCTTATCGCACGTCTTTAGGATTTCTATCACACGTTCCCGCTCCTGTGGGCATCTCCGATGTTCATCCCTGCTATCCTCTCTTCCGTTAGGCGTTGCGGCTCCTTTTTCTTTCTTTCTTTGATTCCTTTGCGATCTCTTCTTCCGATATCCCTTCCAGTGCAGATCGTTCGCGGCCCACCGCCGTTGGCTTAACTTTCTGAGCTACTCGCTTGTGTCGCTTGGGTAGCCCCCCATAGGGGGCCGTGCTCTTAAAAAAGACACGGATACCACGCCCCCAAATTCCTCATCTGCCTCCTTTGGATACGAGTTGCCGTCCACTATCGGCCGACTCCCCAAATCTTTCACTTTTGCAATCCTGCCTTCTTCTTCTGTAAGCAGAGGTCCATACTTCTTCTCGTGAAATCGCACCGCGCGACCGGAGATAGGTAATGACTTAATCCGATCACTGGGTCCTGCACCCAAAGCGAGGGCTGCTCTGTTCCTCGGGTCTCGAGGCTCCACCGTCTCAATCATAATCCGCGCCCCATCTAGCTTCTTGATGGACAATGTCTAGCTCCCGTCCGGTCGCTCTATCGTCACCGCATGCACATGGCTCAACCACGTCCGTCCCAAGAGCAGGTAAGAGCTGCAGTTCTTGACTGCAAAGACAGGCAGGGTCACTCGTACCCCTTGAACTTCTATGGCCGCCTTGTGACAAACTCCTGTGATCTGTTGCTTTCTCCCGCTAGCCGTCTTTATCTCAAACAAGTATGATCTATCGAAACCTAGTCCAACTTGCTCTGCCAGGTCCTCGTCTATAATGACAGCCTCACTGCCGTTATCGATCACAGCATCTAGTACCGCTCCGTCGCTTAGGATCGCCTCCACGGTCCCACTACCAAGTATGTAAAACTTGTCTGGAGGCACACCTTCCATGCCATCAAGAAGAATTGTCGCCATGCGTTCTGCTCTAGCAGTCACCTCCAATACTGCTATGGAAGGAGCATCCGCCTTAGGGGTCACCTGAACCTTCTCCGATAGAGGTATGCGAGTCTTCCGCGTGATCATCTGTAACTTGTCACGAGCCGGCTTGGATGCTGCCAGATACTCCAGGATGGAGCACTGCATGGGCTGTCGAAGGGTCCGTCTCAGTGGCTCGACCGTGTCAATCTCATCCAGCGAACTCTTCATCAAGAACTTCTTCACTCCCCGCTTTCGTGGTGAAAGAATAACCTCCTCTCCATCGATCCGCTGTCCGTCCTTCTCCGCCATCACCTAATCCGTGTCGGTCCTCTTCGATGTACACCCCCTTGCCGACTTGGTAGCTGCCACCCTTATGGGTGTGGTTGCCATATCTCCTTCGAAAGTTATCTTGATGCTCTGGCTCCTAACCGGTTCCTTTCCTTTACTCGGCTTTACTCTCCTTGCTTCAACATTCTCCTTCATCGAAAGGAACATCGATACATCTCCCAGATCATCTGCCCACTTGACGTACTTGCGGTCATCACGCACGACAAGTCCCTCATCTATTGCCCGTTTGAGATCCGAGCAGTCTCTCTTGATATGATCATCCCCTCTACAGTAGACGCAAAAGTTCCTGGGAGTGGGAGCCCTGTCGTCTGCGCCCCTAGAGGTCGAACCTCTCACTGCTCTTGGGTCAGGGGACTTTGTATGCGGATCGGATGACGCGCCATATCCCCCTCTCTCATTCCGGCCGCGCGAATCATTGTGGTGGTCTCCTCCGGATCCTCCTTGCTCATATCGTCCCCGTGAGTCATTCCGGCGGTCCCCATGGTCGTATCGCCCGCACGACTCATCGCGTCTATCTCCTCGGTCGTACCACTCTCGCGAATCGTTACGCTGCGCCCTCGCGAATCCCCCGCGGTCATACCGTCCGCGCGAGTCATCTCGTCGGTCTCCGTCTCGATCTCCTCTCTCATACCTGCCACCCCTGTATCCATCTCGATCCGACCTCTCATACCTGTCGTCCCTATATCCATCTCGGTCCGATCTCTCATATCTGTTGTCCCTGTATCCGTCTCGCCGGCCCTGATCTTACTCCCACCGGCCTCGAGAGTCGCCTCTACCCCCATCAGCCTCATAGCGAGGGCTACGAGAGTAATCATCCAGTCTCATAGCTCGCCCATATGTCTCGCGAGCCCTGTGGTCCCTGTCTATATCATCATCCCTACGTCGTCATGGCTCATCGTCTCTCTCCCTTTCCCCCGCACGATAATCAGTCAGCGTTCGAGGATTTCTATCCTCGACGCTCCTCCAGGAATCGGTGTTCCTATGGTCCTAGCGAAGTGAATAGGGCCCTCGGGGTTTGTCTCGGTAAGTCGTGGCTCCTGTGGTGGTCACAATCTCTGTAACCTGTCTTGTCAATCCCTTTACCATGTCCCGTATCTCCTTCACTTCCTCAGCCACGTCTTCATTCTTTTCTGACCAGGGATAGTCCTTGAAATCAGGACATCTATCAGTGACATACTCCTTATAGAGAGAGAAGTCACGTCTCCTCATTCCCCTCCATACCAAATCCTTGTAGTCATCTGCCTCTACCTTTATCGCGAGCTTTAGAACTTCTGGGAAGTCAAGCTTGTCGCGAGGGAGATCTCTAAGTATATTATTTTGCCTGCCTTTAGACAGGTGTCCAATGAAGATAGTACAGCGCTCGACCTCTGAGATCTTCCCCTTCTTCATCAGCACGTCAGAGATCTTCTGGAAACGCATCCCAAATGCCCATACGCTCTCATCTTCATCTTGAGTCATACATAGTCTCAAGGTCCTTGATGGAGTACTTGTTATCTTCTAATTTGTAAAGCTCAATGAGGCTATTCTTATACGTAGTCCATTTCCCATCCTTTGGTCGGGCTTCCTTAACTTCCCTACCGAGACTTGGATCCACATTAAATAGAAAGTCATCTATAATCTCTTCCTCCGACCACTGACTCTGGCTAGCATGAAGCTCCCACTTCTCAAGATATTCTGTGATACTATAGCCCTTGAAAGTAGGAGGTTCTGAGGCCTTGTGCGTAATAATATAGCGATCCTTGCTCTCGTAAGGGAGCGGATGTGACTCCCTTGTTTGGGGGTCGAAGACACGCCGGGGCGGTGCTCTATCCCTGTCTTTGTCCCTCCAATAGAAATCTCGTGAACTCTCTCTCCAGTCATCCCCAACCTTATCCGCCCTTCTTTCTCTCCGTTCATACTCGGGGGAGCGTCGTGTCGTCGCTTCTCGTTGAGCGCTCGAGGTCCCAGTCTTCAGAGCCTCTTGCGGCTCTGTCACCACCGGCTCGCCCATTACGTCGGGCTCTCCATCATTGGTTTGGTCAGCCCATCTCAGCGGTGCTCCCTGCCTAATTCGTTCCTTCAGATCCCTCAGTGCTCGGTCGGGCGATGTCCTGTACTTCTCTCCTGCTTCGCCCGTGGTCGGTTGTGGCCCCATCGTGTCTGGTTCCATAGGCTATCAGAAGTCGTAGTCGGGCACTTATGTCAGGCGTTACAGTCCGGCCTACGACAGTTGCAGCAGCCCGGACCTGTGACAGAACTCGCAGCCCGGACCTGTGACAGAACTCGCAGCCCGGACCTGTTTACTTGTTCACGGTTCGCGCTCGTCTCCACTCATAGCTCTCGACTGCTCTGATTACCGCCACCAGTACTCCGTTCCCGTCGCGGACCTCGTGCTCTCTTTCTAACCCAAGAATCCCGTTGTCTATGTAAACCTCTCCCCTGGGCTCTGCCAACAAGGTAGTGTCTCTCCTGATCTGCACCATACCCGTGACAGAATCTCTACTCCTGCTGCAGATCGCAGTCCCAAGCCTAACCAATGTCTCCCGACTTGCACCCCTCAAGAGTCCTCGAGCGTCTGTCTCCGTCCTCTTTGCTGGATCATCTAGTCCCTCCTGAATCGGGTAGCCCTCAAAAGGAGGAAACTCTCCCCCTACTGCCATCTAACCATCTCCTCCTCTAACCCCCAGACAACTATAAGGTCATTTGTCTAGTATTTGAGGGAAGTCAGTGCTAGAGTTGCTCGTAGTATCACCGCCGACAACTCCAATATGTCATAGAACATCTCAAAATCGTCCTCATCTCCACTATCCTCTAGTATAGCCTCTAATCTTTATCGATTCCCTCCAGTATCGGTCATGAGCAGCTAGCACCATCAGTATCGCTCCGTCTACTATAACTCTCCCTAGCTCCCCAACTCTTCTGGCTTCGCTTATCCTCAGCCTCTCAGCCTCTCTAGTCGTCTCGTACCACGCCCTTATCTGAGACCGCCCTTCGAAAGATGTTACTCGAAGTACGTATTTTATCCTTCGTCCTCCTTCGACCCCAATCCAAAGTCCTGTTCCCCTAGCCTCACGCAATGCACGGTGAACATACTCTGCCTCCTCAACTATGCACAACCTGGTATGGAGCTGGAGCTCTGCGATCACCAACACCAACGGTCCGTCCAGTCTCCCTACCACATGCAATGAATACCTGTCCGTCGTGTGTGGGGCAGTCCCACTCATGTCCTGTTGCTATCTCCCTGCATTACCTTGTCCTTCGTTGTCACGTCCTCTGCAGACTTCTCCCTAGCTCCTTCGCACAATAGGTTCTTAGCCTTTACCCTCTCCAGAAAGTCTGATCTCCACGCCTGGATAATCTCTCTATCCTCCCTGAACAGACTCTCCAACCCTTTCGTCACGAGCTCAACCCTACGCAGCTTGCCTTCATCCTGGCACGACCCGATCTCCCTTATCTTGTTCCCCAACTCCTTTACCTGGTTCAAGAGTGGTTCTTTAATGCACTTTCTCACTCTTCCGACCGCCTCACTCTCCTCTTCCATACTTTGTCGACATATCTTTCCAGCTCCTCGTCATACCCTTGCTCTAGCCTCCGCTACCGTCTCATCGTGGTAGTGCTCCGCGCGCATATAGCCAGGAGACCATATCATCACATCATAGAAAATGGAGGTCTGGAAGGTCACCTGCGCCAATACATCAGCTCTATGCTCGCGGATCAAATCCCTGGCTCGTAGCCGGCACTCCCTCACCGTCAAGTCCTCATCTATGTATGCTTAGAGAAGTACCATCACAGTGTATCATGTGCTTACCAGTTGCTTATCTAAGCGCATCACAGTTGCCGTTCTCCCTGGCATACCCTAAGCTGCGACCTCGAAGAGAGATCTCACATCCTCCAGCCCCACATAATCAATCTCCGCTCGTCTCCTGCAGTACCTAATCAGATCGACTGGCCTCATACAGTCCACCCAACAAGTAACGTCTATGATATCGTCAAGCGTCTCTCTGCTACGTGGCCCCCACCTTACACAAATGGCGTAGTATGCTTCCCTGAAACGGGGCGCCAAGCCCTCCCAAAGCGCGTAAAGTGTGTGGTCCACTGCTACACTCAGACGGTCTACGTTCCCATAGGTCTGCCCTATTACGAACGCAGGAAGTCCAAATCGCCAACCCTCTCTCGGGTAGAGGGTCGGATGCGTAGGTCCGTATACCAAGCGACTCCAATACGACCTTCTTCCAGAGAGTCTCGCCAGTTGCTGATTAATGATCACTCGGGCCATTAACTCATTTCTCCACCAAGCCCTGCTAGCCCCTGCGAGTGTCAGTCCTATGTCTAAATCATCAGCTTTGTTCGTTATTAGATGTCCGACCCCTTCTAGGTCATGAGTCCCTTCGGGTCGTCTATCTTTTAGTATCACCGTCCAAAGAAAAAGTCTCTCTGCCAGCCACGTCCCAAGGTAACGTATAGGGACACAGTCAGTCTCCTCTAACCCCACAGGAAGAGGAATATCATATCCAACAGCCGCCTCTCTGGGTCTTACAAGTTTCCTCACGCTATAGGATTCGGACTCTCATGAGAGAACATAAGCTAGCCAAGCCGCCGAGTCACTCCTCATCTCCTCTTCGCCACTCGATCTATGTCACCCTACTCCCTTCGACGCTCCCTATCTCATGATGTTGCTAACTCCTCAGACAACTCTCCCACTCAGGTCCAGTATGGTCGAGTAGGTGTTGTGCACTCTCCCGTCAGCTCCATGGAAGTAGATAGGAAACTCGACGTATCTCTGGCTTCTCCGTATCTCCAGGGCATGCTCCGTCAGGAGTCTGATCTGTCGCTCAACATTGTCCAACGCCTCTTCTTCCCAGCCGCCCGTCCTATCTCGTCGTAAGGAAAGAGTCACTCTCAGTGTATCCCTGTCTGTCATCCCTTTCTGCTCTTACTGCCACTCTTGTCTTGCCTAAAGTTCTCTCCCCGTGCCTGCTAACCAATCCCCTACTTCCTTCTCTAAGCTACGCCCGGATATGCCTTGCCACTAATCGTCTCGCGCAGCTGGCATATCCTCCTCTCCATCCTCATCTACCCCCTGACCCCATGGGATATCCTCCTGTCCCTCGGCCTGAAGGAGATGTCCCCAACCGTCCTCCTGCGGTCCGTCTATATCGGCTCCAATGTCGCCTGCGTCAGGCACGTCTCTCCATGGTCTCACGTCTCCTCCCCAAGGCTCTATGTCGCTATGATGTACCCAATCTCTGTCTTCGGCGTCCTAGCCGAGCTCCCCCCTATCTGGGTATATACTCTGATAATGCTCCTCCAACTCCCAGATAGAGATGAGGGAAGCAGGCCTATCACCGGGAGTCTCGCTAAAGAGTCGTCCGACCCTCTCCAAACTATCCACTGGTCTCTGGACCTCTCTATCTAGTGCCAGTCAGAACTCCAAGGGCTGGCCCGGGAAGGAAGAGTGGGGGTCAGCTATAGGCGCTAGAGCACGTCAGAACTCTATGAGTTGTATCCCCCTCTCTCCAGTAAGAGGCCCCCTTACGAACTGTGCGTAGGCAATCAAGTCCCGGTCCGTCTACCCTCTAGCTAGTCCGTCGATCTCTAGAGCCGCGAAATATCTCTCCACGACGCACCCCAAGCCCCAAAGCTGCTCCACTACAAAGACCGGGAACCCGGCGCGCAGTCGGACTGCCGGAAAGGCAAACCCTCCTATCCGAAACGTAGTCCTCGTCTCCCTGATAGACCCGTACAGATCCTCAATCTCCTCTCGTGCACTCTCTATCTTGCCCGTCAGGATCTCACTCGCCTCTCTCTCATACCGCCAGAACCCATGCACCAAGCCTTGGATATAGGCGACGCCGCTCACCTCTCGTGAGTGATAAATATGCCCTACGGCCTCTATGGACGTCGTACCAGGCGCCCGCCACCTCTGCGGATCAGACTCGTAGGTCTGAACAGTATATGACCATAGGTGCACGTCTGATCCCAGCCGAGTCGACCCTCAATGGTCAGTCAGCCCTGGCTCAGCCACGCATCTGGCCGGTAGATCAAGCTCCGCCAAGTCGGGAGCTATGATCTCGGGCGGTTTAGGCCATCTGAAATCACCAAAGGGTAGGTCGACTCTCTCGATCTCCTCTGCCATCTGCATGCAGGATCTCCCTAACCTCTCTCTCACTCTACTGCCGAATCTCACGGCTAACCTAGCTCGCACTCGCCTCGCCGCACGCTCCGCCTAGGCCTTAATCGGTACCCCTATGCGCGGGAAGTGCGCGCCCACTGTGTCGTCCTCCTCCTCCTCGTCAACCTCACTCTCTGGGTCGACCCAGTCCGACTCCCAGGCGTCCTCGTCGTCCTCTCGCTCCCATCCCTCATAGTCGTACTCGTCCTCGACGCGATATGGCGGGAGCCCGATCGCCTGATAATAACGCCTCAGCTGATACTCACGTATCAGGGGTCCGCCAGGTGCATCACTCCACAGACTCTCCTAGTCCTCTAAAAAAAGCCTGCCTATGCAGGTGACGTACTTCAGTCCTGTCCTAAGTGCCCTATCCAGCCACTCCCAGACGTACGAGGGCGGCGACACCCCTCCCTGAATATCGTCCCCTAACGAATGGATCAGCTCTATCAGCTGGACCCTCTCGTCTCCCCAACGAAGACCTCCTGTCGCGAGGGAGTAATGCAAGTAGTACTCGTCTAGACTGCTCCTAACAAACGTCTGTAGCTCTCTATAGGCCAAGTATGTCTCCACTATCCCCCCTACGCCTCCGAAGAGCAAGTCTACGAGAAAAGACGGGAGGATAACCCTCAAGGCGCTCGACGAATAGGGGAAAAAGTCGTCCCGAGCTATCAGCAGATCGCCCGTGATATCCAGATGAGGTCGGTCGTGAAACAAGGTTAACGGATCTTGTGCGTCGTCCCCACGAAACCTGTCGACCTCCTGCTGCAGAAATCCTTGGGCCCTGTCGATAATCGGGCTGGTCCCTCTAATCACTAGACTCAAAGCAGCCCCCTTGGCTGCCTCCTCTCCTAAGTAGAGATAGGCCTGTACTACTTCTCGCGTCTGACTCCCATACTCCGCCGTCGCATGCTATCTATACACCCACAGCCAAGCATCACAAGTCAAAAAACAGATTTCCACCAAAACTCCCTGTCGTGCAACTCAATAGGCCGCCCTGGGAGCGTGAGCTCTACCTGTCCTCCCTCTATGAGCTCCGGAGGCTCTATGTCCCAAGCTCGGGTGGCCTCGTAGACTTCTACCTGCTCTAAAGTCCACATCCGACTGATGTCCACTGAAGAAGCAGTGGAGGATTCAAGTTTCCTCGTCTACAAAGTGTGTGCTTTGTTCGAGGGGACCCTGCCCGTAGCTGCTCCGGGCGCCTCTATGGAGTAAGAAGCCCTTCCCAAGCTAAGTAAAGAGCAAAAATGTTCACCCTCACTTTTTGGCTATTTTCTAAGTCATATTTATATTTTTAAGGAATTTTAGTAAGTTTAATTTAAAAAATAACTTTTTAAGTAGAGGAAATCGACTAGCTCTACCCTACTGACTAAGGGTACGCTCGGTGGCCCTTAGGGAGTAGCGCGGCAGTCGCGCCTCTCAACTTTACACACTCTAGCTATTTATTTTTAGTTTATAGTGTATGAATGACAAATAAATAAATTTGATTAAAGAAAATCCCTTTTGCTGGACCCAACCCCTATGAGGGGTGGGGTGATCTACCTCGCTTCTTTACTGCTGCGATTCTTCTTTCCGTTTGCTATCTAGGGAATTTTCCAATATTTACTGTATTTAATTTACAGAAAATTCACTCATGCAAGATTAAATTCCTTTCTCATTTTTTATATATATATATATTCCTTATATGTGTCTTTATGCAAAATTTTCTGGTTTAAGAAGATCCCGACGAATTTTAACGGATTTCTAAAAAATTCGGCAGCACTTCGCCTCCCCCCGTTGGGATGGGGTGTGGCCGAAGGCCTCAAAATAGCCGCCGAAGGAGTATAGCAAAAGGTGAACAATTTCAAAAGAAAATTTTAATTTTTAATCAATTTTTGAGTATTTTCTCTAATTATTTCCTAATTAATTCGAAATATTATACAAAATTTTAAGAAAACTTAGGCAGTACTTCCCCTCCCCCCGTCGGGATGGGGTTCGGAGCTTTCGCCCCTAACTCAATAACCCGAAAGAAAAGACGCCTGGATTTAGAAATAAAATAAAATAAAATATAATTAATTCTTTTTCGTGATTTTTAGTATTTTTTTAAAATTAATTATGAAAAACAAACGCCGCAGAAAACAAAAGGCGAAGTATTTCCTGTATATTATCCTTCCTCTTTAAGGTTGTTATCCAACCCCAAAACCCTGAATAAGACTTCTCCTAATTAGGGTTTCCCCTAATTGGGATTTATCTAACTAGGGTTTTGAAGCTTTGCGTGCAACCGCACGCTTTCCTCCAAAACTCGTTCGTTCCCAAAATTTTTCCGTTCTCTCTACTCGAAATGTGCAAAAACTTTGACGGATCACTTTTTCTTAATCCCTTTTTCGGTATTTTACACGAAATTCCAAAGAAAATAAATATTTAATTTTTGTTTTATCTCGTTTTTCTTTGCTGTTACATACCGTCCTTGCCTTTAACTACCCCCATTTGCCCCGTCCATGGTGTCAGAACAACGGAAAAAATAAACTAAACAATTTTGGTTCAAGGGGTTATTCCAAAAATATGAACCAATTTTTCGCAAAAATTAAAAAAAAAAAACTGTAAATTTTGAATTAATAAATAGGAAATTAAAAAAAAATCGTTATCTCAAAATCTAACCGTTAGATTTCAGCAAGAAACCTCTCATAACGTTCGCCTCGACGAGAGGACAAACTTTGCTCCCTGCGTACTTCGCGCGAAAACGCGCGGATTAGGAGATAATTTGAAAAAACTAAAAGTAAAAATTAATAAAAATTTAGAAAAATCGACTAATCAAACTGTTGAACTGTCACCTGGCCAATTAGCCAGGGCACCCTCGTTTGATTGGGGAAGGCCGCGGCCTTGGGGGTGCAATTCTCCTTTCCAGCAACGGCGCCAAAGTTGTAAGGAAACCTGGGGAGGGGTTGCCTACTATTCGCCGAAGCCATGGGCAGCACAGCCTGTCACTCGACGCGCCCGCTTCCAAGGTCCTCGGCGGCCAGCAGGCGAGAAGCGTGCTCAGAGCCTTTCCCGCTCATAGGTCCAAAAGAGGCAGTGAGACACCCCGGCTAACGCAGATAAACTAGTCACCGCGAGCGAGAGCATGAGGACTTCATTCCAACCCTGTTACGCAGTAAGTACACCATATTGCATAAAGAGACAAATCATCGATTCAAGACTCATCACACATTTCACAGTTGCTACTCAGTCAACAGAACGCGGGTAAGTTCACCATGTTGCACAAAAGAGACAGATCATCGTTTCAGGACTCATCACACATTTCACGGTCACTGCTCAGTGAACAGGACGCGGGTAAGTTCACCATGTTGCACCAAAGAGACAGATCATCGTTTCAGGATCGCACATTTCACAGTTACTGCACAGTCAACAGAACGCAGGTAAGTTCGCGGTATTGCACAATCAGCGCCCGATCAACAGAGCGGCGGTAGGTCCTCCGTTGCATCAGGGAGCATTGCGAGAGCCCGATTAGCCATTTCGTTTTCATCTCACACACGCTCCCCTTCTGATCACCCTCTCGCTGTCCCCACTCTCTCGTTGTTCCCGCTCCCACTCTATTTGCTCTTTCTCACCAGCCTCTCTCTCCCTCTCGACCTCTCACTTCCCGGATACGCTTAATTACCTTCAGGGTGTGGGGAGTGTATCTGTTCATCCCAGCTTGGCAAGCGGAATGATTCCCAATTGTAATCACCCCGCTTCCAGAAGCAACTTCATGATCTTGATTTTAAAAGTCTGAGACAGGCGTGCTTAGCCCAAAACCTTGCGTGTGGTAGACCCGCGTTCTGCCCGGAATCGGCAATCCTAATCAGAGAAGTCTGGGACGAGCGGACCGTTTCAGCCCGTTTCAGGATGGCCCTGCCAGGCTCAGCCCGTCTCCAATGGTTTGAGGGTATTCCAGCGAGCTGGCGAATACCCATCCAAACTTTGAGACCAAGTTGATCTTCAATGTCCTGAGCCCGCACGTGCCTTCTGTTCGACTCCGTCACAGTTCCACCCCCGCCCGCACAACACTCGGATGCGATGCAATAGTCTATCTTCGAGAGCGAACTCAATGTTCTCAGTTCCGGGCTTACAGAACGGTGCGTTCACCCCAAATATCTGTAAGTAACAACCTCGTTTTCGGAGTCAGACTCAGCGATGAAGTTCTCGGAAGAATGCAGCGGGAAGCCCAACCTGAAATCTGCATGTATCTGTCTCGCTCTTGTGTGCAGTTCCAAGGATCATGTTATGATGCTAGACAAGCCAAATATCTCCATGTATGTGCCCTGCTTTCGGGGCAGATTCAATGATCATGATCCGAAGAGCAATGACTGTATTAGCGTGAGATGTGAAATGGCCGCGCCCAGCTCAAAGGTCTGCGAGTATTTCCCCCCCCCACTTTCGGGGCAGGTTCAAGATCATGCTTTCACAAAAATGCGAAGACTGGTCATGCCTAGAATCAAGATGTGTTCGACCTGCCTCAGCGGGCAGTTTTCAACGCTCATGATTAGAGGAGCGACGCAACAGCAAGTCAAGCTTAATATCTGCTTGTATCTGCTTAGTGTTTCGAGGTGGATTTAATGATCACGCCCTGAGTTAAAGTTGGTTGTTACGGTTTGAACTCACCCGAGACTCGACGGCGGCTTCGACACGTGATGCGGTTGTAGCCTTCCTTCCCGCCCATCCACCATACTCTCACCGGGAGGGACGATCGCACTCGTCAGCCCCCTGACGAGCGGCACACACCGTGCTCGTTGACGCGTCCCCTTCACTCCTTTCCACGCTATGGTATGACAGACATGCAACGTTCCCTATTGAGAGCTTCCTGAAGACATGGAGGCGGCAGGACCTCGAGTCAGAGTTGACGTTCGAGGAACTGCTCGATTTAAGGGCGCGTCAGATCGGAGCCTTAGAGGACAGGATTGAAGGAGCAGCGAGTAAGGTGGCATATAACCGAGCACAGGATAAGTGCAGGTGGGACAAGATGGCAAGAGTGAGGAAGGAGCCACTCAAAGTGGGAGACACGGTGCTGTTGTACGACTCATCCCTGAAAAAATAATGGTCACGAAAGTTGGATAAGCGGTGGTTGAGACCATACAAGATGGCAAGAGTTGGAAAGCATGGCGCGTACCAGATTAAGGAAATGGATGGAACAGCCTGGGGAGATTGGGTGTTAGACTCGAGGCTAAAGAAGTTTGTTGCTCAAGATGAGGTGAACCTAAATCTCACAGGCTAGAAGTCCCTTCCTGCTAAGTTTTTTTCGCTTAATAGAGATATTAGTTAGGCTGCATAGATTGTCGCTAGGATGGCATGACAGACTATAGAATTGAAATAGGTGTTTATGTGTATGTATGCCTATACAGATGGATAGGTTGGATGAGATGGGATGTGTATGTCTCTCACTGTGTTGCCAAAACCTGCTTACCCTCTGTGTGCTTTGCTTGTCTCTTCCTTGTTGTATAGGCTTGACACCACTTTGGCGCAGCCATGCCAAGAGGGAAGGGAGGGGCAGGGCCAGTAGAACCCACTTAGGAGGCAGCCAGACAGAGAGTGCAGGGATGGACCAGGAGAGAAGACAGGCCACCCATCTTCACAGGAGGGAACGTCGAACTATTTCTGATCGAGTTCCAACGGTGCGCGAGCGAGTTTGGATGGAATGAAGCTAGAATGTTGCGAGAGGTACGCGGAGAGGGCGAGTGGGCTGAGCCCATTGCCCGATATGTACGGGAGTCAGCGACCTGGCAGGAGTTCAAGAGAAGGATGGAGGGACTGCACCCATCGCCCGTGGGGAGAGATGGAGTACCGATCCGATTTGATGGGACGAATTTGGATGAGTTCTTGTGGGCTTATGACCGGTTTGCGGACGAGCAGAACATTGTACCAGAGACCAGAGTGAGAGGATTCCTTCAGTTTGTGAAGAGGCATATCAGGATGTTCGTCAGGAGTGTTGTGGAGAGAGCGTTGCATTGCGGAGACTGCAGACGACTACTTGGGAACTACTACACTCCAGCACGGCAGGCAGAGGAGAGAAAGAGTATGGAAAAAAAAAGGAAGGAGCCTGAGGCTGAAGGCAGGAGGACTTTTGAGAGAGGTGCCTCGTCCAGATCTCAGGAGGGTGAGAGAAGAGGGAACATGCTTCCCACAGGATGGAGACAAGAGAGGAGCTGCCGGCTAAGAGGCGTCAGGAGAGGAGGGAGTCAGAGGTGCCCGAGGCTCCTCCTCAGTCTATTCAGAGACCAGAGGATCAGGCTATGGCTGAAACAGGACCAGAGACAACCTATGAGCTGACAGGACAGATGATGGATGAGGACCAGGCTGCCAGACAGAAGGAATTGGACAGACAAGAAAGGGCCGCCAGGGAACAGGAGATCAGAGCAGAAGTCAGGAGGAAGAACCTGGAGGAACTCCACAGGAAAGAGGATAAGGGAGAGCGGTCAGTGGACTTGAAAGACAGACTGGGAAAGAGTGTGAGCAGACAACAGGAAGAAGACCCTCCTCTACTCTCTGAAGCGTGGAAGAACTTTGATAGGTTGATGAGAGCTGCGAGAGGACCAGAGGGACCTCAACAAGAGATGAGGGTGAAGTTGGTCTTCGCAGACTTGCTCACGTTGAAGGGAGTAATGAAGGAAGGATTTGCAGCCGCACGACCATCAGATCAGAAGATTGGAGAGAGGTTGACCAAGGTGGTACATAAGGCCTATGGTAAGAGGTTGGAATGGAAGCAGGAGGCTAAGGATCTGAAAGAGAACCAGGAGAGACTGGATCGCGAGTTGGACGCAATGAAGGTGGAGCTGGAAAAAGTATGGGTTGGCAATGAGGCGATCAGGCAGGTGAACCAGACCCTCGACAAGGTGAACGAGGCTCTGAGGGCCTACCTGCAGGCTCAACAGGCTTCCTTCCAGGCAAAGGAGGTAAAGTGGGAGAAGAGAATTAAGGAGCTGGAAGCGAAGCTCGAGCAGAGGGCACCCACAACTTTGGTGGATTGGACTGAGGTCCAAGGATTTGAAATGAAGAGGCCACCTGCAGAGGAAGCCTTCAAAAGTCAAAAGGAGGAAGAAAAGGTTGATCTACAGGGAGGAGAAGATGTGCCTCTGTTGGATAAAGAGATGCTGCAACCTCAGGACATGCACATGGAAGGGAAAGCCAAGAGTGAAGAGTCTGAGTGGCAGATGCCTTCCACCGTGGCACTCCAGCAGGCTCGCAAGGGGCTGGATGTGACACAGCAGGCAGAGATGGTGAGAGATGAGGGGGCCATGCACTCGCGCGCCTCTTATACGCGGTACCTATCTGAGTGTTGTCGTATATAGTTATGGGTTAGATACTGAAGGGACTAAGAGTTGTTGTGTTGTGGCGTTGTTTGTGGTGTTTGTTTCGCGTGGGGCTCCAGGTGTTATGGGTGAGTAAGTGCGAGTGTTGTGGTGTAACGCGTGGGTGTGTAGTGCGTCCTAGTCGACCGACGTCGAGTGGCATTTGGGACTTCAGCCCCCCAATACGGCGATTCGTGTATGGGTTCAATTTTCAGGCGATTCGTGTATGGGTTCAATTTTCAGGCGTTCGACCTCGCGTACCCCCTATGCTATAGCGAGCGAGAAACGCCCTCGGCTGGGCCACCTCTGCAATTGCATACGAAAAACTTTCGCATGTGGTTCAGTAGCTCGGCAGGGATATGCCCACCTAAGGGATGGTGACAGCTCCCGCAGGTGGAGGTAGCGGTGCCTCGTGTGACTCTGTCCTGTCGTAGGGACTCGCGAGACGTACGGCTGACGCACTCGGCCGGAGCGGCAAACGCTCTCCGCAACAAGTCTTGCATAATCCTGCGTGACGAGGCCGGGAGGGTGCCTGGTGGTGAACACGATAGTCAGGCACAAGCTGGATGGAGTGCTCGACGTCGCGCATCGGTAGGATGCCAGCGTACGAGAACGACAATGGAAAAACGTCGTCGTACTCTCGAATGAGGTCACTAACTGCGGGCTCCAAGTCGGCCGTATAGCGTGCGAGTTCCTCAGCGTCAGCGTCGGCGAGTGACGACGGGTCGGACTCGACGGACGGCGGAGGGTAGGAAGTAAAGATGGGAGTCATGGAGATCGAAGGAGGATCTAGCTCTAGAAGGATGCGCTCGGTGTCGGGAGAGGGTGGATCATAGTGTAAGAGATCCGTCACGTTCACCATAAAGAAGGTGACGTCGTCCTGTCGGATGAAGTGAGTAAACTACCGACGCGAGGTGACAGTGATAGAAGGAGATGGTGTGGGCACGAAAGGCTCCGGGGGAGGAGGATCGGGGCGTGGTGTCGCAGTGATACCTACGAAAGGTACGCGATACGTCTGTCCACATTTCGTTTTGAGAACGAGAGTGTTTGTCGGCCAATCGGCCTCGGTGCTGCGGAACCGACGAGACCACGGAGTGCCGAGAATGAAGTCGTAYCCCGTCTCCATCACATCGAAATGTGCAGAGGAGCGGTGGCGACGAGACGCCGGGGGACGATCCGTCGGCTCGAGAGTGGGGAAGAAAGGGCGATCGGTGACCATCTGGTCGAAGAAGCGCTGAGTCTTGTCATCCCCTAGGGTGACAGAGATGGGAGTCGGAGACCCGGTCGTGGGTAAGCGGGCTTCTTTCACCACACATGGGTGAATGAAGTCGCCCTGAGAATCGGAATCTCGCAACGCTGAGTACACCCTCGTGGAGGTCCCCAATCGTATGGGGATGATCGGAAGGGTGCAATCCGGGTCAGAGAGGATGGTGAGAAGGCGACGCAGTGCAGCGACATGGAGGGTGAGTCGCTCCTGATGAGCCTGGAGCATGCTCAAGTCCAGAAGAGAGGACACAACATCCTCGCGAGTTACAAGCTGCTCGCTGCAACGTGATGAGCGAATGGCCCGACGTGTTGGTAGTCGAGGCGGGGAAGGAGGGGAGATGGTGGTCTGCGGAGGCGCAGACAGTACTGCGATAGAGGGCTGAGTACACTCTGTCGGGTCCTGTGAGACCTCAACTCCAGTAGCGAGAGGGGCAAACCGTGACGGGGATATCGGGAAGCTGACTACTGAGGAGGGCGCAGGTGTACACTGCACCATGGCTAGGAGGCGCCACGGGGATGAGAGGCGCCAGGAGGTGACTGAGCACGACGCTGGCGGGAAAGGTCAATGTAGTGGCGGTCGAGGGCGGTAGTGTAAGGGCACCGCGAGGAGGTATGACCATCCAGGCGGCAACGCAAACACCCACGCCGGCCAAAATAGCCGCGCGCTCCTCAGCGGAAAGGACACCGGGAGGAGGGACAAAGCCCTGAGGGAGGTCCTGCTGAGGGACCTCGGGGGGCGACGCACCAGCGTGACCGGGGCGGCTGCGTGCCCGGGAGAGGGCGGAGAGGATGAGCTGGAGGCGCTCGGCCGTAGGAAGAGTAGAGTCCTCCAGGTGGTGGTGGACGGCCTCGCCGAGGTCGAGGTCGTCGCTATGGTCACCCTCTGGCAACAATGGGGCACCAACGTCCTGCTCACCATACTCGAGCACGCTGAAGGGATGCGAGAAGTGGCGGCCCTGCTGCGAGGAACGGCGGGGCCAACCGTGAAAAGGGGAACGACGCTGGGAAGTGCCGTGAGAGGGGGAGGAGGCGCAGCCCATGCGCTAAGGCTGGGAGGAGGAGGCGGGGTGAAGAGGGGCCCGATCCGCTGATGGTCCCTGGCGGCCTCGTAAGTCTGCGGGGCCGATGTGAACTCGTACCGCCATAGCTCGGAGCGGTACTTGAGCGGAAGGCTGGCCAAGAAACGATCGATAAGGGCCGCCTCGGGGAAGAACACTATGTCACAAATGAGGCGGGCGTCCTGAAAGACCTGGATGTGGCGATCCAGGCCGGCAGAGCCACCAGAGTCAGACCAGCGTGTAGTGACGACACGCTCGAAGGCGTCAGTCACGTCATATCAGGCTCCGAAGCGATCCCCGAGGAACGCCTGAAATTCCATGAAGTAAGCGTAGAAATCCTCCCAGGCGTCGGAAGGACCGCCACGCAGGCGTGTGGAGAGGTGAGCCACCCACGTGTCCGGTGCGGCACCCATGAGCTGGAGCGTGCGGGTGGCAAACTGTAACCACCGAGACACGCGTATGTCTATACTGTCATACGAGGCAATGTCCGTCAAGCGGACGAGTGGTGGCCACCGTTTTGGTGGCGAGGAGAACGGGAAGCAGGGGTCTGCGCTACGGCTGAATAAGTCGGTGCAGGTCCTGGAGGAGGGGACGCAACTGACTGTACGCCCGGGCAGCATGGTGGAGCGGCGGTGGGAACAGCGGCAGGCTGCACGGGAGCTGCGGTAGAAGAGGTCGCAGCAACCGAGGGAATAGGGAGGAGGTAGGATGGGGATGGGTAGGGTGCAGGGCGACGGAAGCGAGCCTGCATGGGAGGAAGAGTAGAGGAAGAAGGGGATGCGCCGAAAGGCGCGGCCACCTGTGAGGGTGGGGGAGGCTGAAGGCGTGAGAGGGCGAGGTCGGCCCCGAGCTGGGCAATCTCGTCCTCGAGACCTCGAACGTAGGTCGAGCGAGGAGTGGCAGGAGGAAGAGTGGAGGAAGTGGACGCACAAGCGGCGCGGAGCATCCCAGGGGGGGAGAGCCAGGTGGCGCTGCGGTCGTGCGAAGGGAGGGAGAAGTGGGGCACCCGGAAAAGTTGCGACCATGGTAGCGGGTTGTGGTACAGTGGCCGTAGTGACCGGGATCTGAGCGGGTGCGCCCGTAGACTGAGGGAGAACCTGGCTCGTGGCGGCCGTCGTGTTAGGGACGTGGACGATCACCAAGATGGCCGGGTCGGGGACGGCAGGGGAAGAAGCTCCGCCGTGGCCACTTTGTCGGAGAACGGGGGACCCGGACTGGGAGCCTGGAGAAGAGAGAGGGTGAGGAGAGGAAGGACGACCAGCGTCCTGGAGTTGCCGCATGCTGGCGGTAAGGGTCGCCACCTGCGCCTGTAAGGGCGCGAGGGTCGCGAGTTGCGCCTGGATGGGCGCAAGGAGGGAGGTGAGGAGGGTGTGAAGATGGGTGAGGGTCTCGGTCTGGCCACGGGTCTTGGTTTTGGTCAACATTGTAGTGTGGGTGAGGGTCGTGGTCTGGGTCAAGATCTTGGTCTTGGTGAGGGTCTTGCTCTTGGTGAGGGTGCTGCTCTTGATCAAGATCTAGGTCCAGGTCAGGGTGAGGTTCTGGGTGTCGATGTGGGTTCTGGTCAAGGTCTTTGTCCGGGTGAAGGTCTTGGTTTGACTCTAGCTCAAGAATTGGGTCATGGTCTTGCTTTGGGTCTAGGTGAGGGTCTAGGTGAGGGTTTGGGCCATGGTCTAGGTGCGGGTCTGGGTGAAGGTCAGGAACTTTTAAGGTCCGGGTCTTGCTCCCGGTCAGGGTCTTGATATGGCTTATGGGGCAGAACGGGATCTTGGTCTGGGTCAACAGTTTGGTCGGGCTTAGGGTCAGGTTCCTGGGTGGACCATCTCAGTTTGGGTCGGGTTGAAGGTCGTGGTCTTGGACTGTGTCAGGGTCTGTGTGTGGGTCAGGGTTTGGGTCTGAGTCTTGGTCAGGGTCTGGGTCAAGGTCTGAGTTCAGGTCAGGGTCTGGGTCCGGGTCCAAGTCGGGGTCAGGGTGTGGGTTTGGGTCCGAGTCCGGGTCAAGGTCACGGTCAGGGTCAGGGTCAGGGTCATGATCATGGTATTGGTTTGGGTTGAGGTTTGAGTCCAGGTGTGCCTCAGTGTCTTGTTCTGGGTGTGAGTTTTGGTCTAAGTTACAACCTGTGCAATCTTGGTGTCGGTCGAATCGAGGTTTACCCTGGAGGGATTTGACTTCAATCGGTAACATAATAATTTCTTTTATTGATTACCATATTCATTTTGACTCCATATTCGTGTTAGAATCAACTTTTGTCTATACGAATTTGGTTTGTATCTTCAGCAATGACTCATATTCCCTCAACATCGAATTACGTGTTAGTTTTGATGATATCTTCAATATAACATAACATTGGACTTGTAGTAGGATGCAAATGAGGATCCTGGTCTGGGTTAGGGTCTTGGTCTGGGTGAGGGTCTTCACCCACGGAGGGTTAGGGAGCGTTGGAACATGTTTAAATGCTAGTAACATGTTATTCGTTAAAATATGACATTATATTTTAAATTGGTACTCGCACGCTATTAATTTTATGTTAAAATCGCTATATTTTGAACCTAAATAGAACTTAAGAACCCGAAGAATGCAATTGGGAAGCTATAAATTGAATATAAACCGAAGATTCAAGGCAATTATCCACTGATCATGATGGATTAAGTGTGGATTTCATTGCACTTCTATCAATTTTGTAACTTAAAAGCCGTTACGGTTACAATAAAAATTTTTGAACTCTCCATTTATTTACACCTTGCTCAATTTTGAGTCAGCATTGAGTCGAACCTCTTTTAGACAACATTGTGACTTCCCTTAATTTATTGAAACTCAATCGAAGTGGGACATTTACGGCAGGCATACGGATGATTTAAGTACTAATAGTCTAGTATGAATTTCGTCGCACTTTGATAATTTTTGCTTTAACTCTATTAAATGTATACTAATCACGACAAAGTTTAACGAATCACACGACAAACGAATGACACGACAAACGAGATTACGGTTTAAGTACAGTGACTATGGGTTTCATCGCACCTCGATAATTTATGTACTACATACTTATTAAAAGACGTGACACTCAGTCTGTTCGGTGTGATTTAAGGATGGATTCCAACACTGTGACACTTCGATAATTTTTGACTCTATCACACTTTGACAATTTATGTGACTTTAAAGACGAAACTGATATGTCATTGTCATACATTGAATTATCTCCTTGAATGCGCAAAAACCGTGGCAGTGGCGTCCCGCTCCCTTGAATTTCGACAAGGGTTCTCATAACACAAGTAGCGACCGTGTTGGAATTGTGTTTGAAATACGGAAACCACGTGTACACATATATACTAGGGTCTCTGCCGTGTGCAATGACGCCTGTCAGATTAGTCTTCATCATCATCTCGTGCCTAAGTGCTTTCGAGTGGTTCGTTTCACCAATATGGGGGATAGTTGTTTTCTTCTGATCCATGCCGTCAATGATGAGATACAAACGCTCGTTCGGACGAACCATGAAATCAGTTTTCGCTCGACTGTAGTCCAATCAATGTTCAACTTGCCTCCTTTGGTGTGCTTTCATATCCTCTCAAGCACGTTCTCGATCTCGAGGAAGAGCAACATATTGTATACGTTCCTTCAGTTCATAACAGACGGCCCACTTCGTGAACGTGTTAGATTGCGCGAGGGAAATGTGGAAAAAGTGTTTCCGCCACAACTTATAAAATTGGACTCAGACACGACATCGAGGCCAGCGGCCAGAAAGTCGGATTTGATGGACTCATAAATTGATCTCTTCGTGAAAGCAGCCGGGAGTCGAAGCTTCGGTCTGGAAACCCCACCTTGGTTAGCCACCTCATTCGGCATGCTATCCGCATGACACTCGATGAACGTTCTCATGCTGGGAAGCATGGTGACCGTTTTATTGGTTGGCCTATATTTTCCCGTCAGGCCATGCTCGGAATGCACGTAGCCATTGTCGAAATGTTTTTTGTAGCTGTAAAATGTATTACGTGAGACACCGAGTGCATTGCAGTACGCCCTGATGCATATTGAACGTTCCAACTCCACAGGGCGGACACGTTTCTGTCCACTCTCATTTACTGTGAAATCCTTAATACTTTTCATCCACCACTCAGCTCGCTCTCTCGGACTCTTACTGTACAGTCCTTGTCTAACCTTTCACACGTCCTCAGGCGACACGTCGTAACAACATCGAGCCTTGCAACATGCCATGCCGCGCACCATGAGCAGTCTTCTTCCGGACAGCATGTTTCTCGCTCTTTTGTACTGTTCTTTCGCGTTCTTATTAGCCATGCTATACCTTCGTCTTTCACCTGGCAGAGGTGCGGGCAAAATCTGCAGTATCGCCCTTCTCTCTGCATCACCCCTGCCAGACGATTCCGACCCAGACTCGCTCTGACTTGGAATCGCATCATCACTTCGCATATGCGTTGGACTCGCCCGTGCTGTGGAAAGCTCCTCCGAAGAATAGTTGGTGACAACCAAGTTCGTAGTACTGGAGCTAGCGCGAAGCAAAGGTTCACTGGAATAGGACCGTTGTCCTGACGAGTAATCAGTGGCCACCAACCGCTCACTCTCGTCATCAGACGATGCGTAAGAAACACCCATTGGCACGCAACTGCCGTGCGCCGAAGCTGTGGGGTGCACCTCGCCAGGAATGTGAAACTCTATCTGGGAGGTAGACAGTTCTTCGGCTGCGGACGTTGTTGCCAATTCTGTGGGCAGTTGGATGCAACCTCCAAAGCTCTCACGAAATCCGCAGCTGACTGTTGGAACGGTGAACTGTCCGAACAGGTCGTCGGGGCCAACTCCAGGTGTTGTAGCTGGCAATGCAAGTCGACGGCTTAACCCGGTTCATGCGGCCGTTCGCCGAGCCTTCTTCGGCGCCGTCATGCAACCGTCGGTGCAGAGGATGCGATTCCCGTCAGCGCAATGGATTATTCTCTCTTGTGCGGGTCAAACGGGTCGTTCGAATTCGTGTCCACACCCTGCAAAACAGCGGAGCAAACTGTAAGCACGGTCAGATTTATGCGTTGAGGGCACAAAGTTTGCCGGGATCCGAATTTGGCGGGTGCAGGAGTAGCAAGGAGCCTGTTTTCGCGTGGCTTGTGTCAGTGGAAGGTAGCGCCAGTGGGTGCACACAAGGAACGCTATGTTTGGGCGAACAGAGGGAAGGCTCTGTTGTCGGTGGACGATAGCACGCGCAGAACAAAGGGTAGTGGTGGATGCACCACCACATAATTCGGCATAGTGCGACCCCAAACAGACCCCTATAAACACCGATTCTCACCATCGTCTAAGCGAGCTCGTGCGGTGCTCCATTCTCTGGCACTAGTGCAATAGCGACCCCCGATTCGCGTGCCGAGAACGTCGACGTGCGACAGCGCGAACCAGACAGCACGCAGAAACACAAGCATGTCTGCGTCAAGACTCCGCACACCTCGACGGTCAAAACCCTTGGGGGTCAGAAAAGATCGTGGGTGCGAAAAATTGCTCGCCTTCTGAAATGCCCTTGAAGGGGTTTATGGGGGTTGCCGACGGTGACAACGGTCATGTCCCTTACTTTCGGCAACCCCCATGAACCCCTTTAAGGGCATTTCAGAGGGCGAGCAACTCGCACCCGCAGTCCTCTCGCAATCAACTCACATTTGAAGCTCCACGCGCCATGCGAAGGACGGATAGATTTGCGCCGATCCTCAAAGTCCGCCAGGATCCGAACTTGGCGGATTTGCCTGCAGCGAGTAACAGGTTTTCGCGCGGCTGCAGGTATTGGAACGGGTGGATGGTGTTTGCACAGAAGCAGGCGATGCTCGGCCGCACCGCATTTCGGGGCGGCGATGAACGAAGATCCACGGCACATCGAAAATGCACCCGGCCAGTGACACCGTCGTCAACCCCAATAAACCCCTTTCAGGGCAACTCACAAGGCGAGCACTTTTCCGCACTACCAGGCTGCCGGCATTGAAGACGGACTGGGCAGTCCAAGCTGTTGAAAATAACGGTCAGATTCACGGGGAGCCTCTAAGTTCGCCGGGATCCGAATTTGGCGGGTGCAGGAGTAGCAAGGAACCTGTTTTCGCGCGGCTTAGGTCAGTGGAAGGTAGCTCCAGTGGGTGCACACAAGGAACGCTATGTTTGGGCGAAGAGAAGGAAGGCTCTATTGCCGGTGAACGATAGCACGCGCAAAACAAAGGGTAGTGGTGGATGCACCACCACACAATTCGACGCAGCGCGACCCCAAACAGACCCCTATAAACACCGATTCTCACCATCGTCTAAGCGAGCTCGTGCGGTGTTCCATTCGCTGGCACTAGTGCAATAGCTATCGAACACAGACATCTCCACTGCGCAGACAAGAAAAATGCAGAAAAGGATGAAAGAACCCCCCTTAAACACTTCCAAACATTGATTCGGCCAGTCGAGAAGGCGACCCCCGATTCGCGCTCCGGGAACGTCGATGTGCGACAACGCGAACCAGACAGCACGTAGAAACACAAGCATGTCTGCGTCAAGACTTCGCACACCACGACGGTGAAAACCCTTGGGGGGGCAGAAAAGATCGTGGGTGCGAAAAATTGCTCGCCTTCTGAAATGCCCTTGAAGGGGTTTATGGGGGTTGCCTTCGGTGACAACGGTCATATCCCTTATTTTCGGCAACCCCCATGAACCCCTTCAAGGGCATTTCAGAGGGCGAGCAATTTCTCTCACCCGCAGTCCTCTCGCAATCAACTCACAGTCGAAGCTCCAGGCGCCATGCAGAGGACGGATAGATTTGCACCGATCCTCAAAGTCCGCCAGGATCCGAACTTGGCGGATTTGCCTGCAGCGAGTAACAGGTTTTTTCACGGTTGCAGGTATTGGAACGGGCGGATGGCGTTTGCACAGAAGCAGGCGATGCTCGGCCGCACCGCATTTCGGGGCGTCGATGAACGAAGATTCACGGCACACCGGAAATGCACCCGGCCAGTGACACCGTCGTCAACCCCAATAAACCCCTTTCAGGGCAACTCACAAGGCGAGCACTTTTTCGCACTACCAGGCCGCCGGCATTGAAGACGGACTGGGCAGTCCAAGCTGTTGAAAATAACGGTCAGATTTACGGGGAGCCTCTAAGTTCGCCGGAATCCGAATTTGGCGGGTGTAGGAGTAGCAAGGAACCTGTTTTCGCACGGCTTGTGTTAGTGTAAGGTAGCGCCAGTGGGTGCACACAAGGAACGCCATGTTTGGGTGAACAGAAGGAAGGCTCTGTTGTCGGTGAACGATAGCACGCGCAGAACAAAGGGTAGTGGTGGATGCACTACCACACAATTCGGCGCAGCGTGACCCCAAACTGACCACCATAAACTCGATTCCCACCATCGTCTAAGCGAGCTCGTGCAGTTTTCCATTCACAGGTACTAGCGCAAGAGCTTATCGAACTCGGACATCCCCACTGCGTAGACAAGAAAAATGTAGAAAAGGATGAAAGATCCCCCCTTCAACCTTTCCAAACATTGATTCGGCCAGTCTAGAAGGCGACCCCCGTTTGTGCGACAAGACTCCGTACACTGCGACGGTCAAAAACCTAGGGGGGCAACAAAGATCGTGGGCGCGAAAAATTGCTCGCCTTCATAAATCCCTTCGAAGGGGTTAATGAAGGTTGCCGACGGTGACAACGGTCGTGTCCCTTATTTTCGGCAACCCCCATGAACCCCTTGAAGGGCATTTCAGAGGGCGAGCAATTTCTTGCACCCAGAGTCCTCTCGCAATCAACTCACACTCGAAGCTCCAGGCGCCACGCAAAGGACAGACAGATTCGCGTCGATCATCAAAGTCCGCCAGAATCCGAACTTGGTGGATTCGCCTGCATTCGTAACGGATGGATGGCGTTTGCACAGAAGCAGGCGTTGCTCGGGCGCACCGCAATTTGGGGTGCCGATGAACAAAGATCCACGGCACACCGGAAATGGAGTCGGCCAGCAACACCGTCGTCAACCCCAATAAACCCCTTTCAGGGCAACTTACAAGGCGAGCAATTTTGCGCAATACCAGGCCGCCGGCATTGAAAACGGACGGAGAAGTCCAAGCCGTCGAAAACAACTGTCAGATTCATGCAGCGCCTCGAAGTCCTCCGGGATCCGAATTTGGCCGGTGCGGGAGTAGCAAGGAACCTGTTTTTGTGTGTCCGGTGTCAGTGGAACGGAGCGCCAGCGGGTGCACACAAGGAACGCTATCCTCGGCCGCACAGAAGGAAGGCTTTGCAACTCTCAAGCTGTCGTTGAACGTCAGCACGCGTAGAGCAAAGGGCAGCGGTGGATGCAACACCAAAAAATCGGGCGCAGCGCGACCCCAAATTGACCCCTAGCGTAAGAGTTCATCGAGATCGGACATCCCAACCGCACATACAAGAAATATGTAGAAACTGATGAAAGACCCCCCCTGCAACCCTTCCAAGCCCCGATTCGGCCAGTCGACAAGGCGACCCCCCCTGCAACCCTTCCAAGCCCCGATTCGACATGTGTGCGACAAGAATCCGCGCACCGGGACGGTCAAAACCCTCTGGGGGCAACAAAGATCGACGGCACATAGACAAGGGACACGACCGCTATCACTGTCGGCAACCCCCACAAACCCCTCGAAGGGCATCTCAGAAGGTGAGCAATTTTTCACACCCACAGTCCTCGCGCAATCAACTCACACTTGAAGCTCCAGGCCTCATGCGAGCACTTTTGCGTGCCCGGAGGCCTCTGGTAATCAGAACGCACTCGACAGTCGTGGCCGTCGAAAATGGCGGTTAAATTTACGAGGGACCTCAAAGTCCGCCGGGATCCGAACTTGGCGCTTCTGGATTGGCCAGGAACCAGTTTGCGCGGGGGACGACGGATATTTGGATGACCGGTGTGGAATTGCACAGAAGGAACGCTAGGCTTGGCTGCATGTTCAGGGAGGCCCTGCTGCTGCTCACAAGTGTTTGTTCCAACAGAGCACGCAGAACAGAAATGGTCGTCGCAGGTGCACCACGTCGGAAATTGGCGCAGCGCAGCCCCCAATAGACCCCCATGGACCCCAATTCTCCTCATCAACAAAGCGAACAGTCATGCAACCAGGACTCTGAAAAGATCCATACAAACCGTAAGCGTCTTATTTCAGCGACGCGGTCGTAACAACAATAATCATCCGAGCAGCTCCCGACTTTGCATGCTTCAGATTGCAAGTCTGCCGGAATCCGAACTTCGCCGCACGCTGAAAACTGGCATGGCGTTATGAACTATCGACCCCACGCCCGAAAGGTGGGAACTGTGTCCCGCAAAACGTAGTCATCAGGGCAACCCGGGATAGCATTGTGACTGCGAACGCGAAACCAACAACCGCCAAAAAAATGGGAACTTCGGATCCCGGCGAACTACAACAATCATGCGCTATTTTCACACCTGCGCGTGCTCTCCCTGCGGTCGAGCGACCACAACAGATTGCTGCTTTTCCGAGAGCACTGCGCATGATTGTTGTAGTTCGTCGGAATCCGAACTTCCCATCTCGCCAGGCAACCACACGCCACGCGTCGTTTTTCGTTTGGCTGTTGTTGGTTTCGAGCTTGCGGTGACAATGGCGACCCCCCTTGCCCCGATGACTGAGACGTTTTCCGGAGGCGGCCGGATTGTTCGTTACTGAACGAGGATATGTTTTCGTGTCGAGGTTGTCGCCACGAAACATGCGGCGCTCACGCCGAAGAAACGACATCGTCATTGCAGCGAGCGGCGCAGACGTTCTCCATCGCGCGCAAGCAACGTGTGCGTTCTTCGTTCTGGAGCCCGCGGATGTTGCACGCACAGTCCTGATATTTGTCGTGCGGAATGCGATATCGCATCCTTCACGACCAGCGCCAGGAGCGCGCGGTCGACATCCATGACCTCTATGGTGGATCATGTGCACGTCGTGTGCGCGGGATGGAGACGACAGCAACTCTCCCGGGATTGACGCCATAGTCTCTTCGGGGAGGGAGGATCAAGTGTTGCGGCGAGAACACGAACACGGAACGACGACCCCCTCCTGTTAATGAATACCTTACCTCTCACTGCACGCCACGTGGACGGCGGACATCCTTCCCACCGTGGCCACCGCGCGACGCTTAGTACCAACAGTGGTCGCACGTAGCGTCTCCTTTGTGATAACCAACCTCTAATCTCTTTGTTGAGAACAGCAAACGAGCGAGGGAAGTGTTTCGAAGGGGTTTCGTGTTCCGCTGGGAATAGGCGATTTCGTGTTTGCCTCGACCGCGGGGGAGTGGTTTGCAATGCCCAGCTTGTGATCAACGACAGTTTTTCTTCAATGCCAAGCCAAACAAGAGTCGTGGGGGCGGTCGAGTGGAACGAATGAGAGAGAAGCAGAACGGGACACACAAATCGTGTGCCCCGATGTCCACGTCATCCGTTCCCGCCGTCCCAGCCACTTGCGACATGTGGCACGACATGAGGAAAATGATGACGACGGTGATGAACACGATGATAGTGACGATTACGGTGGTAATGTTGATCTGGGCGACGATGTCGCTGACGATGATGACGATGTTGATGACGAAGGTGACGTCGATGATGATGTTCGTGATGATGATGATTGTGATGACGACGATGATGACGATGTTGATAATGGCGATGACAACGAAGAGGACGATGGCGGTGATTTCGGTGACGGCGACGATGTCGCTGATGATGATGATGTTGTTGATGATGTTGATGATGTTGATGATAATGTCGATGATGATGACGATGTTGATGACGTTGACGAGGCTGATGATGATGTTGTTGATGATGATGATGATGCTGATGAAGATGATGATGATCACGATGACAATGATGGTGATGATGATGATGATGATGAAGATGATGACGCTGATGGTGGTGGCGACGATGATGGTGATGATGGGGGCGATGATGATGATGATGATGGCAAGCAAGAATCACGGGGCCGCTCGCGACTTGAAACAGGTGGCGCGACACGGCCGCTCCCATGGGCCGACAAACATGCCTGACACGAGGGCAGGTCGAACAACACTTTACCTTGAAGAGGGCACAACGCACACGATGGCGCTGCTCTTTGACGGCTCACAGTTCTTCGAGGAGGCGCAGTTCTTCGACGACGGCGAAGCGCACACTATGGCGCAACTGTTCGACAGGGGCTCAGCGCAAACGGCGTTGGCCACTTGCTGACGCAGGACGCAGATACGAGATGTCGAAGCGGAGACAATCGAACCACAGATGACAGTTGTCGACGAGAGGAAGCCCCTGCGCCCATGCCCGCCGCCGCCCGACGCAACAGCGGAGCAGAAAAGGCGATGGAGGATGTCGCTGACGGGACGCCAAGCGCGGATGCGCTCGTCAGGCTCGAGATGCGAAAGGGCTGCCCCAGACCKGAGGCAGCTGAGCGTCAGACTGTCGTCGCACCCCATGGAAAGACCCGCCTGTGTCCCCCCGCACGGCCACAGACCC
>BFEA01000350.1:508589-529851 GCA_003427395.1 Chara braunii | reverse complement strand
GAGAGAGAGAGAGAGAGAGAGAGAGAGAGAGAGAGAGAGAGAGAGAGAGAGACAAAGAGACTGAGACAGAGATAGAGATAGAGATAGAGAAAGACACAAACAGACGTAGAGACGAAGATATACAATTATCCCTTGCCATCTTTGTCTGCTTGTATGATTGTGGTGCCATTGCCCTTCGATTAGGTAAGGTTCTTGGGCTTGGTCTGGGTGAGGGTTTTAGTCTTGGTGTCTATCTTGTGTGTATGTCTGCAAATACATTTGTTTTTTTTCTTTTTTTTAGTTACCATCTACATTTTGGTTGTATCATCAAGATAGGACAGGGTCTACTATATGAAGACGCTGGTGTTATCTTTAGCATAGCCTCATCGACCCTCAACCTGGCATTACGAGTCTTTTTTTAATTTTTATGATATTTGCAATAATACAGAGCATTGGACCTCAATGAGGATGTACGTAAGGATGTTCATCTCAATCAGGATCCGAATGCGGATTTTGATCTGGAACCAAAATTGTCTATATGAACTTAGATGCCATCTTCAGCATAGCCTCTTCCTCCCTTAGCATGGGGTTACGAGTTATGGTTGATGATATCGTTAATTTAACATAACATTGGACTTATAATAGGATGCAGACGAGGATTCAACATGCGGATGTTGATGTCAGTAAGGGACTGTGCATGAATTTATGTTTGGATCCAAATTCGGCTGAAGGTTTTGATATATGCGGGGGACTGAGTCAGGGCTTACCTTGGAGTGATATATACTCTTGAAGGGAAGGGTCCAGGTGTACGTTTAAAATCTATGGTAAGCATATGTTAATGAGCATATATGTGTGTGTGTGTGTGTGTGTGTAGGTGTGTGCGTGTATGTATGTGCGTGTGTGTGTGTGTGTGTGTGTGTGTGTGAGAGAGAGAGAGAAAGAGAGAGAGAGAGACTTTCGTAGCTGTTTTTCGTTATGTGTATGTCCTTGGTATGTCACTTATGTTTTTCCTTCCTAACATCTCCATTTTGTTGTTCCTATTGGTGCCATTGCCCATCCATTTAGGTCCAAGTTCCGATATCATTATTGAAGCTTGTTCAGTGCAAGAAGGTGAGTGAAATTCCGTAGTTTGGGTATGCGGCTTGTCGTTGTCTCGGCTGAGATAAAACAAAAATTTGATTGCATGGTCCGACCATCTTTTGAATTTGTTACAGCTTCGAGTGTGTCGAAGTATGAGGAAACAATTCCAATTCGTGTTGCGTAGAGGTTGAGTACTGCCATTGCTATCTATCACTCACGTGATTCGGCTTTTTGGTGTTCGATCCGTGTATCGCTTGCCATGATACATTTGTAGCTCAGTTGTGATGATACTTCAATCTCAAATGTGCATCAACGGTATGTCTGGGCCAAGGTCTTGGTCTGGGTGAGGGTATTGCTTTTGGTCAGGGTGCTGCTGTTCGACATGGTCCACGTTCAAGTCAGGGTGAGGGTCTGGGTGTTGGTGTCGGTTCGGGTCAGGGTCTTGGTCTGGGTGAAGATCGTCATGTGGATCAAGGTCAAGGTATGGGTTGTGGTCTTGCTTCGGGTGTAGGCGAGAGTTAACGTCAGGGTCTTGGTGTGGGTCCAGGTGAAGGTCAGGATCTTGGTTAAGGTTAAGGTGTTTGTCTGGGTCTAGTCGAGGTTTACCCTACTCTGCAGGGATTTGTCTTCAAATAATAATTTCACTTATTGATTACCATCTTCATTTTGACTCTATATTCGAGTTAGAATCGACTTTTGTCTATATGAATTTGGATGGTATCTTCAGCAATGCCTCATCCTCCCTCAGCATTGAATTACGAGTTAGTTTTGGATGATATCTTCAATACAACACAACATTGGACATGTAGTAGGATGCACATGAGGATCCTGGTCTGAGTCAGGGTCTTGGTGTAGGTGAAGGTCTTGGTGTGGATTAGGATGGGTGAGGGTATCGGTTTGGCCACATGAGTCTTGGTCTTGGTCAACATCGTAGTGTGGGTGAGGGTCGTGGTCTGGGTCAAGGTCTTGATCTTGGTGAGGGTCTTGCTCTTGGTGAGGGTGCTGCTCTTGGTCAAGGTCTAGGTCCAGGTCAGGGTGAGGGTCTGGGTGTCAATGTGGGTTCGGGTCACTGTCTTTGTCCGGGTGAAGGTCTTGGTTTGGCTCTAGCTCAAGATTTGGGTCATGGTCTTGCTTAGAGTCTAGGTGAGGGTCTAGGTGAGGGTCTGGGCCATGGTCTAGGTGTGGGTCTGGGTGAAGGTCAGAGATTTTTAAGGTCCGGGTCTTGGTCTGCGTCAGGGTCTTGATATGGCTTATGCGGCAGAACCGGATCTTGGTCTGGATCAACAGTTTGGTCGGGCTTAGGGTCAGGTTCCTGGGTGGATCATCTCAGTTTGGGTCGGGTTGAAGGTCATGGTGTTTGACTGTGTCTGGGTCTGTGTGTGGGTCAGGGTTTGGGTCTGAGTCTTGGTCAGGGTTTGGGTTAAGGTCTGAGTTTAGGTCAGGGTCTGGGTCCGGGTCCAAGTCGGGGTCAGGGTGCGGGTTTGGGTCCGAGTCCGGGTCAAGGTCACGGTCAGGGTCAGGGTCAGCGTCATGATCATGGTATTCGTTCGGGTTGAGGTTTGAGTCCAGGTGTGCCTCAGTGTCTTGTTTCGAGTGTGAGCTTTGGTCTAGGTTACAACCTGTGCAATCTTGGTCTGGGTCGAGTTGAGGTTTACCCTGGAGGGATTTGACTTTAATCGATAATATAATAATTTCTTTTATTGATTACCATCTTCATTTTGACTCCATATTCGTGTTAGAATCGGCTTGTGTCTATACGAATTTGGTTTGTATCTTCAGCAATGCCTCATATTCCCTCAACATCGAATTACGTGTTAGTTTTGATGATATCTTCAATATAACATAACATAGGACTTGTAGTAGGATGCAAATAAAGATCCTGGTCTGAGTCAGGGTCTTGGTCTGGATGAGGGTTTTTACCCAGGGAGGGTTAGGGGGCATTGGGGCATGTTTAAATGCTAGTTTCAGTGTTTGGTTCGCAGTTTTTACCAACAGTTTTCAGTTGCGCAGGTTTGAGGTACTATTAGCACTCTTTATAACTCACCTATGTGTGTTGCAATTGGTATGATACATCCTCAGTCAATGCATAGATGTCTTCAATCGCACGTATATGATTATCGTATAGGGTTATTTGACTATGTGTTACCAGAACACTTGTGTGTGTTTTCAATCACCATATTTCAGTTTGTTGTAACATTGTGTATTGCAAGAACTATGTTGATGTTACATTGCATTTGAATAGGAGAGGTTTTCAGTCACAGCACATAAACATAGATAGATGCGGGACATATCTTGTTCAGAGTATTTGTTTGTGCACACGAACTCATGCTCGCATTTTGTTGGTGGTAAACGCAGTTAAAATAAAAATGAAGACGGTCATTGGAAGGTCTTTTCATCTATGAAGACGCCTGCTGGTTCGCGGATATAACCCGGGTACGGTGGTTGGGCGTGAAGGGCAAGGAAAAATAGAAAAAAGGCGACTCCTCAACTGGAGTGGCTTGATCAAAGTGTCTGATAACAACAACACTGGAGTTAGAATGGAAAGCAACTTGCACCAGCCAAAGGAGAATGACACTTTGGAGAAAGGAAAAGAGAAAGTTGTGCATGATGATTGCAGGGGTGGTGAGGCGGAGGAAGTACAAAGGTGTAATGAGGAAAAATTGACCACGGTGGACGACTCAAAATTCCAGGAGGAAGAAGATGCGACAGATAGAAGAAGTGACAAAGAAGCAGTAAAAAATCAAAATATAAATCCGCTTGACGGGGATAAAATATACGATATAATTTCTTCATCGGAAGGGGAGGATCGAAAGAAAGAAGAAATGAGCACAAAGAGAAAAAACGTACAACAGGGAGTGAGGAGAAACACGAGTAGAAAAGGGAGGAAGGCGATTGTATTTTGGGAGCATATGAAGATTGATGAAAATGTCAAAAAGGCAGATGGACTAAGAAGGAGGAGGACCGTTGGGGGAGATATGCGAAGGGATGATTGTGAGGAGGTAAAAAGAAAAACCACATCAGATGAGGACGGGGGGGCAGGAAGAGGGGATGGCGATGATTGTGGGGGTGGAGATAACAAGGAGGAGAAAGCGTCCACACCACTGCTATGTGTTTCCGATGTGGAGGTCCGGTGTCCTGGACGATTCACTGGCATACATTATCCAGGGGTAACTCTCACGACAACAGAGGGGACCCTCCACACCGGACATTGTGTTGTTTGCAGATCACTCAAAAAAAGAAAATACCCAGGGTGGAGAAGTGTTCGCCAGAAGTATATTTGTGCAAGTTGTGCAATTTCTCTTTGTGTATCTCAATGCTTTAGATTGTTCCACGAGTACTTAATAGACGGTTTCGATTACAATTATCGGATATCGGGAAAGGGACAAAAGAGAAGGTTAAAAAAAAACGTAATACTTCCAAAGCCAAGGCATGTGCAACCTCAAAGTAGGGGCGAGAAAATCCCTCGTAACTTTGCTTATAATGCAGGAAATGGTAGTTCAGGGTCAGAGATGGAGATTGACAAAGAGGAGGCTGGATCGAACTGAGTATCTTTAAGAAAAAATTAAAAGAAATATTTTATGGTCCGAGTTTCAGGGACCGTTAAAATATCGTTGTCATATATATTTTTTTTTTCTTCTCTCTCTCTCGCTCTCTTTCTCTCTCTCTCTTTTTTTGAAACTTGACTCAGTTGAGATGCCTATGGCTGCATTCATCCGCGTTGCACATTGAAGTTCATTTTTGGTTCGCTCCTGCGACAGACACCCTCTTGGATGTGTATTGTTCTACATCTATTTTCAGGTTCTGAGACGGATATGGGCCAGGCCTTGAAATTCGGTGATGTGTTGGCTAAGAGCGTTGAGGGTTGGCTAATGGGTATTCGGGGCTTAGGCATGGATGTATCCCTGAACACTACACTTTGAGTCCTAACCTTTGGGGTATGGACATTCTGGAAGACATTTGCATAACACACGGATGTATCTATGGATACGACATCCATAATCCTAGCATCGTTATAGGTCCTATTGCACGTGTAATTATGTTTATGAAGGGGAATGATCTTAATTAATTTAGTCACTATAGCAGTTGGTGACTCGTGTTACTTGTTCGTTGTTTGGTTATGTTTGTATGGTCTAACCATTTGGTCATGACCAAGATGACACTTACACTCCAACACGAAGTGCGATGGCCAAATGTCAGCAACGAAGATGGCATCACAACATTTTGCTATGTTGACAAGACCTTATATTCCCAACGACAGTTAGCAAGGTCTATTCTCGCATTACAAGTTTGTCGTAGTGATTTGCACCACTTGATTCGCGAGACCGTGCAGAAGGAGGCCATGCCATCCTCAAGCTGTCAACGAGGGGAACGATATTGCAAGCGACGATGAGGTTGTGAAACTCATAATGAAAAAGATGGGAAGAAAGATGAGAGAAAGGATGTAGACGAGATGTCCGAGCCTGTCTTCGAAGTCCAAGAAATCGAAGCAATGTCATTCAAACCTGTGACAAATATCATTGGGGCATTGGAGGAATGCCGCAATGATATGTTGTTAAGGATTAAAAGTCAAAATTAGGCTCATTATCATCCAAAGAATCTAACCTGTGATGTTTTTCCATGTAAAGTCCATGGCCCCTTTGTGCACGCGAGCGATGGTTAGCTGGATCGGATTGAGGCGGAGGTTGCCGAAGGGCTGGTTCAGCGAGAAAAAAAAATAAAATAAAAAAAATCGGGAGGACGTTCGTTTTGCCGACGATGCTTACCTCGATGAATATTCTAGCCAATATTCAGATTCGGATGATGCTTAGACGAGAGAGAGAGAGAGAGAGAGAGAGAGAGAGAGAGAGAGAGAGAGAGAGAGAGTCAATTAAAAAGAAGACAGATGTATGACTGATTGTCCTTTGTGATCGAGGAGTAGTGAGCGTAGGGTCCACGTGTGTACATCTCCTTTCCCCACTTGTATGTACACAAATCCCTCGAGTGGTCCGTGAGCGCCTCCGTATGCACCTTATAGTAGTGTCAAACGGTCGGAGTACCTTTGTGTGGACTGTGAGGGGAGCCACATTGAACGGAATGTGTGTCGACATATGTTCCAAGATTGAGGAGAGACTTATGTTGGAGTGACTTCCCGCCTATATAGGACGATGGTAATGAATAGAGAGTGACACTTTGTTGGGTCTGCAAGCGAGTGGCGGACTTCCAAGAAGCTATGGGATGCATAGAGTGGCTTATCCGTACTCGTTCCCCATATCCGAGTGTCTTTCGTTGGATTGAGGACTACTATACTAGTAGTGCGACGAGATGGTCGTGAAAATTAAAAAAAAAAATGTGATGCGTGGACTTGCCTATCTGTGCTTTTTCCCCACGTAGTTCCTTCTATGCCACTCTTCCGTCTCATTCCTTGCAGGTGTGTGATTTTGCACTTGAGGAATGTTGTTGGCAGCATTTCTTCCCTTTTCTATTTAAATTGGCGAGAGAGAGAGAGAGAGAGAGAGAGAGAGAGAGAGAGAGAGAGAGAGAGGCACGTAAGAGAAGTGGTTTGGTATTGGGAAACTACTATGCCATGAGACTGGTTTTCGGTCACGGTTGCACCGCCGACGCGGTTTTTGGTTTGCATGTCGGTCAGGGTCCATGTGTAGGTCTGTGTTTGACATGTTTTCTTGTAAGGTGAGGAAAACCTCACGGGACCAGGACCTTCGTTTTGTAAAGCTGTAGAGCGTGCAACAGGGTTTGTGTGGATCATAAATCCGTTTGCACTAGGATCATGGCCAGGGTTTTAGAGGTGCAATTTCGCGAGTCCGAGTTTAAGGTGAGGTTTGCACTGCGAGCACGGATTTGGGGTCGGTCATAAAGATGAGTCGGACATTGATTCACCTGTCGATTTATAGTCTGGTTAAGGATCAGGGTATAGGTGTAGGACTTTGATGCCATGTCTGACGTTTCTTTGACATTGTGGGTTCGGGTAGTTTTTGACTTCTTGTTGGACACAATGCAGATTTTTCTGGAGCGGAAACGGCGTACCACATTCCAGACAGGTAATGAAATACACATTTCAGTCTTATCCATGCATTATATCGTGTATAATTCCAGTCCGTTTTTTATCCTGGTACTCATGTAGTCCTTTGGGTCAGCGATTGGGTTAACGTATATGCCAACATGAGGATGCATGTTTTTGTCAATATCTGGGTCCCAGGGTAAGGTTCGGGTCTGTTGCGGGCACTTGGGTATTATGAAATTCCTCGGTTGATGCCATTTTTTTGGTACGTCCGGGTCAGAAACTCTTTGCAGCTCAGCCATGGCGAACATTCGATTGTTGATCAAATCTTTAGGTGTAGTAAGAATTATGAAGTTCCTCGGTTGATGCCATGTCTAACGTTTCTTTGACATTGTGGGTTCGGGTACTTTTTGACTCAGTGTTAGACACAATGCAGATGTTGCTGGAGTGGAAACGGCGTACCACATTCCAGACAGGTAATGAAATACACTTTCCAGTCTCATCCATGCATTATGTTGTGTATAATTCCAATTCGTTTTTTATCCCGGTACTCGTGTAAGCCTTTGGGTCAGCGATTGGGCGAGTGTATATGCCAACATAAGGATGCATGTTTTGGTCAATGTCTGGGTCCAAAGGTAAGGTTCGGGTCTGCTGCGGGCATTTGGGTATTCGGGTGAGGCTCTTGTGTGTACTTCGGTTCAGGTCTCTGTCATCACTTCCGAATCTATGAAACTTGATTAGGCCCTTAGGTATGCAAGTGGTACTCGTGTTGGATTTTGGGTCAGCAGTTGGGCAAGCGTAAATGCCAACATCCGGACATATATTTTTGTCATTGTTTGGGGCTGAAGGTAAGGTCTGGTTGCACGTGTTGGTGTCAACATAAGAGTCTTGGGGTTTTTGGTTATTCGTCTAGAGATTTGGGCCCGCAGTTGGCAGAATGTATATGCCAACAGGTCATTGTCCGAGTCTGAAGGTCAGGTCCGTCTCTTGGTCCATACATTTCAGTCCTCGAGTCCCAAACGAAGACCGTCTATGTACTTGTTGAGAAAAAAAGGTCCGTGTCTTCGACGTTCAAGCTTACGGGTCTCGCTCTGGTCACGAGTCTTGGTCTTGGTCAACATCGTAGTGTGGGTGAGGGTCGTGGTCTGGGTCAAGGTCTTGGTCTCGCCGCGCCCGCTTCCGAGGTCCTCAGCGACCTGCAGGGATTCTGTGTTTTGCCTGCTTCGTCCACGATGGGAAATCAACGTTAAATTAATCATCACTTTTCGCTTTCTGCAGAGATGATTTCAATGATGGGGGATCCAAACAACACCTGTCATGTCGACGGTACTAAGGCCTTTACTTAGGGCCAGTTACTGTTGAAGGTCTACATTCTGAGATTATCTGTAAATTATCTTATTAATATTATTACTGTTGTCATTGTCATCATTACTTTTACTGTTCTTTTCAACTTGTGTTCTCGACAAAGTTGACTCACATTCTTCACGCAGAACTGTAACTCACAGAATAAAGGGATCATCGGTTTTCTGAAAGTACTGCAGCGTTCCTCTAGTTTGAGAAAATGTCATCCACTGTAGTCATTACTTCGATCAGGAGACGTATCACACGGCGGCCTCAACAAGGTTCAAAGGAAGCACTTTGCAACGAGTTTAAACACACTCCTTCCCCCTTTAAAGTTTCAGTACATTCGTCAATCCATCCAGCCCCTGACTCTCTTTGTTTTCCCTTCTCCCCCTTCCTCTTTTGCTATATGCGCGTTACCCCTCTCGTTAGAGCATACCACACCATACTCAGGAAGGGTTCACTTGTGCTCAAACACGGGTTCTTTGAATCTGGAGCAACGGTCTCATATGGTGTCAAGCGTCTTGATGATCAAACTCGTAAGGAAATTTTACCGCTGAGGGAGCCTGCCTCAAAGCTTCTTTGAGCAGGAGAATATTTTGATGAAATGTTGATTTCCCGCATTTGTGGAATAATCCGCCTTGTCGTGCACCTCACCGTTATGTCCAAATTTTGTCGGTTTGAGAATCGGAACGGTCAAAGCCTGCGCTTTGAAGTCCCCCTGACACTCACGAAAACAGATCTTGAGCGTGATACGTAGGGGTCCGTCTTTCCCTCTCCCTCACTAACTCTCTCTCGCACACACTTCTCTTATAGGCGCACTCCCCCCTCTCATTCTCTCACTCTAATTCGTTCTCTCACCCTCCCTCACATTCGCCCATCTCCACACGCATGCAATCTTTCTCTTTCTCACCCACTCCCTCTGCCTGCAGTCCCTCTCTTCATTCACTATGCTCTGCAGGCTCAGATTCTCTCTTCCTTTCTCTGCGAGCACAATCCTCCTCCCTCAGTCTTCGATCTCCCTGCAGGCGACGGTTCGGGGCAGCAGGTCTCAGAGGACCCATAGCCTTAACAATTCATGTTAATTTATCCCAAAAATAAGCAAAAGGGTAATTAGTGGGATGATGGTTACTGGTTGATCACAACCCACATCCCGGTTTTAATCTCACCAGGACCTTTTGCTTCACAGCTAGTGATAAGGGCTGTTTACTTCACCGTTCATTCTCATCCATTGCGGAAAAGCTCGCTTCGCAGCCAGCAGCAATGCCCGTTCACTTCACCGTCCGATTTCGCCAACATAGGAGTAGCATGCACCGCAGCCAGCGACAAGGGTCGTGCACTTCACCGTTTGATCTTATCACCAGAGGAGTTGCACGTTTCGCTGTCTGCGCCAAGGGTCGTGCACTTCACCACCTGATGTCATCATCAGAGGTGTAGCACGTTCCCCGACCAGCTCTACTGACCAATCATATTCCCGCCTGGTCTCATCAACAACTGAGCAACTCGTTTTGCAGCCAGCTTATCACATTACTGTCTGGTCTCACCAACAACAATCACATTACCGTCTGGTCTCTCCAACAACAATCACATTATCGTCTGGTCTCATCATCAGCAATCACATCGCTGTCTGGTCTCTTCATCAGCGTTCAGATTATCATCTGGTCCCTCCAACAGCAATCACATTATCGTCTGGTCTCATCAACAGCGGGAAATGTGAAATGCTTGACTACCCGCCATCAGCGGGAATGTGAAATGCTTCATTACCCGCCAACAACGGGGATGAGAAATGCTTGATTGCCCGCCAACAGCGGGAAAGTGAAATGCTTGATTAACCGCCAACAACGGGGATGAAAATGTTTGATTGCCCATCAACAGCGGGAAAATGAAATGCTTGATTACCCGCCAATCGCGGGGATGAAAAAAAAGCTTGATTGCAGCGGGAAAGGGAAATGCTTGATTACCCGCCAACAGTGGGAAAATGAAATACTTGATTACCCGCCAACAGGGGGGATGAAAAAAAATGCTTGATTGCAGCGGAAAGTGAAATACTTGATTACCCGCCAACAGCGGGGTTGAAAAACGCTTGATTGGCTGTTCTACGAAAGCGATCACTCTCACCAACAACGGGAAGGTGAAACGCTTGATTGTATGTTCTGCGAAAGTGACCACTCCCGCCGACAGCGGGGACACAAGTAATGCTCAATTGCTTGATTGACGAACCTTGCCATCCCCCCCCCCGTCAGCAGCGGGGTACTTGGAATGCTCGATTACGGAAACAGTGAGGTTGGTTGTCCCCACTATCAGCGGGGGTACTTGGAATACTCGATTGCTAGATCGTGGGACTTGCTGTTCCCACTTTCAGCAAGGATACTTGCTCCTTCCCACACACACACAGCGCACTCGCTCTTTTCCAGAACACTCTTTCTCTCATCTGCGGTATCTCTCTCCCCCACTCTCATGCAACGCACATATGCTCATGCAGTTTCTCTCTCCCTCTCTTGTTCTCTTCCCGCTCTCGTTCTGATCATTGTGTTTGCATCATCCGCCATTTGAGGTTGTCTCGCTGCATCAGTTGTTGCACACTTGCTGGCACGAACGGACACCAGCAGGAGTCAACGCTACGGACTCCTGGCACACATCTACCTCTGCTCGCTATACTCTTCAACCGGGCCATTCCAATCCCGGGTCGAAGGGCTTGTGTGGACTGCGTACGCCAGGCACACAGTCCAGTCCGCGCTGCTCCTCCATGCTTGCTTCTCTTCCCTTCCCCGTGGGCGGCGTACGCCATGCGCGCGGTCCCCTCCCAAAGTCAGAACCCTTGCTTGTATAGCTGCCAGCAGGTTGCTCCCTTGAGCCACCAACTGGACTGGTACCCGGGTGGGCAGGCCCATGCCCGAAAAGAAACGGGTAAAGCTGCTGACCCGGCACCAGCAACTGCCCCGGTACCACTTGTTGGCCTGGACTATAGATCCAGGCCCGGTGAACAGGCCTTTGGTCCGGTACCAATGGGACCAACAACAGGTTCAACAACGGCCCTTGTGGCGCAGATCCAGACCTAGTACAGTTGCCATATCGGCAGCAATCGAGCCGCATTAGTAAACCGTACCTGCGCCGAACCAGTCCTGAGCCAGAGTACCGGACCAAACCAATGTAAATACCATACCACATCAACTCCGAACCTGAATATCCCGCGTCACATCAGTGTCGAGCCTGTCCCGATCTTGAAAACTAGAGCTAGGCTGCTGCACCATGTCAACGCCGAACCTTGCAGCCATGTAGCAACAGTTCCGAGCCTGAAATAATTTATCGTCAAGGGTCCGAACCTGAAGTAAATCTTCGTGGAAATCCCAGTCCCGAAAATAAATCACCGCAGCGGTTCTGGACTTGAAATAAAGCGTCATGATGGTGCCGAACCTGAAATATGAGGGTGCCGAACTTGAAACAACTGTCGTTGTTGTCTGAAGGTAAATCACCATAGTGTCCCCAAACCTGAAATAACTCGCTGTGGTGGTTTCGAACTTGATAATAAATCGCGCTGATGTGTCCGAACCTGAAATACGCTGGTGTCGGGCTCATGCTGAACCAGAAACACGCCCGGGATCGTCGGATGCAGCAACTCCGCATCAATACCGAACCTCCGCGAACCACGTAAAGTCATACTGTCGGTCCAAAGTAGCACCAACCCAAGCCGGTCAGGTGGCCCCCATCCTCGGAACACCCCGTCTCAGTAAAGTTGGTAATCAGGTAAATCAGGAAGGCGACACAGAAAATCTCGATCATCGGGGAATAGTGAAAATTGTTAGAATCATGAGAAAACGTTCAATCCGGGGGTTAGAGCCGATGGCGGATAATCCAAGCGAAATTAGACCATACGACTAATAATCATTAATTTCCCTCCTCCTTATCATCTTTATTTATTTTTCCCCTTTCTTAATTCTATTGACAATGTCTGGAATAATATAAATAAATGTAATCTTACCAAAAATAAATTTCGAGGGATCTCACATAAATAGTCAAAAGTCTTTTGTTTCTTTTCTCTTTTACCATTTTTAATCATTTCGTTTGTTTTTGATTTCATTGCCGGAAACATCGAATAACGAGGGTGTCTCCCCCAGAGTTAAATGTCGCGGAAAATAAAGAAATTTAGGAATATTATGTTTTTCTCTTTCCTCCTACTGTTCTTACTTCTTTTTGCCATTTTTAATTTTAACATTAAAAATAATTAAATTATGAGGCTTCATTCCCACGCCAATTGCGCTACGTAAATAGACTTTCCCAAGACCTACTCTCAAATCACCGTTTCGCAGGCCGCGGTCGTCACATCTAATTTTAGGGGTACCCGAGGTACCCCTAATTTTTCCCAACCGGTCGGACAAAAGTCCCGGCCGATTCCCTCTCAGACAACTTTTCTAAGGGTCAATCTGCCGATATTAGGGCGACCGACTGGTCTTCGGTCGCCCGACAAACAAGCCCGGACCCCTTCTCGACGCCCCCGTCGAGCCCTCAACTTGTCCGGGCAATAGCCCGGACCCATTTGTGAACAGTCCATCATGTCCTCGGGGCGTTGGAATGGCTTGAATTGAGCTTCCGGGCGACAGCCCGGACCCATTTTGAGTTGTCTGGCAGCGCCGCAAACCCTGATGAGAAGAGCCCAAGAGATGAGGTGGGAGGGAGGGCCGCACCCCTGATCAGCAGCACCCTGCAGTATGGAAAACTTCTTAGTGAGAAGGGCGGGCGGGATGGGGGAACACCTCTAACTGCTGACTACCGTACGTGAGAAGAAAAATGCAGAATAGTCAAAAATAGCCAAGTGAGAGAAAATTCAAGAGACGTTAGTAGAGTGAAGTACAGTAGGTACTAGGAAAGAGGACTAAGGCGGCCTAACCGGGCGATCGATCTCATGACACGGGTCGACCGAATCCTTGTGGTTCACAGAGGGGACGAAGCCGCACTAATCCCCTCAGCCGGGTAGTGTTACACAAAGTCTAGACGGATCTAAGAGGGAAGGGGTTCCGAAATCCCGGCTTAAATAGAGTCCACATGCCTTTTTCAAAGAATGTTCGAATAGAAGGCATGTGCCCTATTAGAGGGAAATTTCAAGTTCCCTCCAATCTGTGCATTGTCAAAAAATATGATTTATCGTCCGACCAAAAATATAAAATGCACTTTAATTGATTTTATTTTTAATTTTGAGTATTTAATTTGATATTTTGAAGGATTTAAGGAAATTTTCTATTTAAATTTATAAATTATTTGATATATTTTATTCTTTTATGAGAGTTTGGTATGTCGGTTTTGCGTGCGGAAGGTCTCAAAATTTCGAAAAGGATCTTCCGAACAAAATCACGTCCGGCGCGCGCCACCGAAAACCGCTCGGATTTTGAGCAATTACAAGAACAATAATTCTTAATTAACAAATTAAATATTAAAATTTCAATTAAATTCTAAAACCGAATTTTTCACCGACGGTTTCGTCCGCGGTAGATCCCAAGAATTTTAGATAGAAGAACCGCACAACTTTGGTCTCGATATCTATCGACCAAAATTAATGCATTCAGGTGTAAGAGAATAAAATAAACTTAAAACCATGCTTAACCAATTATAGTCCGCTAGGGTTTCAAATCGTTAAGGTTTCCGTTTTGCGCGCGACCGCACGCACGCCGCAAAACCCCGATCGATGTCAGAAAAATTTTCCCTGTTTTTTCTAGGTTCAGAGTGAGAACTTATCGGATTACTTTTCTTTATTTCTTTTTCCTTTATTTTAAACAAAATTACAAAGAAATTCGATTTCCCCCCTTATTTTCTTTCGCCCTTTTCTATCTGTTGGTGTCCACCGTTCGCCTAAACGAAGTCCGTTTTCCCCAACCAGGGTCCCAAAATGTCGGGAAAAATACAAGGACCAACTTTGGTCTGGGCAGGGTTCCCCTAATTCCGCTTTTTTTGTTCGCAATTAAAATAGATAGAAACTCGTAATTCTTAGAATTTTTAATTAGAAAAATACAAAAAAATTCATATCTTTTTTTTTAGCCGTTAGATTTTTTCAAAAAACGTCTCAAAATGTTTGCCTCGATGAGAGGACGAACTTTGCTCCTAGTGCAGCTCACGCAAAAGCGCGCGGATCGGGAGATATAAAAAAAAAATGAATTAGAAATTTAAACTAGTGATTTTTAGGATTTTTAATTAGAAAAATACAAAAAAATTCATATATTTTTTTCTAGCTGTTAGAATTTTTCAAAAAACATCTCAAAACGTCCGCCTCGACGAGAGGACGAACTTTGCTGCCTATGCGGCTCGCGCAAAAGCGTGCGGATCGGGAAATATAAAAAAAAAATGAATTACAAAATCAGAAAAAATTAAAAAAATATCAACTAATCAACTTATTTAAAGCGAATTAGTTTACCCAGCTCACCCCTGTTGATTGGGGAAGGCCGAGGCCTTGGGGGTGCAATCCCCTCCCCGGCAACGGCGCCAGTGTTGTGAGGAAACCCGGGGAAGGGCACCTGCACTTCGCTGAAGCCAAGGGCCACGGCGCCTGTCACCTCACCGCGCCCACTTCAGAGGTCCTCAGCGACCTGCAGGGGATCTAGGTTCAGCGTGTCCTGTCACGGAGTTCATTTGTCATCTCTTTCTTTTTGTAATTTAGCAACTTGGCTCAGTAAGGAGTTTCGATCATCAACAAGTAAGCAGCAAACTCACATAGCCAATAATTTCAACAACGGACTGATAAAGTAGAAAATTTGAACAACACCAAGTTTCAGCAATTAAATGGTAAAGCAACAAGTTTTTACTGCAACGAATTTCAACTGTCAACTGAAGATACCAGTAGTATACTGTGATGAGTCAAGTTTACACCGCAACGACTTTGACTCAGACAACCTTCTCATAGCACCGTCTGATCGCCTAGCAATGAGAGCAATTATTCGGCACAGGCACTTAGGACACTATGCTTCTTTGAATGCCCTGCAAGAGTTCCCACCAATAGACAGCGAATATCCGATCAGCCTGCGGAGAGCTGATCTGTCAAAAATAACCCTTATTCTGCCATTATAGAAAAACCTTTAATTCAAACGAGAGCAGGTAGGTGATGTATGCTTGATTGCCTGTTCCGCAAATGTAGCTGAACTTACTAACAGAGGGTTCGCTCGATTCTCAGTCCATCAACGTTGTTCTGAGGAAGTGTAACAACTGGCCCGTTGAAGACGGGAATGCTCGAGTGACTACTTGATCTACAGGAGTACCCAACAACAGCCTCAATTAGTTGCTCTGCGGATGAGATGTGCCCAACTCGCCAAAAGCGAGATTTGCTCGATTAGTAGTTCATGGAAAACACCGCCTTTGTTAACAGCGGGATCACCTGATAGATCATATTAAGTAATACTTTCCCCGCTAGCAGTGGAATCACATAATCGGTCACCCCGAGAAGTACCGTCTCCGATAGCAACGGCGTCGCAAGATTGGTAGTGCTCTGGCGAATACCCTTTCCGCTAGTAGCGGGGTTTCAGACTGGTGACTCGGTGGCGAGCTTTCCTCTCGGTGATTCCCTTGCCCTCTTTCCTCTTACTGCACAATCTCTTCTCCCCCACTGTGTGTTCCCTCTTCTTGTCCACGAGTCTCTTCCTTTCCCTCATTCGCCCATATCTTCCCGTTTAGTTTCTCTCTGCGCCTATCCTTCTTCCTTCTCACTGCCCACACTCCGTAAGCGTACGCGCGTGTGTGTGTGAGAGGATTCGTTGTCAGTGTAACGAGGACATATCAAATGCAAACACGCATGTACATTGGCCACTTTTCAGACCCGATTCATGCTTGCAATTGATGCTCACCATTGTACGGAAATGAAACGGGCTTATCAAAACCCGGTAACTTTGTATATATTCGCCCCAATTGTCGGGGCAGATTTATATCTGCAATTGCGCCGGAATAGAGAGGGCATATCAAGCCCCGTAAATCTGTATGTATTCGCCCCTATTATCGGGCCAGATTTATGCTTGCAATGTACTGAAATAGAAAGGGCATATCAGGCCCCGTAAGTCTGTATGCATTCGACTCACTTGTGAGGGTCGATTAATGCTCACGATTGCTCAGGGGGGGGGGAAATATGCATGTGTCCGCTCACTTATAAGGGCTGGTTAATGCTCACATTGGTACAGAAAAACAACGGCAGATCGAAAGTCTCAATGTATTTAGTCACCTTTCAGGGGCAAATTAAGTCTCAAAATTGCACGTAAACGGAACGGGCATATCAGGCCCAGCGAATCTGCATGTATACAATCTCTTTTCAGAAGCAAATTAGGACTCAAAATTGCGCATAATGAAAACGGGCAAATCAAGCCCAGTAGATTTGCATGTATCCTGTCCCTTATCAGGGACAAATTTGGACTCAAAATTACACGCAAATAAAACGGGCAAATCAAGCCAACTAAATCAGCCTGTATCTAGTCTCGGTGCAAATTAAGACTCAAAATCGCACGTAAATGAAACGGACTAATCAAACCCAATAAATCAACACGTATCCAGTCTCTCAACAGAGGCAAATTAGTACTTAAAATTGCACACAATTAAAACGGGCAACTCAAGCCCAGTTAATCTGCATGTACCCAGTCACTTATCAGGGCAGATTGGCACCCGCAATGGCACAGCGGTTCCTCTTCCAATCTCAGGCATAAGCCCTCCTTACCTCGAACACCGTGCGTGGCGCTATTCATGTCGCCGACCAACCTATGATTTCGGTAACTCAGGCGTTGGCGTAGACTGAGCGCGCCGGATGGTTTCCCACGCTGTTCTCCCCACTACTGTCCGCCACCCCCGACATCGGTCTCGCGAGTCACCTGAGCTGATGCCCCAAGCACACCTAGCGCGCCGTTCTTTCTTTTTCCCCCAATCACTGCGCAGTCTTCCTCTCCCTGCGCAGACTCTCCTTCCCCCTCACTGTTTGAGCAGTCTCTACCCCTTTGCTCAATCTTACTCTCTCTCTCGCGCTGTCTGCCCAGCCTTTCTCCCTTTTGAACAGTATCTTCCTCTTTCTCTCTCTCTGACAGTGTCCAATCCCTCTCCCTCTCTAGTCTAGCCGCGATACCAGCTGGTATCCCTTGCCCGACCCAATCAGACTTATGAATCGAGCGTTGAGCACGCCGTGCGCGCTGTCCCGTTGGTTTCCCCCGCGCCTATTGGCCTTTCTTCGTCCCACACACGATGCCCGCTCTCCCACGTGGACACTTTCCAGGCCCAGTCTGAAGAGGGCTGGGTACGCCTGGCGCGTCCGTCCGAATGAATGCCCCACTCAATCCCCCTTTCTCGGTCAACTCCTCTGGGCTATATGCCGTCTGGATCCTGGCCGTGACCTCGACAGACCGAGACACTCGGAATCTCCAGTTTGCAGCTCCCATACACGGGTCGCACCAGCCGGGGAGGCCGCAGCAAAGCCAGGGAGGCGCCTCGCGCTTGAATCGGTCCCGTAAACCGAGTTAAGCGAAAAGTGGCTCAGTAACTGGTCCGTACCAGCAGCCTGTGCAGCGCTGTACCTTGACAATTCCAAAAAAAAGATTTCGTATTAAGAGCCTTGACACTGTTATTTAGTACCCCTGCAGTCCGTATCAATGCTATATCAGTTTCGAACCCGAAACAAACATCCCAAGTCGCATCAGACTTCACCGTACAAATGTAGGGCCTGAACAACAGCCTGTGTCATCCTGTCGCCGAATACCGTACCTATACCGAACCTGAGTACCGTGCCAGACCAATGCAAATTACTTGTACCAGCATAGCGTGCCGACCCTGTCTCAAACCAGCGTAACATTGCACCGTGCCATGCCGACCCTGAACTATCAGCAAACCTGAAACAGGCGGAATACCGTGGAATGGCGCATCTCCTTAGGGGTACTGAACCTCCACCGTACCTGAAAGGGACACACAGAATCGTTGCAGATGCCATACCGAGCCCAAAAATACGAAAAATGTCGTACAATGACGCATCCAAGTAATGGTATCAGCCCGAAGGCACGTCAATGTCGAGGCGACGCCGCTTCTGAAATATACCGAACATCGTGCCAAACTTGAATAAACCACATCTGTATGATGTCGTACCTACCCGTACTGAACGTCGTAGAATGTAGCCTTTACGGGGTAAAACCGAACCTGTCCCGAACCGAACCAAGAGCGAACATGAGACAACCGAACCATGTCGATGCCGCACCAGTACCGAGTCTAAAATATGTCGAATGACGTAGAATGTCCGAACCGAAGCGGCACCCACATCGACGTAATGGCGCGATGCACAATCAACCATCATAGCGGTAACGCCACGCGTCCGCCCATCCCACACTCATAGAAATCAGGGAAATCAGGTAAGCCAGACGTGCAAATCCCAATCATTGCAAAATAGCGGAAATCGTCAGAATTAAAATAAATAAATAATCCGGGGGTAATTCCAATCGCGGATAAACGGAGTAAAATCACGCCAATCAGTCAATAATCATGGTTTTTCTTCCTTCTTATTATTTTTATTTCTTTCTCTTATCTCTTAATTCGATTATTGAAAATAATAAAAATAAGGGTAATCCTGTCCAAAATAAATCCCGACAAAATCCAATTAAATAAAGAAAATTATTTGTTTCTTTTCTCTTTTATTACTTTTGCGTATTTTTTATGTTTTTAATTTTTATTGTCAGATACATCAATAATTGAGGTCGATCACATTTAAAATTAAATATCGAAGATTTTAAATAAATCAATGAATATTTCGTTTTTCTCCTCTTTTCTTTTGTTCTTAATTCCTTTCCCCATTTTTAAGTTTAATATTAAATTTAATTAAATGCGGGGCCATTTCCTCGCACCCGTTGGACACCGTAAAAAGGCCGCGTCAAGGCTTATCCTCAATCAACCACCCCGCAGCCAGTCGTTTCGAGGACAGGCCTAAAGCGGGCAGAAATGAGGTAGACAATAAGGTAGCTGTGAGGGCGACGAAGCGATAGTCCCTCTCGCCAATTTCTACGGCTGGTCCTGACGGTTGACATATCCAAAATTAGGGGTGACCTGACTACACCTAATTTCTCCCAACCGGTCGGACAAGACTCCTGGTCGATTCCCTCTCAGACGACCTTTCTACGGGTCAATGTTTCGGTATTAGGGCGACAGACTAGCCTTCCGTCGCCCGACAACGGTCCATGTAGAGGGAGCAATATGATTAGTCATATCGGAGAGGTGAAAATGGTGTCTAAGAATCAATGAGGAGGTGAACGAATCGATAAGGGGGAAGGAGAACCCATGGTTTGTGATGTCGGAGTTCTTAAAGGGCATGATACGAGCAACAAGGGCTGCCATCAAACGACATGGCACGTGCAAAAACTTTCCTTGCTCTCTTGCGGGAGGCGCGTGTTGCAATATCGTGCAAATCACCGATCTAGACGACATGGTCATGAGGATCGGCGGTGCGAGGATGGGAAGCACCGACGGCGAGAATCCTTGTCCGAATTGTCAAAGGCTTCATCCAAAAGCGCCGCCTTAGCTGTGGGAGACCGATAAATGCATACGACTCGCGCACGTCGATGGTATCGAGAGAAAACAACATGCACTCATTTACAACGTCCTCATGCATGTGCTGGAGATGACATAACTCATGGGGCAGGGACAACAACTCACTTACCTCGATCCTTGGTACGATGACTTCTACGACAGAATTGTGGCGGATGTGGAGGTGAAGGAAGGAGAAGGATGGAGGAGGATCGTTGACGACCTCGTGCGGAAAGGGTTTGTGTATGTACACCCCACATGCTGTTTGTGGGAGGAGCTCCACGACGCACAAAAATGTGCAGTCGAACATGCAGAGGAGACACTTGAGCGAGTCAGGAAAACTTCAGCCCTTGATTTAAGATCTTCTATGGCGAGATGAGAATCGGGTTACAGAGATTGTCTCCGGCGTTTGTTCACGGAGGTGGGGGACAGTCCAAGTGCGGACGTAGACACATGTATCAATCAATTCACTAGCATGAACACGTTTCATGACTGAAAGATGCCGTTGGAATACTTGAATCTTCACATCTGGAAAGACATGCAAAGGCCATGGGAGTACAAGGAAGGGAAGGAAACCGAGGGAGAAAAAATGAAGAGAACCACACATGCAAACAGGGTGCAAACAAAGGAGCGGGCACGGGGACAGAAGCGGAAGAAAAGGTTAACAACATGCCTTTTTTTCATGATGCCTAAAGAGGTGAATTCAGGATGCCTATAAAACTCTACAGTGGGAGCTATACGGTGGGGAGGGGTGCTTTCAGGCCTTCAGGGCATTCACCCCTTAAGGATTGTTCGGGATCCTCACGTTTAACAATGAGAGCTATACGGTGGGAGGGGGTGCTTTGAGGCCTTCAGGGCATTCATCCCTTCATGATCGTTCAGGATCCTCAAACTTAACAATGAGACCTGTAGGGTGGGGGGGGGGGTTATTTCAGACCTTCAGGGCATTCACCCGTTCAGGATCGTTCATGATCCTCAAGCTTAACAGTAGGAGTCATAGGGTGGGAAATGGTTCTTTCAAGCCTTCAGGGCATTCATCCCTTCAGGATCATTCACATTGTTCAGGATGTTAAAACGATACAACAGTGGAAACCAGAAGGTGGGGACAGATGCTCCTTTCAGACCTCCGAAGGCATTCATCTTCAGGGCATTCACCCCTTCAGGATCGTTCAGGATCCTCAAGCTTGACAGTGGGAGCCATACGGTCGGGGGGGGTGGTGCTTTCAGGCCTTCAGGACATTCACCCCTTCAGGATCGTTCGGGATCCTCAAGCTTAACAGTGGGAGCCATACGGTGGAGGGGGGGTGCTTTCAGGCCTTAAGGGCATTCACCCCTTCAGGATTGTTCAGGATCCTCAAGCTT
>BFEA01000350.1:496100-506193 GCA_003427395.1 Chara braunii | reverse complement strand
GGGTGAAGGCCTTGAAAGCCCTCAAACCTCCATTCGACTCCTTGCTTTCAGACCACCGACGGCATTCACGTCTTCAGGATCGTTCACGATCCTAAGCGTTTAACAGTAAGAGCCATAGGGTGGGGGGGGGTGTGCTTTCAAACCTTCAGGGCATTCACCCCTTCAGGATGTTTCACATAATAATAATAATAAATAAAGTAAATAAATCATGAAAACTATGAACAATCATGAAGGGTGATTGCCTGAACGGCCTGAAAGCAATCCCGCCTTTGACTCCTACTATCATGAAGGGGTGAAGGCCTTGAAAGCCCTCGCACCTCCATTCGACTCCTTGCTTTCAGACCACCGAAGACATTCACCTCTTCAAGATCGTTAAGGATCCTCGACGCTTAACAATGGGAGCTATAAGGTGGGGGGAAGGGTGCTTTCAGGCCTTCAGGGCCTTCACCCCTTCAGGATGGTTCACAGGAAAAAAAAAAAAAAAAAAAAAAAACATCATGAAAACTATGAACAATCTTGAAGGAGTGAATGCCCTGAATGACATTCACCTCTTAAGGATCGTTCAGGATCCTCAGTGTTGGGGGGGGTGTTTTCAGGCCTTCAGGGCACTAACCCCTTCAGGATGGTTCACGAGAAAAAAATAAATAAAAAAAATGCATTCACCATGAACAACATTTTGCACCTCATTCTTTCACAGTTGCAAGCTATGATTCATCACGTACAAACATAAATTCAAACCCGAAAAACCATTAAATTTTTCCCACTTTCAGAATGTTCATCTGTGAATATTCATCTATGTGATAACCACTTGTCGATATGGCCTGCAGCGCTCTACTCAGGTGCGGGAGTGTGTGAGACCTCCCCTGCCAGAATGTCGACGCCTGAATGCGCAACTACAGTCTCCTGACTCTCCTCCAGCAATGCAGGCGGTGGCCGGGATGCGGTGTCATCTGCGACAGCACCCTGTGTCTTTGAGTGCTGCATAGCTACCCCCAATGTGGTGACGTCAGACTGAACTGCATGAATGTTGCGAGGTGGGAGCATACTCTCTTGCTCCGTCGCTGCCGGTGGTCGTCTCGTGTCCAAAGTAATTGCAGCTGCCTCAGGTCCGCCATCTGATGTGAGTGGATGCAGTGCCACAGCACTGCCCTCGTCCTGCATTACCGCATCATCACCGTCATGTCCCTCGATCTCAGGATGAGGCATCAATGGTCCGTTGCACTGTGGCGGTTCCGGGATTACTGTAGAGGACCCTGTCGGCGCTGTCGCGTGCATACCGTCCGTATGATATCGTGCACAACCGCTCCCATCATCCTGCTCGATCCGCTCCTCGCGGGCGTTGTCGCTGAAAGAGTCCTCAAGAACTGGAATCTGCTCAGTAGCATGGACTCATGGTCGTGGAGCAGCTACACCCCCACCGTGATGTTTGCGCACACGTGAACCGATAGTGTCTTGTTCCCTCGGTGCACGTCTCAAGCGCTGAAGGGCACCGCCCTGAAAAAGTTCTGGACTTTCGGCGGCCGATCCATCTCCATCATCATCGTTCCGTGCGCCGTGGTCGACGTCCATGGCAGTGATCCCTCTGCATGTAGCTTCACGTGTGGAGCCCAGTGCGCCTTCCCCTCCCCGGCCGTCACCGTCACCATGATCGTCGCCCCCAGCGTCACCCTCATCACGATCATCTCCGTCAGCCGCCTCGTCAGGTCCTCGGTCACCATCTGCACGTGCCGCGTGGGTCCGTGGCCGATCTCCACCATCATCATGATCATCGTCTTCAGCGCCGTCGTCGTCGTCTCCGTCCGGGTGGGGGTCTCCAAGATCGTTGTCGTCGTCTGATGCAGGCATGCCTGCAGTCCCAAAGAAAGCCTCATCGTCACTGGACGAATTTTCATATAAGAAGTCTCCCTAGTCCCAACGCTGTGGAGGCTTGCGTACAAGCTCGTCCACCGGCAGTCGACGACTTGCGGTAAAACTCTTACGAGCACCTCCACGCCCGCCTGGTCTCCGTCCGCCCCGTCGACCACCACCGCAACTGCCGCTACAACGCCTCCTCTTGTCAGACGCCCGCAATTGACACGTGGCTCCCATGCGAGATACAACGCGCATCCTCTCTCTCGCCTGCATCAACTCCTCCTGTGTCACCGCCATCTGGGTTTCTCGGCCTGAGACAAGCTGCTGGTCTGTGGGCAACTCGTCCTACATCTGCTGCCAGTAATGCACCTAGCTCCCGTACGGATGTGGCCTGTCCTTGGGAGCATCGTCCGACATAGCCTGCCTGTCAAGAAGGCGAAGGTTCCAATGATATCGCACGAGTTTCTCGACCCATCCGACCTCCAACCTGTTACGGGATTTGGAGTGGATAAAGCTCTAGCGGGACCAAGCTTTCTCGCAAGGCGATGCCGTCGCCCAGATACATAGTATCCTGCTGGCGAAGAAGGCTGTATGCGGGAACCTCTTCTCCTTCGACTCCCAGAAAGTGGCTGAATGGTCATAGCTCCGTGCAGCTCGATTCATTGCCACGTCGTCGAATGGTAGCTCCCTGACATGAAACTTGTCGATGGCAGTGAGGACCTCTTTGTGCTGGTCCGAGCTCTGTGGGTATCCAAACTGAACCACAGCAGCGATCAAACCCGGCTGCATCTCCTCGTCGTCCGCCAGTGTACGATCTCGGAACTCTGGATCCAACATCATGGCAGCCACATGAGTCGGCGACTTGAACATGGTTCGGCGTATGTCGAAAACCTCAAGCACTGCATCCTGCTCCTCCTTGTCAAAAGCAGCACATGCGGACAAACAACGTAAGATCATCGCGTCGTACCGGTGCAAAATCTTACCGATTTGCCTCGTGTCACTGTCCACCATCTGCAACATGTCCATGATGGGATCCAACAACTCGCACACCGCCTTCATATCCTCCCACCACACAGGAAAACTGACACATGCTGTGACTTCCACGGCATCATCTCGAATCTTCTTCGTTGATACAACAGTGTTCTTCCATCGATCATCAATGACCACCCGCATAAGATGCACTTGCAGGCGAAGAAGTCGCCGCATCATAATGACATGCGTGCCGAAGTGCGTCTCGGCGGGAAGCAAAAGTGTCACTGTCGTGAACGCTTCCAAAACCTCGCAGGCATGCCTATGGCGCTTGAAAAACTTTGTGACCACCCGCGCCTGAGCAATGCGAGTCGCCACCCACTCAATGTTGCCAATGTACTCAAGGATGAGGTCCATTACGTGCACCACACAAGGGATCCAAAAGATGTGTTTCACAGACTCGTCCTTCTGGAACACCTCCATCGTGGAAACGTTCGAGCTGGCCGAGTCTGTGATGAAAACGGTGATGTCTGCGAGCTTGATGTCAAGGGACTTCAACCTCTTAAGCCAAGCCTGAGCTAGGGCAGCGGCATCCTTCTTTCCTCACATAATATTTGTCGCGACCTATGTGGCACCCCGTGTAGTCCCAACGAGGTAGTTGCACAACGTCTGGCCCCGAATGTTCGTCCATCCGTCTGTTATGATCGTGCAACCGTAGGTAGCTGCAGTAGCGAGGATAGGTGTCACATACTTTTGGACTCCGGAATCGAGCTCATCCAAAAGTGTAGTGCGGATCATATGATACATGGGGGGTTTCAGGGTGGGCGCTCCCGACACTCCAGGCGGGATGATCACCGCCAACATGCATTTATAGCTTTCAAGCTTCACGCAGTTGAACGGCATGCCGCTCTCAACAATGAATCACATGATCTGAAGGCACCATGCGTGCTCCAGAGGGTCATTGTAATACGGGGTCACCGTCTGTTGCCTGAAAGTGTTCCTCCCTCATGCACCGACGCCTACACCAAAAGAATCCCACAAGCCACCGCCGGCCGCATGTGATGCTGCAGGGGGCGGACTCGGGGCTGCAATATTGCGCAAATTTTGTAAAGGATCCAATTTTCCGAAAACACCGTACTGCGAGGTCGGGGCGTTCACTTGTGCAAGCGTGGATGACGAGTCCGAAACCTGAACGGGGCCGTCGGGCGGGACTGTGCCCATCCCCTCAGGGACCGCTGCAGCGGCGTCTCCAACAGGTGCCGAAGGGAAGTCAGATGCAGGAGCTCGTGTTTGCGAAGGAGGGGGTGGTAACCACGGATAAGCAGCGGGTGGATGCCCCGTTGCAGTTGGTCCCGCCACGGCCGGACTTGCGGCTGCACGTGAAACTCTCGCAACCCTATCCCTGTTCTCAGCGAACAATGGGGCTCTCCCGGCTGATGTGCCTGCGTCCTTCCCCCACATATGACCCTCAACGAAAGCACGAGTCCCCGCCTCGTCGAACTGTGATCGTCCCCCGACACCCGAAACCGGCACGGGGCCCGGTGCATCAGCCTGCGCGGCTAACGACAGTATGACACTCGCATCTGGTGCACACCCACCAGAAACTGCACCAGTAACGGCTGCGGGAATTGTCTGGTGAAGCGGTGCAGGTGACACTGCCATCGGGCGAAGGGAGCGATGCATGTGGAGTAAGTGGAGATGGTGCCGCCTGCGAGGGGTTGGATGACGCCGTAGGCGGTGAAACAGCGTCTTCGAGGAAAGGAAGTGGTGACCACTGAAAATATGCATGACCTAGAGGGAAACCCTGCAAAGTCAGCACGACTGAAGCCAGATGTGCAGGACACTTGGACATATCCTTTGACCAAATTGCGTGCTATACCGCCGGAGTGGCCACGGTGCATCTGTAACTCTCGCCACCATAAAAATGCTCCTTTGCATCGCGAGCACCCCCACAAATAGAACGGCCACACAACCTGCACATACAGCGACGACCGTTCTTTCTCCCGAGCACAGTGGATCCATCTAAATAACGACCACGTGCGACAAAATGCCAAACAGGATCATCCCGTTTCGCATCTGTCTTTGGATCAACCTTGAAAGGGGAGTCAATGGTCTTCACGTTTTGACATTTTTTACCACAGTCGGACTTCTTCCCCATTGCCGAGGAGGAGTCCGCAGGGCCCTTCCCATTGTTGTCGCGTGGGTCAGACATGATGCGCACCTCCAAGAAAATGTAACTGAGTGCGGCAACGAAGAACTGCACTGAAGAACTGAAAAATCACCCTAAAAAACATAGACCGTTACCACAAGGTGCACAACGACAAACAAGAAAAGGGAAAAACAGAAAGAAAACAAAATAATTGAAATGAGGTCAATGTACAAACAAATTTGCCTTCCCCCCGACCACACTTTGACCCCTTTTCCCCTAACCCCCATTGCATTGCCACTTATGGCGAGTCACCCGTCCTAAAGAAAAAAAAAAAAACAGGCCATTAAACGGGCGTTCATTACCGCATTTCAATGTCCAACAACGAACCTCCATCCTCACCATGCCCCCCACAGCCATCGATGATAGACCCCTTTCCCCCAATTCCCCACTGCATTGCCGACAATTTGGCGCTCATGGCGGTTCAGTATTCACCCACATAAAGAAAGAAAAAAAAAAAAATTGACCCTACGACGGACCTTCGTCACAACACTTCATTGCGCACCCCACCCCACCCGCCACACGTTCACCCCTTTCCCCTAATCCCCCACTGCATTGCCGCTTATGGCCTTTCACTCATCTTAAAGAAAGGGAAAAAAAAAAAAATAGACCCATAGTCGCCGCTCCCCCGTCATCGACCTAACCCCCATAGCCATAGACCCCTCTCCCCCTCTAGCCCCCGCTGCATTGCCGGTAATGGCGGTTCACCCACATAAAGAGAGAGAAAAAAAAAAAAAAAAAAAAAAAAAAACCAGACTCCACGACGAACCTTCGTTGCCGCATTTCAATCTTCAACAACAACCTACCCCCCATAGCCATTCTCCCCTTTCCCCTTGACCCCCACTGCATTGCCGCTCATGGCGGTTCACAAGTCTCAAAGGAGAAAAGCCGGCGTGGGAAGAGGCTTGATAGGGCGGCTGCGAAGGAACAAGAAATTGCGTTTTTTTATCCTCGGATGCAACTGTAGGGTAACAAGGTCCCCATGGTTGTCGAGGACATGCCAGCGCAACACTGGATAGTCATGGGTAGTATGGCTCCAGAGAACGCCGTCCCTATCCACCTTGAGGTCATTGCGAAGCAAATCTCGCTCAAGGAGATGGAGAAGAAGTTCCAGCTTGTCAAGCAAATCGCCTACGTCTGCAAGGCATTCGCAGTGGGGGTGGGTGCTGCTGACTTCAAGGAGGCCGAGAATGAGTATCCTCACCACACGAAGAAAGAGATTTTGGAGAAGTTTGCTGGTGGCATCAGAAGGGGTCCAACGAGGCCATATTAAACGAGCTTTAGAATAGAAGTACAAGAAAAGGAGACTGCAAGCAAAGAAGGTTATTCACGCGTTCCGTTCGAAACCTCTCGTGGAACCGTTCGTCGACAGGACGGAGGTGACACACAACAATGACTCGGCGGAAGTAAAAATTATCAATGGCGACATGCGCTTGTTGTTGAAGCTGCAGACAGAAAAACTGCCGATATCTCTGGCTATTCTCGACTTCCCTTACGGGTTCGCGCACGAGGGCCACGCATCTGATAATGAGTCGTTTCCGGAGTCAGACGTTGTGGAGGTTCTTCACAATCTGAAGGACGTTTTCAGTGCCCCGTTGTGGACAGTTGTGGGATTCTGTTCGGTGGACATGCTTCCTTTCATCCGTTCCGCGTTCCGGGAAATTTGCAATGCAGGGCAGGAACTTTTGACGTGGTGCAAGCCTAATGTGACGAATCCTGGTGGGCCCCGGCTTGTGAGTGCGACCGAATTCTGCACGCAGGGCTATTACAGTGAGACTGGGCAGCGCGAGATGGCGCACTATAATTTTGATCCCACTGATATGTGTCACAATTTCCAGCTCTTCAATGCTGTGACGCAGAAGTACCAGCACCCTGGTGGCGGTGTCCTCTGCCCGTACCAGAAGTCGTATATTTTGTACTCTTGGCTTGTGAACAAATTCTCTCCCGCAGGGGCCTGCGTTCTGCTTGTGAGTGCGACCGAATTCTGCATGTTGGGCTATTACAGTGAGACTGGGCAGCGCGAGATGGCGCACTACAATTTTGATCCCACTGATATGTGTCACAATTTCCAGCTCTTCAATGCTGTGACGCAGAAGTACTAGCACCCTGGTGGCGGTGTCCTCTGCCCGTACCAGAAGCCGTATATTTTGTACTCCTGGCTTATGAACAAATTCTCTCCCGCAGGGGCCTGCGTTCTGGATGGTTTCTCCGGTTCCGGCACAGGCGCCATAGCGTGCGTCAAGGTAAATCGTAATTGCTTTGTGGTGGAGATAAACACCAAGTGCGCTAAGGGCATCGCCACGAGGCTTCTGACAGACATCGGCGACACACTTCCCCGCGAAACGCCAAAGCGGAAAAAAAAGGTCGCACAAGGCAGCCCGACCTCTAAGTTGTTTGGGGATACGAAATCTGTCAAAAATGAACTCGTGCCCGACAAAGACGCGGGTACTGCTACTGGAGTGGCGGACAACGCTGAGGCTGTCATTGTCGGGCCGTCAGGTGCGAGTTTGCCCACTGCCGAGGCTGCTGCCGGCCCGTCCGGTGTGAAGCAAACTGTTATTGGTGTTGAGCCCGCTTTCGCTGTGCCTCTTCTCGGTGAGGGTAGACCCGTGCCTGCTTCCATGCCTGTTCCCAGCGTTGTTTCCGAAGCTAGACCAGAGGTTGAGACCCAACCTACGTTCGGGCCTGTTCCCGCTGCTGCAAATGCTCAGCAGAGTGTCTTGAGTCTCGTCATGAGCCAGGAATCGAGCAGGATCACGGCTGGCGGCAAAAAGGGGCGCAAATGAAAGGCAGGCGGTGAAGAGGTGTCAAGTCCGCAGGGTGGGGTAACGATTGGCCTCCAGGACAATACTCGCTCACGGACTGCGAAGTGACTGAGGCCACAACGTATCCTTTGGATATAGGCCTATATGTCATGTGTGAACACGCACTTTCGATATAGGCCTATATTACATATGTGGCCTTAAACCACACATGCAATATAGGCTTATATTGCATGTGTGGACACACACTTTAGATATAGGCCTATATTGCATGTGTGGCCTCAAGTCACTTTCGTGTTCTGCCGACTCTCCCGTCTTGGTCGTGTTTTCTCCTTCCGCTTGTTCTTCTCACCATGTGTGGCCTCAAACCATGGATCACCTGCGATACTGACAAAAGGTCCAGAAGTTGCCATTTATTGGCGTCGAATAATGATCTGCTTGGTACATTCCGGTCAAAAAGCCGAAGCAGGATCGACAACGATCCATGTAGCAAGGATTGCGCCTCTCGCAACTGGTGTGAGAGGAGAAACCAAACTTTATTCGTTCACAAGTCTCATGTGAGCATCGCATGAAGAAAATGAGGATTCCTGTGGTTTGTGGTCTACGAGTTGTCATTTGTTGATATCGAATAATGATTTGCTTGGTGTGTTCCCGTCAAAGAGCCGAAGCAGGATCGACAACGGTCCATGTAGCAAGGATTGCGCCTCTCGCAATTAGTGCGAGAAGAAAAACCAAGCCGTATTCGTACACGAGTCTCCTCTAGTGTGTGCTACTTTGCCTGGATCCCTCCAAAGATTGATTGTCACCCCTGCTTCGTCGGAGTGTGTGCTGCTTTGTCTGGATGCCTCTCCCAGGATTGGTCGCCGTCCCTTCGTGGTTCGAGCTGTGTGGTTTGGCATATGGCTTTGTTTTCCGCAGAATTGTTATTGTGTAGAGCAGGCTAACTTTTTATTTTTTAGGTCGTAGAAGCGGGAACCAGGCGCACTCGGTTCGTGATTCAGACCGCAGTAGGTCGTCAATTTTGAGAGTGTCATCATTACTCAGAACCATGTGTTCCGCTGTGCATTGTAGCCATTTAGAGGAACGAGACATGGGGAGGTCGACCCAGGGCACTAAGCACAGGTGTGTTAGTTTTCGGGGACAACGGGTACTTTAGTTTACCACTCCCAGAATTGGTCGTCGTCCCTTCGTCGTTGGAGCTGTGTGGCTTGGCACATGGGTTTGTTTTGTGCAGAATTGTTCTGTAGAGTAGGCTAGCTCTTTCCTTTTTAGGTCGTGGAAGTGGGAACCAGGCGCACTCGGTTCGTGGGTCAGACCGCAATAGGTCGACAATTTTGAGAGTGTCATCATTAGTGGGAACCATGTGTTCCGTTGTACATTGTAGGCATTTCGAGGAACGAGGCCTGGGGAGGTTCACCGAGGGGCACTCGGCACAGGTGTGGTAGTTTTCGGTATATTGTGGTACTTTAGTTTACACGTGGAGTGACTTAGTGGAGCATTTATGATTTATTTTTTTGTCGGATTTGGTTCAGTTCTTTTGTCGGATTTTTCTTTTTTTCTAAAGATTAATTTTGATAACCCTCTATTTTTTTTTTCTAAAGGTTGTTTCTGATAACCCTCTTATTTTCATTCGTGAGTTCTTGTTCACTTACCTTTGGGTGGACGACCTTTCTCTCTCTCTCTCTCTTTCTCTCTCTCTCTCTCTCTCTCTCTCTCTCTCTCTCTCTCTCTCTCTCTCTCGTAAAAGCTGTCTCGGGCTAACAAAACAATGTTATAGGCCTATAATCACTTTCGTCTGTGCCAGTCGAGTTTACAGACAAACACACACGTACAAGGACACAGTTAGACATACGCAGACAGACACAACCACACACACACAATCAAACGCACGCAGGCACAGACGCACACAACCACACACACAAGAACGCACAGATACACACACACAAACACGCACACACGGGTGCTCACACACACATACACACACACACTCACAGACACCGCCACGCACACACAGACAACCACACATAGACACAGACATACAGACAAACACACACACAGACACACATAAAGACATGGGTCTGCAAATGCTCCCAAAAGTGTTGTAGACCTGCAAGCACCTTTGTCTTGCCTGCCACACACACACAGAGGCACACACACAGACACAAACAATTACGCGCTGTGTATCTTTTGAACGGAGAACGGGCGAAATTCAACGGCCGTTCATCCGTTTAACGGGCCCCAGGACCCCCGTTAAATCCCGTTTAACGCAAAAACGGGGGCTTGGCGTTGAATTCCGAAAAACGGA
>BFEA01000350.1:426369-480010 GCA_003427395.1 Chara braunii | reverse complement strand
TCTCTCTCTCTCTCTCTCTCTCTCTCTCTCTCTCTCTCTCTCTCTCTCTCTCTCTCTCTCTCTCTCTCGTTCGCTCGCTCGCTCGCGTGGCAAGGAACCTTTTCCGGCGAGCGATCCGGATTCTGACGTGGACGGTCTCATGTGTTGGTCTGCGTGCCTGCCACGTGCCAAAAACACCCCACCTGTGGGGTTACTCTTTCTCTCTCTCATTCTCTTTGTCTTCCTTTCTCTCTCTCTCTCTCGTTCTCTCTCTCTCTTTCTGTCTCTCTCTCCCTCTCTCTTGCCTCGTCATCCTTGGTGTCTTCTGTTGATGCGCCGACTGATGTGCCGGCGGCTCTCTCCTTTCGCTGTTCCGTCTTCCGGCATTCATCCTCTTCGTCTAACTGCCGGATGTAGAGGATCAGATCCTCCAAGTCTTTCTTCTCCTTCTCCATGAATCTCCTGGTCTCAGGAGATACCTTCCTCCTTCTCTTTCGACTCTCCTTGCAGCACGGACGTGCATGCTCTTCCACCCACCATTCGTCGCAAGATGATGATGACAAGTCCGCATCATCGATCATCCTCCTCTCCCAAGATTCAAACGTATGGGCCATGGGGGGGGAGGGGGGCGTGGGGGGAGAGAGAGAGAGAGAGAGAGATCTAGGACCCGACAACAAGCCTGACAAGTCCGGATCACACAGAAGTGTCACGTGGCACTATTCTCCCATGGAGACAACGAAGACAATCAGTAAGGAACAGTATCGACGTCAATCTCAGGTAAGTAACCCGCTCCTTACTCTGCCACAGATCATGATCCTCCTCCTTATCGCAACCAGTCACCTTATGTACATAGCGTGGCCAGTGTTACGTCAGCAAAAGAGACAGGTCGCATGCGCAACTCCCTCAAATCTCTGGCAGAGCGCAACTCGCTCAGATCTCTGGCGGAGCACAACTCTGTCTCTCTCGCTCGTACAAGCGCACTCGCACTTTGGAATCCACACTCTCATGCGAATGAGCATCTGCCGAAATGGGAGGCTGACCAGTCTTTTATAATGCTGGACTGGTCTGCCTCGGCCAGCCTCGAACTCAAATGTGTCTGGCGGCCTGCCTTTTCGATTTCTGGTCTGACTCAGCACTTGACCCCTGGGACTAGGACTAACTCTTGAGTCGGACCAGAAGTCCAAAAGGTAGGCCCGAAAGCCCACAGCAGCAAGGGTAACTGAACAGACGTGACCACTGCTGCTGTGGCCTTTTGGGCCTACCTTTTGGACTTCTAGTCTGACTCAAGACTTGACCTCTGGGATTGAGAGTAAGCCTTGAGTCAGACCCGAAGTCTAAAAGGCAGGCCCGAAAGGCCACAGTAGCAGGGGTCACGTCTGTTCAGCAGACTTGAGTCAGATCAGAAGTCCTAAAGGCAGGCCCGAAAGGCCACAGCAGCAGGGGTCACGTATGTTCAGACCCCTGCTGCTGTGGCCTTTCGGGCCTGCCTTTTGGACTTCCGGTCTGACTCGAGACCTTACCTCTGGGGCTGACACTAACTGGGCCTGCGACCTTTAACTCTGGGACTGACACCAACTGGGTCTGCGACCTTTTACTATCTGCTGAATGGACGTGACCCCTGTTGCTGTGGCTTATCGAGCCTGCCTTTTCGACTTCTAGTCTGACTCAGCACTTGACCCCTGGGACTGGGACTAACTCTTAAGTCGGACCAGAAGTCCAAAAGGCAGGCCCGAAAGGCCACAGCAGCAGGGGTAACTGAACAGACGTGACCCCTGCCGCTGTGGCCTTTCGGGCGTACTTTTTGGACTTCTGGTCTGACTCAAGACTTGACCTCTCGGACTGAGAGTAAGTCTTGAGTCAGACCCGAAGTCCAAAAGGGAGGCCCGAAAGGCCACAGTAGCAAGGTTTACGTCTGTTCAGCAGACTTGAGTCGGACCAGAAGTCCTAAAGGCAGGCCCGAAAGGCCACAGCAGCAGGGGTCCGTCTGTTCAAACCCCTGCTGCTGTGGCCTTTCGGGCATGCCTTTTCGACGTCTGGTCCGACTCAAGACTTGACCTCTGGGACTGAGAGTAAGTCTTGAGTCAGACCAGATGTCCAAAAGGCAGGCCCGAAAGGCCACAGTAGCAGGGGTCATGTCTGTTCAGCAGACTTGAGTTTATGACCATAAACTCAATTGAAAATACATAAACTAAACAATCTCTTCTTTTTCAATTTGAATAGAAATAAATCTACATTGTTGTCTATTTTAGATTTATTTTCCGTTTATATGTATACATATATTCTTCCTTGAGTCAATAGAGAGGTCAAAGTAATATGTTTTTACAAAAAAATGATATGAAAGAACAATTTTTCTCAATACGCCCCTTAGGATTCGAACCTATGCTAGCGATTTAGAAGATCTCAGAGTTTGTCCTAACGTTTATAAACGATATAATATGATTCATGATATATGCATATATATATCATAATTAATGGATGATATGTACTAACGTAACATTATATATATATTTACATATATATATATATATATATTTATATTTATATATATATATATATATATATATATATATTTACATAGATATATACCTATATATATATATATATATATATATATATATCGTCACAAACAGAACTGTGTGGTAAACGGTAGGCAGAGAGAGAGAAGAGGACAACAAACGAGGGGTTGTAATAAACTGTTTCGTCGGAGTTTCACAGGCTCATTAGGAGGCTGAACCCTCAACAGTCTGCAGAATCCCCTCACTGATTACACTGTAAATGATAATCTACCTTAACCAAAATCAAACTAGACTATCACTCACCCACACCAGATGGAAAACTATACAGACTGTCGGTTCACACTCCATCACAAGCCAACAAAACATCCACGAAACAAAGAAAGGTATGTCATATATATATATATATATATCTTCTCCCTCTCTGCCTATGTATATATATATAGTTATATATCTTTACATTTCTATATATATATATATATATATATATATATATATATATATATATATATATATATATATATATATATATATATATATATATCCTAAAGCCTTGGGCACTGGGCCCTTAAAAAAAGATTGGAAAAGAAAAACAAACAATAAAACCATCTTACAATGTGATTTTTTTTTTTCGCTACTAGGAAGTAATGGAATAACAAATCATGCGAAGTTGGGAAATAATACAATGCTTCCGAGGTTGCTTCCAGATTGAATTGTGAGGTCCCCGGCCTCAAGTTTCATTTGGTAAAATAAAGAAAATAATAATAATAATAATAATAATAATAATAATAATAATAATAATAATAATAATAATAATACTTAATCAAGACATTTGATTCACAATAAAAAAATATATCTATTTAAAACAAAAAATATTCAAGAAAATAATATTTTTAAAAATCTATGATTCCTTCAAAATTTTGACAAATATGTCATTTTAATTTTATCATATTCATGTAATTCTAATTTTATGTATTACATATGTTTATTGATTTGATTTATCTATTTCTATTTATTCCAATTCAGTAAATTATAATTTTTGAATTTGTAAACATCGCAGGCGAGTCAGACTTGAAGTCCAAAAGGCAGGCCCGAAAGGCCACAGCAGAAGTTGAACAGACGTGACCCCTGATGCTGTGACCTTTCGGGCCTGCCTTTTGGACTTCTGGTCTGACTCACCTGCGACGTTACCTTTGGGACTGAGACCAACTGGGCCTGCGACCTTCGACTATGCCGAACAGACGTGACCCCTGCTGCAGTGGTCTTTCGAACCTGCCTTTTGGGACTTAGACTCAAGACTTGACCTCAGAGGTCAAGTCTTGAGTCAGAGCAGAAGTTCAAGACCTGTGAGTGTTTACCGACACTAGGTAGTCAGTTTAATCTGTCTTCGACACTAATGAAATGTGAGCATGTTACTATAGTCTTCCCCCGAATACAATGCACAATCATTAGAGTTGTATTTAGACTGAAAGACACCCCAAATACAACCACAATGACCGTACACTTTATTCGGGGGAACACTATAGGGCTCTAACATCTAATACAGATAATATTAAATTCAGAAATAACATATACTGAAAAGAAAAACACATCACATTAAAGAAACATATTATTAGTCTGATGTGCACCTTGTTTTATTTCCGACTTTCAGGATTTTTTCGTGTGCTCATCGTTTGATTAATTCATTGGCACAAAAACCTTCCACATGGATAACAATGTTATAGGGCTGTAACAATTAAAAAAAGGGAGGAAAAATCCAATTCCAATACTTTACGAATTTATCTTTCAACTAAATGATTCGGTGAGAATAAATCATCGGTATAGGGCTAAAAACTTAAAGGCATAAAATATTATATTCTGAAGCGATGATTGGCAAAAAAAACACTTCGTACGAAAGTTTCATGTTAGTAGTCTCTTGTGCACAAAGTCTGATTTTCGACTCTCAGAAACAACTGCATTTCTTAGCAATCGCATGTGAGCAATCGAGGAACTGTACAAATGTTTCGACGCTGGACTTCGACATTATATGGCTATATCCCACTTTTTTATCTAAAAAAAACATTTGAATAAACACCAGTACACTTTGAAGACTTTTATCCATGTTTTTTTATCTCTTGAAGTTTTTACGACTTTTAGGGGATAAATTTTACGTTCTTTCGTAAACCTTAGATTTGTTAAAAACTAAACTCCGTAAAAAAGTTTGATTTCAGTGTGGTCGAATTTGGTCGTAAGACGGGACAGAAAAAATGACGAAAATTTGTGTCTTTCCAGTTTGCTCAGGTTTAAGTGTACCGGATGACTGTTATTTTGTGTTTTTTTCTTTTTAAAATACAAGCCCCTGATCACACTTTTGCTAATTGTATTTTTTTTTCGTATTTCAGCTGCCTTCTCGTTCACGCTGAATGAGAGTGTACCGACCGCCTTCGAAAAAAAACTTTTTTTGAATTATCTTAATATTTCATGCAAACCAGAGATTTTATTTTCTCTGGTTTTTACGAATCATCTGTTGGAGATTGTATGTTTGTGCTAGTGACCCTGATAACGTACAACCTTATACAATTCTTCTTTCTCTTCACTTTCTTTTCTTCCTCCTTTAATCTTTCTCCTCCTCTATGAAGTCAATAAACCTATTCAGATAATTTCTCTTCTCGTCTTTCTCTTATTTTCTTGATTTCTAATCTTCGTGTCTTGGCAGCACAACACACGAATTTTTATGCAGGTCGTTGCACCACAACAGCAATACAGACAGATGGCATGCGCCATATTAAAAATGAGTATAGATGGCACGTGCCATGTCACCGGAGGCTGGCGCTCAGCAGCGCCGGGTCAGCATGCGGCCACAGTCCTACGTCGCCGTTCACAGTACCAGCGCACAGCCAGCGTCAAGCCAACGTCAAGGCAGCATAACAGGACTGAATGTTGACCTCCTGGAAGACCGGGCCATATGTAGTGTTTAACGAGGTAGTCTGGCCTCGGGTCTCCTACCCACAGTCATACAGATTGACTCGGGGTCGAGGAATTGGACTGTGTACAGTTGCAGACTCCGCTTGATCCCGATATTGTTTGGGTACCTGCATAAAAACAGACAGACAACAACAGACAGACATACAGGCAGACAAACGAACAGACAGACGGACAGACAGAATTGACAGACACAGACAACGATAGACAGACATGCAGGCAGTGATTCCGCATCACTCACATGCAGAATGAATGAACTTCTGAACGCTGCCTCTTGATTATACTCTAGGTCGTCAAAATTTTGCGTTGGAACGGTAGGCCCGAGGTGCACACAGTCCCGCAAAGTACTTGCTGGCTTGATGGAATGAGACCGAGACTGTGTATTGTAGACCGGACTGTGTAGGACTGCCCATTTGACCATTTCCCTACAGACTGCATCCTGAGCCTCACCTTCGGCTCTTTAAGAAAAAGCAGCTGCGTCAGGCGGCCGAGCCCGGGATGTGGGTTGTTGCACCCTGGGCACGCGCAGTGTGGGGCTGACACATATCTAAGTGGCCGCAGACCAAATGAGAATGCAACATAATCGTCATGTCCGCCCCGCAGGCCAATAGAAAACGCAAACAAATATTCAGGGCCTGAATAACCTTAGGTGCGCCCAACTGTAGTGGGCCCAGACCCTGAACTATTGAAACGAGCCTGGACGCATACACTGGGCCCAACCCGAAGCTACTAAACACTTCCACAACCAAGCCCCGACAGTCCAGCGGCAGCAACAGCTCCCATATAGGGAGGAGGCCAACCGGTCCAGGGCATTGTGGCCTAGATAGCCGATGCAGATGCGCTCATGCAAGACAACGTAAGTGTCTGCATGATTCAACGTTGGCTGGGGTACGCACAGGGGTTGAGTGGTGTGAGGCACAACAACACAACAAGGCGCAGGGAGTCATAGGTGGACTGCAACACGCTAGGTAGAAAAGAGCGGCATCAAATACCGCAAGGATATGACCTAAAGGGTTTGAACGTTGGCGCTCTCATTTGAATGAAATCTTAGTGCATTTCAGATCTCTACTCGTTAAACGACCGTCTGGACTTCTGTGTGATTGATTGTAACTTAGACTTTTATGTATCACTTTCATTCATTTTCTTGTATTATTATTATTATTATTATTATTATTATTATTATTATTATTATTATTTGTTGTTGTTACCATTTCATTGCCTATACCGTTTGTTCTCACTTGAATGCTAGCACAATCAGACATGTGCATGTGAACCCGTACCTAGCTAGAGTCATGGTCGACTTCGTCCACACTGGCCTAGAGCAAGTGTAAGTGCACACAAGGCCATCTAGGCGAAGAACATGGAGGATGATATGAAAAGGTAGAGAGAAGAAAAAAAGGAAGAAGTTAGAATAGGGAATCAAGAAGGAGATAAGGAGAAAAGGATGAGGAGAATAAAAAAAAAAATATGAAATAAGAAGACAGGTGAAATCAATTCTCATTCCCATCCTATACACTCTTGTTTTTATTCACCCTCTGCTGCTTTATAGATCGATTGACGTATGTATGTAGGACGGGTGATAGGATAAGGCTTCAGTCTGAGGAACATCTTGTTACTTGCCTCTACATGCATACATATCTTAGATAATTAGGTCGACAGACTAGAAGTGGGGTACTCCTGTGCGGGTCATCCCATAGTCTGTCTAAGTCTAAACCAGTTAGACTAAAAACAATGGGTATGATACTCATGTCTGAGTTATCCTACTGCTTGAGTAAGTACGAGACGAAGGCTTCTGTCAGAGTCTTCTTACTTCATACTTATATTTGATCAAACTATATTATAGTCCACTTATAGAATTGAAGTTCACATCGCTGAACTTCGTATAGGGCGATAGTGAGGGAGGTGTTGAGATCTTGTGACGTGTGTGTATTTGCAGACCATTTTAATCAAAGAGACTCGTTATGAGTCTATAGAAGACTGCATGCTGTTGCCTTATGGTAACAGGTTGGTTCACCAACTCAACCCTCACTCACCTTCCACACCCACACTTTGCATCTACCTCTGCACTAAATGACATTTCTCATTTTCGGGTCATTGTCCTAAGGGTCTGTGTTTAATCAAAAGAGGTCCTCGAAATGACTAAGTCGAAAAAAGAATGTTTGGTTGAAAGGTTTGGAAGCGTAGGTGTAATGTGTATGGAAGTAAATAAATGGTTGACTTTGTTAGGATTGCGAAATGCTTTTGTTTTGTCTGCAAGTCAGTAAGACGACCAACCACGTGCAATTCACTCAACTCGCATTGCTTATGCTTACCTGAGCCTCGACTCAGACATTTCGTCGACTCGTAACCTTTGTACATTTGGTTTGGGTTTCCAACTTTTACCCCTTTGATGTTGAATAGATTACGACAATTGGCAAAGGCGAAAGAGTCTTATTCATATCGTGTTTCTTTGAAAAACCATGAACATATCTTTTATTTTTGATGCATATTTGACAGGCCATGAGCCTACTTTTATCTGTGATGTTTGCTCAAAGGCCAATAGCCTATTGATTGTTTCTCTTTCAAAGTCAAAGCTTCGTTCATTCTGACGTTTGTCTCTGTTTGTGTAAAATTGTCAAAGACATCTCCTTGCCTTTTCAGTCTCAGCCTTTGAACTATATTTGTTATGAATATATCTATTTTGGAGGGACTTATATAATATATATATCATTTACGGGATAAGTTCAGATAAAATAGGATGTGGTATGCGAGAAAGATCGTCAGTTAAGTCGACCTGAATTGTAAGTCGGTCCGGAAGATCAGCATCCTAATGTCCGACACGTAAACTGGTCAGTCTTAGGCGTTCAACCACGCGCATACCTATGTTATGGCGATCGAGAAAACGCCCTCGGTCGACCTACCTCTACAAAGGCATGTAAAAGCCTTCGGATGTGGGCCGATAGCTCAACAGGGATACGCCTATCATAGGGTGGTGACAGCCCCCCGGGTAAAGGTGAGTTGTACCTCACGACGTCCCGGCCTGTCGTAGGGCGTCGTGAGAGGTATAGCACGCGCGCACGGTCGGAGTGGTGACTTGTAGTTCTTTTCAACAAAACAACCTGCGTGACACGACCGTAAAGTTCAACGCTCTTCAGCAGGGCGCGAGACCACCGCGCGGGACAGGTGGCGTCGTTGTCGGGGACCTTCGGTTGTCTGCCGGGGACCTTCGGTTGTCTGTCGCGGTCCTATGCAAATGGACCTGGGTTTTGTAAATTGAAGTCCTCGCTAGACGACAACCTTTAGATAAGCTAATATAGCTTGTGACACGTGAGTTGAATTACCGTTGGACCAGACACTAAGAATAGTACATGCAGGAGTGCGAAGTCACACCAACAATGCGAACATAATCGCATTGTCCGGGACTTCAAATACTTACGAATGTCCTTAAAGAACGGACTAGGGTATATGATAGTTAGGAGTCTATGTCAAAGATACAACTAGTGAATGTAATGCTCTTACATAGTAGGTAGAAGTTAGGTTAACGATTTGAGGGAGGTATCTGCGTATGCTGGATCCTTCCTTTTGTTTGCGTACTTGGGTCATTTGTTTGTGTAGGCGCGTCTGTCAACTTAAGTTGTTAAGAGGTTAATGATTCTAATTGGCTCTCATAAATTTTCAAAGAGTCGAGGAGGGACAGACGTGTGACTGACTGTTCTGTTTATTTTTAGGTGATGTACACTAACTTAAGTGAACTTTGCTTTCATACTACTTTCCTTGTCAGTATCTCCTTAGTCATGTAGAAGTTGTACGTTTATGACGGACGTTTGCTCTTTGTGTGATAGATTTTCCCGCGGAGTCGTCACGTTGCTTGCACAAACTGACTGAGGTAAGTCATGTGATACTGCCTGCACCCGACTAAGTAATGATCAGGTGAAGTGTCTGTCTCACTTCGACGTTGGTAACGGGAAGATGCCGTGCGTCTTCTCTGTTACGTTACGAAACTAGATCTAAGAGGTAATCCGGTACTCCCGTGGAGTACAAGGCTTCTAGGCTAGGACGACTAACATAAGCAAAGGTAGTAGGAAGTTCCCGTGGGGCTCTCCTACTCACCTAGCGGACTAGACTTGGAAGGGAATTAAGTACTCACCGCGTGAGTACAAGAACTCCTAAGTCTAGGACGATCCGCCTGATTGAAAGGTGTGGAACGAGGGTTTCCCGTGAGAACTACCTTATCTCTGACTGAATGATCTACTTGGTATTGTGAAAGGGGCGAGGAAATAGTTTCATACAAACTATTTTCTCCACTAACTGAAAGTCATTTGACAAGAGGAGTGAGGACTCTTGTGGAGTCGGCATGCCTCTTGCTCATACACGACGCATAGGCAAGATAGGTGGACGATCAGAACAACTTAACTAAAAGTTGTTTTGACTGATCTCCTACACATCAAACTGGTAGTAGGATGACTCTTGTAGGGTTATCTTAATACTTGCTTGATTTGGGGATCAACTATCGATGAAAGGAATGAGGAGATTGTGTTTGGACAGTAGAGGGATACTCTCATGTGAATAACCCTACTACTTGTTTGGGTGTAATTGATGGATGGCATAAGTAATTACTAACGATCTGTCTATTTAACATTGAATCAGGTTATGGGAGGCTCCCGTGGGGTCGTCATGTCGCTTGATCAAAGCGAGTGGTATTCGAAGTCATTCGGGTAGTAGTAGGATAACTCTCGTGGGGTCATCCTATTACAAGCTCGGACCTGAGTTGGGATAGTTAACTGAATTTAACTCTATTTATGCTCATGCTCAATCGATGATCATACTCGATAGCCCGGTCATTTCCATACTATCTCACCCCTATACAATTTCCGCCTAGCAGCGTGCGCATCATTATATCTTTAAATCACATAGGCGTGCTGTTTTAACTTATCGTCTCTACTGTCGACGTTGTCGGCGCGAATACCCATACAAGGGTATCCGCCCTGGTTTTTGCAAACGACAGAAAATAGTTTGGTTTAAAGTTTAAGTATACCGCGCTAGGCGCGGCCGCGTCTGTAATTTTCACGTTGACTGGTTGGTTGACTAGAGTAAAGAGTGCGTGGGCGCGCAGGTTTAAGGCACGCGTGATTCTGTTTTGTTTTTTATCATAAAGCCGGCGCGGACATCGGTCGTTTGGTTAATAATATTATTAATATTTATTTTATTTTTCATCAAATAGGAATTTGAGATATTTTTTGTTGATTGGTTTGTCTGACCGAGGCGAGCGCGTGTGTGAGGGCGACGACATCGACAGTGATGGATACGGCCAAATAGGGGTAGCCGCGGCATCCGGTGGGCCGACACAAGTATTTCGGTGGCCATGCGTACAGGCGCGGACCGAGAGGCGGCCAGGGCGGTCCCTTGGCCCTAAGAGTCGGGGACGACCTCTCTATTAGGAGGTATGTGCCTGTTGGTGCCAGGTTTGGGCTTAGCCCTATGGGTTACGGCAGTGGGTTGACAATACGGAGGTTCGGGGATCGAGGCCAGCGGACGCTGGTGCGGCAGTAGCAGAGCGGCGTGGAAGAAAACCGAAGGGTTGAGGGTCCTGTGGGGCTATCCCCCTCGGTTTTGCTTATGAGTGCGGCGGCGGGCCCGATCCGCAGGACTGGCAAGGTGTCAGCGCCCCGCGTTTCCCCGACGTTACTTTCCATTTCCTGTCCTGTCCATTACGTCCTGTCTTGGGACGTGGGACTGCGGTAGGAACGCGTGGGGGAGTGTTGTATTCGCAGATTGCGTGGAGTGCAATTACAAACTGTTTCCACGACCACGCCTGAGCTGCCCGTGCTTTTATATAATTTTTATTTACCTGTTTTTCTTAAAAACCTCGCCCCGTTCTGTTTTGGGACGCGGCGTCGTAGGGGTGTGACAGGCCCCAAGAGCCTAGCTCACTGGGTACACCATCGAGCTGTTGAAATACAAACCATGTTCAAACCCAGATGATGGGCCTTGATGAGTAAAAACCGAATATTCCGAATTGCCTGAGGGCCGGGGCTGATTGACCCCGCGGCCCAGGCTATGTCCTTCAGGACATTGTTAAAATTGGAGCAATACAGAGAAGACTAGCATGGTCCTTACGCAAGGGTGATACGCATAAATTGAGGGCTGCTCCCTTGCTATTCTAGCGGTGAGCCGGCTTAACGGAGGGGTGGAGGCCGCCACGGTGGCGGATCGCGAAGTATGCGCTTGCCAAAAACTCAAGTTCCTGGCTTGCAGCAACCCCACGTCCTCTCACCCACTGTGGTGTTGGAACTAGCATGACAATCGAGTGTCGGGTGCTCGCTTTAGCGCTGTCCGCGCTCAAGGCCGGGCTGATCCGTCCGGGGGTTGTCATACACTATCAGGGTCCGACCTCTCGCCGTCTGTGATCAGTTGATGCCTTTTGCAGTCTGGCTCGGCAGGGTGTTGGTACAGATAGCGGTGTAAGGGAAGAAATGGAGGGACGAATCCAGACTCGGACCCGCGCCAAGTGCATGCGAGTTGAAGCACTATCGGGGAATGGAGAAAGTGAATCGTGGCTGCTAAGACTGAGATACGGCGTTAGTACCGAGAGGTTGGAATTGTCAAAGGAGGCTCACAGTCAGTTATAGGGCCAAGCGATGTGGTCAGGGAAACGTTCGTGAGGATTAGCAGTGATGCTGTCGGATGCGGGGGTGCTGGGTTGCATTAACAACAACGGGTGAGGCAGCGAACGGTGGCTGAGGAGATGGGGCGAGGAGGACAGGCAGTTGGCAGGGAAGTGACGATGAACTGAGCTGGCGAAGTGGCTGTCGCACGGAGTTCATCTGGAGGGAAGAGTGCCTAGAGTGCGAGAGGGGAAAAGCAAAACGATGAAGTAGCGCCAGGTGCAGTCAACAGCGGAGCCGGGTGTCGTCGTGCAACAGATGGGGGCAGACATAGCAAGCTCTCTCGGGTGGAGCTGCGTTGGGCCGAGGAGCTAGGAGGACAGCGGAGTGAAAGGGCCGGCAGGTCGAGCGCGGTGAGCTGTGCTGAGCGAGCCGTCGGAACGTAGTTAGTGGGAGCGGGCCAGGTGCGGGCGGAGTAGGAAAGCGCAGAGCAGCAAGGGAAGGCGATGGCGCAGCGAACGAACGAGCGCTAGGGGAGCAACAACACGACGAAGGCAGGGGGAGAACGACGGAAAGGACCTGGACGCGTTTCGCGTCGAGGTGCACTCGACGAGAACTAAGGCGGCGTGTCGGGCAACAGGGGAAGCACACGACCGAGAAGAAACGAGCCAAGTGAATGAATCTAGACAATATACTGCGCCAGATGCATCGGAAGCAGAGGGGGAAGATGGCGGAGAGAAGATAGTGAAGCCCGCCCGTTTCTGGAGGAGATCAGGCGGGGCAAGAGTCTACTTAGAGGTTTTAAACCTTAGATGAGAGTTAGTGGATTAGAAGGTTAGTTAGAAAAATAATGCGTGAAGGTGGCGGGAGCCCGACTATGGGAAAAAGGGAAAACGATGGTACTTCACTCCCTTCTCTATAGAATCGAACTAAGTTAGACGCTATTTTGAGGTTTTAAGGCAAGGCGGACGCAATGATAGTATTGGTTTGGTCAAAAGGTTAGTGAAGAAAAAGTTAGTTGAGAAAACTGTTGCGCAGTGATGTCGAGAAGGAATGGACATGGCGGGAGGGAGATGTGATACCATGTCCGATTCTTTATGGAATCGGGCGAGGTAAGATAGTAAATTGGGGTGATTGGGTAGGGCAAATCTACTGGTAATGTTAGTTTTAGTGCTAAGTTAGTAGGATAGGCGGTTAAGTAGAGATAGGTGCCGCGCGAAGATATGAGAAGCGCCTGGAAGAAAAAGAAGGAAAATAATTAGTAAAGTGTCAATGCACCTAGTTGTTTTTGCGGACAGGTTCAGTCGCTTTGGTGAATCCCATGGAAACAAGTAGCAGGGAGCGAGCCAAGGGAACTGGGACTTACCCGTTGGTCGGTGTCCTTGTTTGCCGACTGAGATAGTGGAGGAATGACAACGAGGCATATTTACTTAGTGCGTATGGGTCTGAGCATAGCCAGAGAGGGAAGGAGGGGGGGGCGAACTGAAGCCTTACCTGCTCGAGTTTGTGCTCATCTCGTCGGAATCAGGGAGTGAGAAGCCGTTAGCAGAATTGAAGTTTGCTTGGTGGGTGACGGGAGCCAACACTGCGTGGGGATTGATCGTGATATGAGCGGGTTGTATATTGCTATGTTTTGTGTCAGGTGTGTGGATGTCTGTGCCTGAGCTCTGTCGGGCAATCGCTCGTCTCCCGTTTGGATTGTTGGTTGGACGTTGTAGGGCAGTGTGTTTGTCGAGCGGTATGACAGTATTGGTGGCATTGCTCTACATCTCGTTGCTCCATCGGACGGCTGCTCACCGCGGGCCATGCAATCGTGATTGCCACTTGCGTGCCACGTTGGCGGCCTTGTTGCTAGCGCCTTGTGCTCCACTCCACGGCTGCCGGTCTGCTGGTCCGCAAGCATGGCTAGAACCGGCAAGGCTGGTACTTTGACTGCGTTGTATTGTACTCTGCTTCGCGGGTTCCACGCTGCATCCGGTGGGCCGAGGCGAGCCCTGCAGTCGATCAAGGAGGGAGTCAAGGGTTGAGGGTAACAGCGAGGCTGGCTGTAAGAGTACAGACTCACCGGACAGTTGATACTTACCGCTGAACGGAGCAGCGGTAGACTAGCTACATGGGAAAGACTTGGGACTAGTGATGTAGTGCCGCTACTACAGCATGAGCAATAGTCGCGGGCGTGTCGAGCTTGCTGCGTATTGCTGTGGTAATCATAAAAACTGACAGATTGAGAACTTCTCCCTGATCTTAAAGGTGTAGTGTGGAGAAGACTGTCCTGAAGAGGGGCGTACTACTGCGATTGGGAGAACCGTCAGGAGGTTAGCGTTTGACGCTTTGACTTGAGTTTGGCGATATTATTGCGTATTTTGGCCACCATTGCGGGGCCCTTAGGAGTTGAAGATTGCAAGACCCTCTTCTGCGAGATTGAAAGCACCCCTCTTGTATCTAAGCGACTCAAACTTTCTTTTTTCTGTCCTTCTTAGTCTAAGTCTAGTCTTGGTTACGCGAGTAAGGCGGCAGGCGGAATTGCAACCCGTAAGTCCGCGTCAAGACTCTGTGGGGAGTCCACCCACCGATTGCGGGAGCTCTGCCGGAACTCAGGAGGAGTTCTGGAGGCAGGGAATCGTCAAGTAAACCATTTCCATCTGTACAACCTACTACCACCCATGTGTTGCCTATCTCCCTATAATAGGACTGTAGTATGCATGAGATTGTCCCTATGGTTTTTTTTTTCCCTTCAGGACCCAATCAGACTGAATGGAAGGAATGTGTAAAAGTGAAGTTTAAGTTTCTCTTTTGTTTTGATTGAAAGCAGACTAAGGTATGAATTGGGGGAAGGTGGAAAGAAGGCAGTTTTGCATGCGTTTGGAAGGGTCAACCAAAGCCTGAGCATTGTTTCTACTGTGAATGGCTCAGGGCTATGTTTATTTGGCTGTTTTCTGAAGGACCAGGCATTGTTTCTACTGTGAATGGCCTGGTTGCTATGTTTATTTGGCTGTTTTCTGAAGGACCAGGCATTGTTTCTACTGTGCTTGACCTGGTTGCTATGTTTATCTAGTTGTTTTCTGGAGGACCAGACATTGTTTCTACTGTGAATGGCCTGTCTACTCTAGTTAACTCTGGGGGTTTGCCTGATTGAAGGGGTTTAAATTCTTGTTTTATTCTGAGGGAGGATTTCTAGTATAAGGCTAAGCATTGTTTCTACTGTGAATGGTTTAGCCTGAAAACCACGCACGTGAACTAAACTAAGTGTAAAGGAAAGTACTTTATGTATTTTTGCATGTGAACTGACAGCTGGACATAGTTTATACTGTGAATGGCCCAGCGCTAAGCCATATCGTTAAGAAGAAAAAGGAAAAAATATATAGTATAAATGGAAGTAACCAGGCAAGCTGAACATTATTTCTACTGTGAATGGTTCAGTCCCCTGCCCATATTTGCCTTTTTTTAGAAGACAAAGTCAGAAAAATTATTAAATTTTTGTTATTAAACAGTTCAGGGCGGTTAGGCATTGTTTCTAGTGTGAATGGCCTAGTTATATGCCCAAAAGAAGAGAGAAGTAGTTGTTCAACCTGTTCGTGTATACCTTAAAGACAAGTTGGGCATTGTTTCTATTGTGAATGGTCCAACTTTATGTCTTATGTAAGATGGGTACAAGGATTTAAGAACTTTAAAAGATTCATAAACTATTCATATGTAATGAACTTGGGGCTGGTGAGAGTACTTACCTTTGTGGTTTGACTTGCATGTGACTGAGTGAGGCCACTACTTAGTCTGAGTTTCAGGTTGATAAGTAGTTGCTTTAGTTGCTCGCCATGTGCTGGAGCTATAGGAGTTAGTGTCAATTCCTGCATTTTCTGTAGCAACTTTTTTTTACTTAGATCAATTCTTGCATTTTCTGAGATTTTTTCTTACATTTGACTTTGTATAAATCTTGGCAAGCTACTTTCTCTATGGGAAGCGCTGCCGAAATTTCTACAAATCCAAGGAGTTAGTTGGATTTTGACTTGTCGAAAGTTCAACTTTGTCTATCTCTTATCTGACTTAGTTAAAATCTGGGAAGTCTTCTTTTCTAAAGGGAGTGCTGCCCAAAGTTTTGCTAATTCAGGGAGTTAGACAAAATTGAACTTTGGGAAGTCAAAGTTACTTTCAAATTCTGGACCTGACCTTGTATAAATTTTGGAATAACACTTTTCTAGAGGGAGTGCTGCCGAAATTTCGGCAAAGCAAAGGAGTTAGTTAAATCTTGTCTAAATTGAACTCATGTCGTTTTCTGAGTTTATATCTGACTTAGTATAAGTTTGAGAAGTCTCTCTTTCTAAAGGGAATGCTGCCCAAATTTCTACCAATTCAAGGAGTTAGACAAATTTTGACTTTCCAGAGTTAGAGGTTATTTCTACTTTCATATGTGGACTTATATGAGTTCTGAAAAGACATTTTTCCTACGGGAAGCGCTGCCGAATTTTTCTTAGTTTAAAAAAGATAGAGTATATTTTGACAGGTGACGATTCTGGCGATCCACCCTGAATAGGGTGAATAGGGGAGATTCTGCAGTTGGTCTACCTTTGCTTAAGCACTGGCTTAGAGATAGACCTAGGCTTAACTTATAGGAAAATTTTGAGTGAGGATGTGTTATGGAGTCGTATTCTCCATACACTTATGATCTTGGCTTGGGGATTGGTCTATCGTGTATTATATGTCTTCCTGATCATTTGATCCAAGTTCAGGACTAGATTCAGCTTGATCCCTTGAGGATCACTTTCTGTTATCACTGATAAAAGGTCGGTTGCCGATTCATCGGTCTACGATTCAACTCCAATTCACTCCTGTCACTCAACCTAAAGGGTTCATCCTTGTGATTGAACTGTTTTGTTGTGTTCTTACCCGGACTTTATTGAATGGTCATCCAACAAAATTACTGAGTCTTTATTTAAGAGTTGCACGAGTGAGGCTTGTATGGCTAAAGCGAGGGGTATGAGTGCAAGGAATGGTTGAAGTTGACCCCGTGTAGTGCATGGGCCTTTGATTGAATCCTTGATGTGATTGCAGGTGCGTTTGTGGTTCGAACTCTGGGTGTGATTGCCTGCGATTACATACATATATGGTTGAGAGGAACCCCACTGTGACTGTGAGAAGTGATCGTCCTATATAATCAACCCTCATATATTTAAAAGCACCATGAGTATTTGAGAGGCCTACTGTGAGTGGGAATAAGGGTTAACTGGATTATGTATCGAGAGGGAAGGGAGGTTTCCTTTTTACCCTTGCTTTTTAGAGTTTGTATGGTTGGACGTTGTAGTCCGTGGCAGCCATCAAAGTCAAACCCCTTGACTTTCGCCTAGGCCCGGAGTGTGACTCATCTCCAGGGCAGTAAGTAGTGATTGCCACCACAGGTATGGACCTGTGTACCACCCACTGTGCACAAAGTGCAGAAGAGGGTGTGTGGTCTTCAACCGCGCATGGCGGTTGTCCGGCGTCGAGAGATTAACCCTCAAGGCGCATGTCAACCGACACTTGAGTGTCGAATGCAACTCTCGAGATTAACGAGGACCGCATGAGTATGGGTACTACATGGTACGTCATCATTGCGACTGCTTGCGTACGTTTGCATTGCTAGTCGATATGAGTTAGCCCTGCGTCCATGCGGCTTTATACTGAGTCTCGCGCGCGCGCGCGACACCTATCCAAGTTCCGCGTCGGGAAGTTATGGGTTGACTACCGAGGGGTTAGGAGCGTTGTCGCGTTGTTTGTGTTGTGTTGTTTTGTGTGTGTGTGTGTGTTCGTAAAGTGGAGTGCGCATGGTGTGTGGGATGCGTCCTCGTCGATCGACGACGAGCCACGCTTCGGACTTCAGCCCCCTAAGATGTTGGCTCGCGTGTGGGTTCAATAGAGGCGTACTACCGCACGTACCCCCTATGCTACAGCGAACGAGACACGCCCTCAGCTGGTCCACCTCTACGATTGCAACTGATTAGTTTTCGTACTGTGGACTGGTAGCTCGGCGGGGATACGCCCTACGAAGGGAGGTGACAACTCCCGTAAGGTGTAGGTAAGTCGTGCCTCGCGTAGGCCCTATCCTGTCATAGGGGCTCGCGAGAGGTATGGCTGGCGCACTCGGCCGGAGCGGCCTAAGGAAGCTCCACATGTATTATTTGCGACGAAGGATTTAAACCAACTTCTGCGTGACGCGGCCGGGAAGGTCCCACGCTGCCCTGGTGCGGTGCCGGACCGATGCGCTCGAAAGTGGTGCGGCGACCTGTCTACTGTCGACGTGGGATTAGCCACGCTGTCTACGTGATGATGTGGCGCAAGCCACCTGTCTCTCCTGTTGTGGCACTGCCGCCTATCTACTGGTGATGCGGTATTAGCCATGCTGCATTCAGTCCTGTTATGCTGCCTTGACGTTGGCTTGACGCCGACTTGACGCTGGCTGTGCGCTGGTACTGTGAACGACGACGCAGGACTGTGGCCGCATGCTGACCTGGCGCTGCTGAGCGCCAGCCTCCGGTGACGTGGCACGTGCCATCGATACTCATTTCTGATGTGGCGCATGCCATCTGTCTGTATTGCTGTTGTGGTGCGGCGACCTGTCTACTGTCGACGTGGGATTGGCCACGCTGTCTACATGATGATGTGGCGCAAGCCACCTATCTCTGTTGTTGTGGCACTGCCGCTTATCTACTGCTGACGCAACATTGGTCATGCTGTATGTATGCTGATGTGGCACAGACTACTCATCCCTCCTGATGTGGCGCTGCCGCCTGTCTCTACTGTCGACGTGGCATTGGCCACGCTGTCTACTTGTTGTTGTGGCCCATGCCACTGGTCTACATTGCCTTCTTCGTCTACTGGTTACGAGACATTGTATCGGATATTACTTTCACGTTAACATGAGACCTGGTGCAGATCTGAGCTTACTTGTAATATGACGTCTGACGAATACCTTCCAATCTGGGTTCAATATTATAATAATAATAATAATAATAATAATAATAATAATAATAATAATGCAAAAAAAAAAAAAAATGACAATACCCAGAATGCACAATCACGTTGAAAGCATGAAAGTATCACAGTGTCCAGAAAGTAGTATTGCAGCAATACAACAACAATGAAGAACTGTAATCATTGAAAACCAATGTCAATGAGAATTTGCTCTTGCCGCCTTCAACACAAAAGTTCAATGCCTTCTCCGGACTTCACTCTCGGCGCCCAGCCTACTTGCTACTCAACTAAAATTTGCCTACAAATTGATAATGCAACCATTGACTTCAACAGTCGACGAAGTAATTGAAGATGTCGCTGACATGCAGACCATCGCCGGTACCGGGTATGTATCCTTACATCATCATCATCACCATCATCATCGTTCTCTTTCTCCCCTCTTTTGTCATCGCTTTCCTCCTTTTCCTTCCTCCTCTTTTTCTCCCACTTCTCCTCCCCCTTTTACTGCATATCTCCTCTTTTTCCTCTTAAATGGTAAAGTTCAATGGACTTCCCACAACCCCCCCTAACAACAAACCACTCAAATCACCATGGTCTAGACGCTTCACTAGACCATTCAATCGGTAGGAGGGACGATCGGTGTGTGCCGAAGGGTAGGAACGTAATCAGCATAAGCTGATTACTCAACTGCAAGGGTTATGAGTGAGAATGATGTACAGGAAATCAAGTAGTGAAATCACACAGATGACAAGTAGTCGTGTCCAAGCAGAGAGTACGAATGCACCGAGAAACCATCCATATAAAGCAATACGATGAAGTAATGAGCCAACGTTCAAGCCCGCAGGCCACATCAACACAATAACCAAAGTCACTCCTCTCTATTTGGTACCCAGTGCCCAGGCTACTCTAGCCGACTATCCTACCTACAGCTGGTTCATGCAGCAGGCTCACTTCGTCTCTCGAAGACCAATGTACATGATTGTCAACACCATAGCCGACCTCTCATCATGTACCAGGTACGTGTCTCATCACCCTCAACCAGACCTTGATAACCCCACTCTCGCCTCCTTCGCTCAAGACCACCGATCGCGCGTCTACCCCTTCTAACACGCCAACCCCTACACATTATAGCTAGGATCGGAACATAATAATAATAATAGTAATAATAGTTAAATAATAATAATAATAATAATAATAATAATAATAATAATAATAATAATAATAATAATAATAACACAAGAAAAATGAGCGATAGCGAACTTCAGAAACCAAGCAGCTTCATACACATGAGACCAGATAATCGTGACCTCGAACCAAAAAGCAGAATTGCATCACAAGTTTCACCAAATAAGAGCACTCCAAATGCTTATAATTGACAATGCTGGAATAGTCTCATCATCATCATCATCATCAACGAAGAACCAATGTTAATATCATATCTTGCACTCGGTGCCCAGACTACAGATGGCAGATCCTATCTATCCTAGACTACAATGCAGAAGATGACGACAACAACTCTTCCGAAGTATGAACAGACAGCGGTCAGTGCCACACGCTTCCAGCACCAGGTAAGTCTCACGCATCACTCACAACTTCGATCCCACACGAACAAGTGTCACGTGTACCCAGGGACCACCATGTGCCCCATCCAACACATAGCAGCGCAACTCGGCTATGGCTGTCTGCTCCTTCTAGCTTGCTTGTGAGCGTGTGAGCGCTGGCCAACGTTAGTGAAGCATCGTCTGCGCAACATGCAGCTAGTGCCCGAAAGTTGCTATCATCGTCTGCAAGAGAGGAGGTAAGTACCCTCTCTTTCCTTCCCTTTTCTTCTTCTTCTTCTTCTTCTTCTTCTTCTTCCGCCTCTTTCCTCTTCGTCTTCTTCTTTTTCTTCTTCCTTCTCTTTCTGCTCCGCCTGCTTCTTCGCCATCCCCCTCCCCTTTCTTGCGCTATCTTCTCCTTCCTACCGCGCAATTCACTTCTCTTCCCTCTAAATGGTAAGTCCGACGAACTTCTCACAACACCCTCGGCGGCTCCCGCCAAAATCACCACAATCTCGACTTCTCACCTGACCAATCAATCGACAGGAGCGACGGACGGTGTGTACAAAAGGCAGGAATGCAATCAGCAGGAGCCTGATGTCTCATTCTAACAAGGCATTCTCCATTCAAGATCGATAAGTATAACAATCCTTCCCCCGTCGTCGGTGTAGTGCGTATGCGCCCAAGTAAGAGTTTCCTCTCTCTCTCTCTCTCTCACATACACACACACTCTTTGTGTACGTTCGTCCGATCTCTCTCTCTCTCTCTCTCTCTCTCTCTCTCTCTCTCTCTCTCTCTCTCTCTCTCTCTCTCACACACACACACTCTCTTTGTGTGTGTTTGTCCTCTCTCTCTCTCTCTCTCTCTCTCTCTCTCTCTCTCTCTCTCTCTCTCTCTCTCTCTCTCTCTCTCACACACACACATACACACACACACACACACACACATATTAACGAGACTTTCACTGTTCCTATCTACCATCAGCGAAGTTGGACTTAGAGAAATCAGGGATGAAAAAAAACGAACCGTGTCGAGCGCGACTGCACGTTAGACTGCACGTGTCAAGCCGCCTTCTCCTTAAATGCGACTTTCACATTTTTATAACTGCGGGTTGCAATTGTTGTCTTGTCTCCAGAACTGCGAGTTAGTTCGCACTTGTCGATACCCGAGCGGTACTTATTGCAAAGGTCTTCATTCCCAGAACTCCGAGTTAGTTCGCACTTTGCCGAGCATAAACAGCCTCTTCCTCTTGTGGAAATAAAGAACACTCAGTTCGCACTATATGACCAACACTGTTGAAGGAGTTATTGTCCTCCGTATCCGGAACTCGGAGTTGGTTCGCACTTGTAGACACCCATGTGTTGCGTCTTTCAAGTCCTTATTTCCACAACTCCGATTTAGTTCGCACTTTCCCCAAGATAAGCCACCTTCTCCTTAAACGTGACTTTCACGTTTCCATAACTGCGGGTTGCAATTGTTGTCTTGTCTCCAGAACTGCGAGTTAGTTCGCACTTGTCGATACCCTTCCCACTTGTCGATACCCAAGCGACACTTGTTGCGAAGGTCTTCATTCCCAGAACTCCGAGTTAGTTCGCACTTTGCCGAACATAAACCGCCTCTTCCTCATTTCGAGGACAGCTAGTCGGTTCGCACTCTTTCCGAATTGTTAAGCTCTTCATTCCCAGAATTCCGAGTTAGTTCGCCTAAACCTCATGACTTTCCTCCCGGTCATCCAATTTGGTCTGGCGTTGGCGTGTTGGTCTAGGGGTGGAAGTAAAATGGCGTCCGCGAAGAACACATCCACAAGGGCTGGGCCGTCTGCCCCCGAGGAGGGATGCCCTCTTCAGCAATCTACTCCTCCGTATTTCCATGCAAGGGATGCACAATGGTTTTTGGACTTCGTTGAGACTAACAACAGAACATGTCCGTCTCCTTGACGACGACGAAAAACTTGTCGTTTGACTGCGTTTTCTTTTTGGTTGGAGGCGGCGGGACCCGGATCAGCTACCCCATCTTCGTTTCACCAGCCTCCCCGTTCGCACCCATTTCCGGAATTGCTTGAAGGCCCGGAGATTTGTCTGGCATGTATTTGCCCGGCTTCGACAAGGGTGTTTTCCCGTCGCCGCCCAACAACTTTCCCTCGGCCCATTTCTCGTAGAACTCCATGCCTTTGCAGAAAACGTCATCATCGGCCGTCATGAGCGACATCCACTGCCTCAACGCACTGCCAATGGCAGCGACATGCTCCTTGTCGGCGAGCGTTGTCGCTTTACGTGCCATCGTCCAGTGAGCCCCGTTCGAACTCTTTCCCAAAAGCAGCTTTTGAAACTCGAAAAACACTTGTTTTTCGGCCTCCTTACCAGAAGGGTTCCCTTGAATGGCCATCGACCTTCCTTCATTCTCCCATGTCTCCCGCATGTCCTCGAAAGCGGCCTTCTGCGCACACTGCTTAGACATTTTGTGTCATGTGTTCTCCATGAGACTGACCTGCAAATACCGCTCGAAGTCTTCGTCGGAGAACCAGACTACTCTCGCCGGCCACGAGTGCATCTTCCACAATTCGAATATTTGTTCACCGGCCAACTCCTTCACAACATCCACAGTGTGTTGCCCGTTCACAGGGTAATAGAAGTACTTATCCTTGTCTTGTGGCTTGAAGACATGACCGATGCCGGAAAAATGTCGATCCTCGACGACATTCTCGCACTTAGGGGAGTGTTCGTGCAATCGGCGGGCGGACAGTTGAAACGCCAACATAAGCCTGAAATTAAAGACATGGTCGCGACGAGGAAAGTGGACCGCATGATGCTCCGCATGTTTCACTACATCTTGTTCCTTTAAACGGAGGAGGGCGCAGGGGTTTGGCATTATGGGAGCCTTTTTTTCCGGACCGAGGGGCAGCTTCTGGGGAGTTCGGGTCGCAGGGCCTCACGAAACAGGTGTGGGTCGAACTGCGAAAGCATTTCCAAGGCGCGGTGGAGTACGTGAACACTTGCAAACGTACTTTTCCGTACGAGAAGGAGTCCCTCGACGAAACGAAGAGAATGTACGATGATGACAAGTTTCCTAAATCTTTCTAAAAGTTTGTCCGCTCAATCTTACGACGGACGGAAGAAGAAGTCTGAGACACGATCAGGGTCAGTGGGGATGTGAGACACATCAAATGGCACAAGCTCAACCGGGTGACCAGCCTTATTCCTTTTAGTTGCCTGTCTTCCCAAGCTCACAGTCGTCTCACTGAGATCCGCAAGATTGTGCGACATTACGTGTGCAACCTGTACGTCCTCGATTTGTGTGATCCCACACTCCTCTCAGACTGGCGAGAAGACGATTTCGCCTCCTTGCAAGGCGTTCTCCAAACACTGTTGCCAACGCACTGGGCACTTGTGGTCTTCTTCCCCTCTCGTTGGGAGCTGAGTTTCTTGAAAGGCATGGTCAGGCTTGCGTCCATCACGTCAGGACAGGGAAGTGGGTGCGCCATGCACAAAGGCAGGCCACTGTCCGCGAAGGCAATATGCTGGTTGAGGAGTATGATCATTTGTACGTGGTTTTCAATGGCGAGAACCTGACAGACAACACAGTCGCAGTCTTCCCGGCCAGTAGCCCGACAAAGGTTCCCCGTGCTCATACTCCAAGTCCGGCCAAACACACGGTGGCAGCCCGCTCGAAACTTGTCTGTTCATCGGACCCATCAGGACAAGCTGTAGCTTGTTTCGACGTGGCGGACGAGGACAAGTTCCCTCGTAGCCAGTGGGAGGACGGCGGCGTCACAAGTATTCATGGAGCTGCTTACGGGGACAGGGAGCGGAACCCGTCCCATCTACTTGGTCTACTCGAAAACTTTTGCAGAGTTGGGGAAACTGTTTTTTTCTTTGGAAAGGCGCATGCGTCTGTCGTGTGGGAGCTCCTGCGCAACGGTCGGAACGTCGTTGTGTTGGAGGACGAGGCGAGGATGATCGATTACCTTAACGAGTTCGTGAAGACAGGCGTAGCAGACCCTCGCAATTATTGCTCTTTTGTGTAAACCACCGGCGAACGTAACTGGGATCTCAAACGTGACATGTATTGGAAATTGCCGGGGAGGTTTGGGACTTCCTCTTCCAACCCGGTCCGCCTGCTCAGACCGACCTCGAATACAATCGACGGAGAAACCTGGTGTTCGGTGTGCTTAATGGTTACCACGATGCACCCAGAAAGTCTGACTTCAATTTCCTGAGAAGGCTGGAGCACATTTTCTTCTTGATGGCCGAACCGCTCACCCTCGAAAACTACAAGGCGCAGTTTGACGAGGAGGACCCTTTCGACGCTGAAGACATGGAGGAGCTGAGCGACTCCGAAAACATCGGTTTCGAGTCCATGTCACTTCCTTGGGTGGTTGGACAGGTTAGTGATGAAGGGGAAGGTGCTCCTCGGAGATATAGCACGTCCCCTGCCGGTTTGAAGCGTGTGTTTGAGCGCGAAACAGTCGGCGACCAATTGTCTGATGACGGGGAGGAAGAGAGAGACTATGATTACGAACTTTGTGGCAATCTCCCTAGGGACCATGATACCTGGGAGAATGACAGACTCTTCTTCTTCGGGAAGCATCACTGGTTCACGTCGGAGGATGTCTGGGGCCACAACGTCGTCTGGCACCCAAGGATATTCCAATCTGCTGTAAAGACTGGAAAGTGGGTCATGGCAATGAAGGAAGCCGGTGGCAAGTGGAGTGGCATGAACAGACTGGCAGCGGGTTCATTTAAGAAAAAGGCGAGAGATGTTGTGGTGGAGCATTCGAGTGTTATGAACCCCGAAAGGAGTTTTTCGGACGTCACTGCGTATGCAAGCCAGAAGCTCCACGAGTTGTACATTGACAAATGTTGGAGTTTCGAGTGCCTTTCTACGCATTCGAAACGACACCGTCTCGTGGCATTGACTGGCGCATGCCGCAACCTCCGTCGGACGGTCAGCATCCGGGAAGCGGTGCAGGAGGAGACGAAGGAGACGATGGAGGTGACAGAGGAGACGGCTCATGATTTGCCGGAAAGAGGTCGGGCGAAATATCGTCAGGAGAAAAGGCGTCCGGCGGAAAGGGGTCACGCGGGAAGGGGTCGGGCGGAAAGGGGTCGGCTGGAAAGGATCGGGCGGGAAGGGGTCGAGAGGAAAGGGGTCGGACGGAAAGCGTAGAACGTCCGGGAGTCCCGAGTATAGGAAAATTGACAGCCACTGCGTAGTGAGCCAGGATTCCGACATGCGGGACATGGCCGCCCTGAGGTCTAATCAAGTGCAAGTAGATTCACACTTGTCTGCGAAGACTGCGAGGACTTGGTTTTCCGATGCCGAGGAGAGTCCGTCCCGCCGTGCGCAGCAGAGGTCTCCCGTCCACAACACCTTGCTCCTGGAAAAGGGCGAACGTCTTCAGCATTTAGCAGCATCTGCTGAGCGGCGGAACCATTCCTTGATAGGAACTGCGTCTTCATTTTGCCTGGAGGTCGGGATGCCTGCATTGTGAAGGAGCGAAGGTGCGACCGTCAGTTCGCTCAGCTCCGGCGAATAGATTCGGAGTTGCGAAAGAGCGAAGGTGCGACCGTCAGTTCCCTCAGCTCTGGCGAGCGCCACAAACACCGAATAGATTCGGAGTTGCTGACGTTGCCCTGGAGGCCTTCCGCCAGAAGTGCTCCTCACACTACAGTTCCGCGGGGCCAAGAAAATGTGACGTCTTGCTCCCCGCATCTTCAGTTGGGCACAGGGTTCCCCTGCTCACCTCCGTTCTCATATGTTGAGACTCGAGACTGGCAGTCTCGAGTAGTGTTGGAGGGGCACGATGCAGGAGTGTTGGAGACCGGGGGTGGCGAATATGAACGTCGTGCTTCGGAGGGTGTATCCGTCGACGTCGATAGCAAGAGTACAACGGCTCCTGGGGAAGAGGAGCTCTATCCGGGAGCGCATGCTGTACAGCGGGAAGAGGAGACTCAACACTGGCAGTCTCACAAAGTGTTGGAAACCGGGGGCAGCGAATATGAATGTCATGCTTCGGAGGGTGCGTCTGTGGACTCTAACAAGAGAGTACAGCAGCTCCGAGGGAAACGCATGCTCTGCAGCGGGAAGAGGAGACTCAACACTGGTCGGCTCACGAAGTCTTGAAGGGGCTCGACGCAGGAGTGCTGGTGACCGGGACGTCCGAAGAGGTTCTGCACAGTCGTTCGGCTGTGGCCACGACGCGAGAGGGTTTCGTTAAGGGAGGTCAGTGGACGCTCATGGAAGCTCGGCTTCTTGGCGATGAGGAAGGCAAAGAAGAACCCGTGGGGGAAGCGCGGGTTCATGGCGATGAGAAAGGCGGAGAACCCTTGGTGGAAGGCGGTGTGGTGGCGGTCGGCATCCTGATGGATCCAGAGCGGAAAGATGATGATTCTTTGCCCACTCGTTGCGGTGAAGAACAGGGTGATCGAGCGTCTGTCCTCAGTACCGGTCGGAAAATGATACTTCATGAAGCCATCGAGTTGGGTGACGACTCAGCTGCCACCGAGCTGGTTAGCGACTCAGGCGTGGTCGAGGTGCAGAACGTCGAATCCTCCGTGGAAGGCGGTGAGGTGTCCGTCAGCATCCAGATGGATCCAGAGCGGAAAGATCATAATTCTCCGTCCACCTATTGCGGTAAAGAACAGGGTGATCGAGCGTCTGTCCTTAGTACCGTTCGGGAAATGGTACTTCATGAAGCCATCGAGTTGCGTAACGACTCAGCTGCCACCGAGCTGGTTAGCGACACAGCCGTGGCCGAGGTGCAGAACGTCAAATCCTCTGTGGACGTTGGCACAATGGCGCGACAGGAGGGTGATTTCCCTCAAAGGGCTCCCGAGCACGATAAGATTTGTGAATAGCAGCACTCGCATATCTGTCACTAGCCAGCTCTGTGTTCGTCCAAATTGATGTGATGGGCTCATATACCTATTACCACTTGTTAAAAAAAAACTTGTGGGTTGTGGGTTGTTTTCTATGTTTTACAGGTGTAAGGTTGTCAATGTCCCTGCCCATGAAGTCTTTAAAAGCCATGCGCAGGAAATGTCTTTCAGGGAGGTCATTGGCCGCTTTATCGAAGAAATCGTCGTCAAGTGTGGGGTTGTTTAAAAGGGTCCAGATGCCTCGTCTTTCCCATAGAGCTGTCAGGGTTATGAAGGCTTGTGGAATAAATAAGGAGGAAGCTTTGCAGAAACATTTGGCTGCGTCTATTGAAAGCGTTACTGCTTTGTCTGATGGGTCTGATGACGATGCCAAACGGGGTATCTTGAAAGACCCGTATCCTAAGTACAACGCCAAGGACACATTCAACAGTCGGAAATACAACTTTTCTGAAAAAATGGCACACAGTTCTTAGTTATTTCGCCCCGGTGATTTTGGTCACTCCTCACACTTGTTCGTAGGTGTTTGTGCAGCTGAGGCTACATCATGTTTTCGCGTTTCCTTGCCTACTGAGGAGCTTAGCACTACAGACTTGAGAATATTGCAGGACGTCTGCGGATATTTCAGCAACGGCCACGAGGTGGTTTCCTCGGTTCGCAAAGGGGCCAGTTCTATTCCGTTGAGCAGAAAAAGTCTTCAAACTTTTGTCCAGGGGGGAATGGCTTTCCGACGAGGTGGTGGAGTCGTACTTGGCCTTGCTTGGCAACGCTGCATTGTCTGGGTGTCCCTCTCTTTACATTTTCAGTCCCTTTTTCTATACCAAGCTCGTCAGTGGCGGCTGTCGACATGAAAGGGTTTCGCGATGGACAAAAGATGTCAATATTTTTTCGTACGACATGGTCTTGATTCCTGTCCATAAAAATCGAGTGCATTGGACTCTTTTATGTGTCCGCGAACAACGGCTGGAGTACTACGACTCTCTCCTACAAGACGATGGCGGTTTTTCTTCCGAGTCGCTTGCGAACTTCACGGAGTACCTCCATGATGAAGCAGTTTGTCAATATGATTAAAAAACGAAACTGGATCTCCCGGCGCCCAAGGTAGCTGTTCATGGTGTCCCACAACAGTCGGACGGGTCGAGCTGCGGTGTTTTTATGCTCGCCTTCGCTTCTTTTCTTGCACGCGGGCATTCGCCACCATTTCCGATAGCCCAATCCGACATTCCAAACATCAGGCTGAGGATTGCGGTGGACATACTCCAAGGCTCGGAATAACACCCCTGTTTTTAAAATACGCGAAGTTTTTTATGGCAAAGGCGACAAGCAGAAGTGCGAATCTGTTCCGACTTGGTCTAGCACTCGGCATGTTCGAGCTGTGCTGTTGTTTTGATGAGGTAGCGGATTGCAGTGAACGTTTTGATCAAGTAAACGCTTAGGTGTCGATGTGAATATCCCAGCCTTGTGCTGCAACATTTTTTTAAGGGTTCTTTATTGCGAGGAACCTGTCAACTTTACTCGTTGGACTTTCGGCAACGTCGTGCTGCCTTTATTTGTTTTCAGGTTGTTCTCATTCGTTGCCGCGCAACATCAGCTAGAGGGTTGCAGCGGACGCTTAGGTGAAGTAGACGCTTAGATGTCGATGTAAATATCTCGGCCACGTGATGCAGTATCTTTTAAGTAGACGCTTTGATATCGGATGTGAATATCCCAGTTTTGTGCTGCCTTTGTTTTTTTTCGGGTCGTTCTCCTTATGTCCTCTACGACCACGGCAACGCCATGCTGCCTTTATTCGTTTCCAGGTTGTGCTCCTGTGTTACTCATGGGACATCTTCGTCCTCTTGTTGACATTCTTTACACTCATGCTCGTAGGATTCAATACTTTGGTTCATTTAGCAAGATGTTGGTGAAAGATATCAATGATTTCTTCTTGGTCGCCAAATTGTTTCGTGCTTATCTCTTTCTTACGCGAGACTGTGTGGTGTGAAAGCCCCACTCCCCCCCCCACCCCGACCACCCAACTTTCACATATTTTAGCTCGTCTCTGTTCTGCGCGTACCGCCCTATTTTACGGTCCACCCCCTCTCATGTGTCCTCCTCCCTACAACCACCATCCTTCTTCTCTCCACTGAATGCTGACTGTTGGTTCCATATGACAATTGCGAATTTATTCTCAATTCGGAAACCAATTATCGCCTGAATGTATGTGTGCTTGAAGTTGTTTTACGGACTCCAGAAAATTCAGCAGTGCACTAAATGATTGTCAATTTTGTTATCACCAGAGTACATCTCGTACTCTCCACTGAATGCTAACTGTTGTTTCCTTATGACAAATGCGAACATATTCGCATTTTGGATGCCATACATTTGTGATAAGACCGTTCATGTCTACAAATTTGCCAAAACGATTACCTTTTGTATTATCAACATTTTTTTTTTTTTTTTTTTTTTTTTTAAAGGTTGTGCAGGTTGAAGACGGCCTTGGGGGGTCCTTATCGCACGGTCATTGAGGGTAGTCCCACCAGGCCGGCCGGCACGTCGAGCCTTCCTACGTTTTCGGAGCGGGTACTACACTCGCCAAGCGAAACCTGCGCAGACGGCCCTGCCCGCAATGATATCGTATGTTCCAAACCCTCCCCTCACCCCCTAGTACACACACACATACTCATTGAACCAACTGAGACCCTCAAAGATGACTCAAATCCTCTTTGTACCCTTTGTCCATAACTGCGAGTTCGAAAAAATGATCATCAATTGTGCTATCGCGAGAATGTATGTGTGCTTGACCTTGTTTGTCGCTGAAGGTTCGATATGAGGCGTTCGCCAAAATGGATGATGAACCATAATTGTTATCTTCTGTGTTGTCACTGGAAGACTGATCATTTGTGCAAGTTCGCAAAAAAATAACATTTTATTTGAAGGTCTTCTGTCTTATCGAAAAAATTGATAAATCGCAAAAAATATTGTCATTTCAGTCATGTCGAATGTGAAATTGGCTCCTCAATCTTGGCAAGTTCAGCACACCACAAGTGCTTCCTTCTAAGTTTTCAGATTTTTTCTGGAACGATCACAAGCAAATCAACGAAGCCTAAAATTTTCGAAATTTTCTGTGAATTTTTCTAAGCGCGTTGATACTGTCAAATTGCAAGACTAGGCCCGACTTCCCAACAACTGCGGTTGAGCATCAAAGACTTCCCAACAACTGTTAACCTGCGGGACCTGAAGTTAAATTTTGTTTGTGAAGTGCTAAACTCTGTTCGAAACAGATTCAGGTCCAACAGGAAGGCCAACCACAGACCCACCAAAGTAGCCCCAGTGGCGGACTTCAGCTTCAAAGACTGCCCAAAAATTGATAATCTGCGGGAAACAAATCCACACCCGTCATCAACGTTCCCTAAGAGTGCTAATGGCAATCGTCGCATACAACCAACGACTGTTTGACATTTTTTGAAGGTGCTCAGTCACCAAACAGATCACGACAAAACTTCAACCTGGCATCAAGGTTCCCTGAGAGTGCTTTTGGCAATCCGCACAGAGAGTCAATGACTGTTTGACACTTCCTTAAGGTGCTCTGTTGAACACCGATAACTGCGATTAGATTCGTTGTTCAACTAGTATCTGTCAATGTTTTTCCGGGTTAAAGCAAGGAGTTCGGACCCTTTTTTTTTTTTTTCCCTTTTTTTTGCCGCTGTGGGCTTTTTTTTTGTTTTTTTGTTTTTTTTTCTTTTGTTTTTTTTTTTTTTTTTTTTTTTTTTTTTTGTTCTTTTTTTTTGTGTGTGTGTGTGTGTGTGTCTCAGAGAGAGAGGTTTTTTTTTTTTTTTTTTTTTCTCTCTCTCTCTCTCTCTCTCTCTCTCTCTCTCTCTCTCTCTCTCTCCTCTCTCTCTCTCTCTGTATATATATATATCTATCGACCTATCTCCCTCCTCCCCCCCCCCCTTTTTGTTTCCGCCTCCGGTCGCCGTCATCCCTAACAACTCGTCGGAACTCACAGGGGGGGGTTGTTTCCTGTTGTCGGAGGGAGTGGTGGTTTAAAGAGTCTCCTCACCTTCTCCGACACCTCACTGTGCAAAAGGATGATTGTGAATTAATTCGTAGTTTAAGATTCTCTCTTCTATCTTAACTGAAGGGAATTTATGACTCGCTTAGAACGCCTCCTCACCTCTTAAGTCTACCGCTTCTAAATTCAGAAGCAACCTTTGTTGCACCTTCACAATAACGGTGGCGTTACCTTCACATCCATTATCGGATCATCAAAGCATCTGTAGACGTGGTCGCTTTTAGTCGTTCGCGATTTTCGACGCCTTAACATGTCGGTAAAAGGGGTGCACGACACCTTAACGTATCGCTATGCAAAACTTTTAATGTGCAGTCGTCGTCGTCCCTGTTGCGATTCCTGATGCCCAAACCTTTTTACTAAAAGGGGTCGACAACGGGTGTGTCACTAGGCCAGTTGCAATCTCATATAATGCGGCGATGACCGTTAATAACTGTTGGCGTCTTTGGCGTAAGTTTTCACTCGCTTTTATGTTGCGTTGGATGCTAGACCTTGAAAATATGTAACACCTTACCCCTTCGCATTGATTTCATTTCGCGCTCAACTGCCGTATTGACGGATAAAGATGTACTAGAATTGCTAAGATTCACATCAGCGCGAGTGAGAACTGTACGATGCATTACATTTGTCAAGCTCAGTGCGGGCAAGGTCCTCAAAGTCTTATATAAGGAATTTTTCCAAGTTTGGAATTGCTTCCTCCTTCAGCTTCGCTGACAGTCATTACTATCCCGCTTACAGCGCCTCCTGACCTCTTCCAATGACTCTGTGTGTGGGATTTCTATCCCGCTTACAGCCCCTACTCACCTCTTCCAACGACTAAGTGTGCGAAAGCATTTGGGAATTAATTCGTAGTTTAAAATTTCGTCCTGTACCTTTGCTGGCTGAAATTAATGACCCGCTTAGAGCGTCCATTTTTTGGCGTCTGTGACACTGTCCAACGCATCGGTCCGGCACCGCACGAAACAGCGCGGGACCCTCCCGACCGCGTCACGCAGGAATTGATCATAATCCTCGTCACGAATACATATGGACCTTCCATAAGCCGCTCCGGCCGAGTGCGCCAACCATACATCTCGCGAGGCCCTACGACAGAATATTGCACAGCTTAAGGAACAACCGTGCGGCCCCTGCGACACCTCAGGCCTTTAGGCCGTGTGTCCCGGTGGGCAGGGTAAATACGCTTTGTGCGAGGGGTAATCCTTTCCACGCAGTGTCCTATACTACAACCTCGAATCCAGGCCAAGGATCAACGTCCGACTAAGAAATATTTTAAGAAACACACAAGTTGCACGTTGATAGGCCCGGAGGACTCGAACAAACCTGGAGTTTATTCTGAGTTGCAGAGCGGCCGCTCCAAAAAGCTACCTCGAAAACAGCCAACAAGGGAGAAATTTGATATCACAGTGATTTTAAGGGGGTTGGTGATTGTTGGTGTGCTGGAGTGGTTGGGGTTGGGTGGGGGGTGCTAACGGTCGACTCAGTAAATGTCATAGGCTCAGTAACAAGTTGGATGTTCATGGGTCGAGTACTCCAAGCGATGGCGGCTGACCCATATCACTGCCCACTTAGCACCACTTACCATTGATTGTTTCGATTTATTCTTATTTATGTCGCTCCTCAGTTCATATTGGCAACACAATTTTTTCTTACTTATGTCGCTCCAACATGAATTCCGACTTTGTTACAAAAAGTGAACAATCAAAAGGTTCACTTTTAATGAAATGTGTATTATAACGAGAGAGGTGTAGAGTAAGCAGGAGCTCTATGGTGCAGGTACCCCCCCTTTCATGATCGCATGCAGCCAGGTAGGATCACAAATCACACTCCCTTTTTCTTTTTCTCTCGCTCCTCTGTGGATTCCTTCCCTGCGTGTTTTTTTTTTTTTCTCTCCTCGTTGTTGTTCCCCCTCTTCATCGAATCTCAAACTTGATCCTCTTCGATCCCCCCCCCGTTCTGTAAATAGCTATAGCATCAAGCATAATCTGGCCCTTATCAGAGGCAAACACACTATGTGAAAAATAGTAACACGGGGAAAAGGTGCAACGCATGTGACTTTAAAATATAATAATAATAATAATAATAATAATAATAATAATAATAATAATAAATAATAATAATAATAATAATAAATGCATGCAAGCTATATTTCCTGTCTGATATAACCACCTTATGGCAGCGCACAGTTCGAAGGAGGGAGATCATGCGACAATCGACAACGAAAACGATCAGCATGGTAGGTAAGTCTCTCTCTCCCCCTCTCACATACACACACGCACACGCACACACACACACGCGTAGTAGTGTATACTCCCTCATTTTAGCGATAGATTCATTCAATTTTGCTTATCCTATCGTCGAAAGTCCAGGCACTGAGTCACGCGATACACACACACACACACACTCGTACAAACAAGTGTGGTAGTGTTTATTTCCATGTCGTAGGGGTAGATTCATTCGTTTTTGTTCATCCTATGGATGAAAGTTTCGTGAAAATCAGTCGTGGGATTGAACACTTATTCTCTATCTCTCACACACACACACAAGCATGCTCACCTTCTACCTTCAGTAACCAAGATCGGTGGGACTACAGTTGGCAGGTAAGTATCCGCCTTGTTCTTCTCCTTCTTCTCCTCTCACCTTCTCCTACCTTCTCCCCATACTCTCCTCTCTCCTCAACATGCACGATTCCCCTCTTTGTTCTTCCGTCGTGTTCCCATCCTCTCCGAGCTCTCTCCCTCTCTCTTTCTTTCACGTTCACACACGCACACTCTCGCACACAGATACGTACACATACATACACACACTAGCATACGCACGCACACACATACTGGCACATGCACGCACACACTCGCACACACACAAGTGTAGTAGCTTACCTACCCATGTTTTAGCTGTAGATTCATTAGATTTTGTATATCTTATTGATGGAAATACTATGAGGGTGGTCGCGGGGTACGGGACTTACCTGTTCTCACTCTCTCTGCCCTGTTGTCGTCGTCAGCGTCGTGCTCGTCGTCTGACTGCATGGTCAGGTAAGTGTTCTGCTTCCCCCTCTTTCTCCTTCTTCTAATTTTTCTTCCTCCTCCTCCTTCTTCTTCCTTGCGTGTTACTATTTTCTTTCGTGGATCCACCCTTTCTCCTTGGCGCCGCGCGCTATCTCCTCTGCTCCCCGCGCACCACCTTCGCTGCTCCAATCACGCTACCTCCTATGCTGGCGTGTACTACCTCCGCTTGCTGTTTCGCGTGGGACATTGCCGTCACCGATTCCATGGCCAGGTACGTTGCCCTCACCCCTTCTCCGTTTCTTCTTCTCCGCCTTCTTCTTCTCCTTCTCTTACCTCCTTCCTCTCGTGTGATCACATCCTTTCCTTCGCACGTTCTACCCCCGCCTGATCGCGCTTTTACCCCATGTTCATCACCATCGGGCGAGCATATGCTGTGCATCCACCTCCCGTTCGCGTTCGATACCGATTTCATGCCAGGGAATGCCAAGCCGGATCCCTCGTGCCTCCTCCAGAGCGGACTGACTTCCGTTGGAACGAATCTGCCCGGATTCCGTGGCAGATTCATTATCATAAAATTATCAGCCATAATTTCGGGATTTCGGTGAGGAACAATGGGAATCAGAAAATAAGAGGTAAAAATAAAAATAAGAAATAAAACAAAATTATTCATAAAAGAAAAAAAAAAAAGAAAAACAGAATCTAACTATCTAACTTTCCTAACCCGCCAACTGTCATACCCCCGTTTTTGAACAGGGCTAACTGTAACTACTAACTCTAACTAACCTTAATCTAGAGGTCATGGGTTCGAGCCCCGACCTACCGAACACGAGGTAAAGTATGGTTCAACTCCTTGCCAAAAGGAGCTAACTCGGGGTCAGATGGATTAAGTCACCTGATCCGCAATCCACACCGAAAACCTACTGAGCTAGCTCCTACTTCGGTTGGAAGAGGAGCAGCTCGGATATATGTTGAAGTGGGGCTCAGTCCGCCTAGTGGCCTGAGCCCGTTTCTAATTCTACGTGTGTGCACACTTGCCGGCCTGCATGCCAGTCTGAGTGCTTGTCGTCTTAAGGGAGTGTGCGTGTTGTCGGGCGACTCCAACCCTACGCCGCCCTTTACTTCCTTTGTAAGGGCGCGCGACAAGATCCTTGTTTGACAATATTCTACATGACTGGGACTCACCGGCCATGCGACGGATCGACGCTACGAATTGCGGGCTACCGACACTCAAGACTGGAGGGGGCCCGAGCAATGGAGGGCGAATGATGGACCCGACCTCGTCAGGGGGGCCTTGGTCGAATTTTCTCTAAGGGGCGGCACCACTTGAGCGTGGGGACCACCTAGGCCCGAATAGGCCCGGAATAGGCTCGGGAGTAGCCTCGGTACCAGGGCGCTGCAAAGGGCCCAGTTCCTGACGGAGAGGCCCCTTTCGCCAAGAACTCCTCGTAGGCTCGGGCACAGGCCCAGTATCGGGGCGCTGCAAGTTGTCGGCAACCTCAGTGCATACAAGGGCCGAGGCACATACTTCGAGGGAGGGCCCGACAGAGCATTTAAGTTGAACCGGGCCCGGGATCGGGACACTTCTCGCATGCACGAGTGGGGGGCACACGAGGAAGGGGCGGGCTCCAACACGCACAGACGGAGGACGCACGGGGCAAGGAGGGAGCGTACTGCAACACGCACGGGAGTGACACACACGGAAGAACGTCACCCAGGTAAGCAGGGCAAAGGGAAGCGCTTGCGGGGGAGCAACTCACGACATCACCGTGTACCAGCAGGTAGGAGCGGGGAGGGTGGCGCAACACAGCGCGCGCACTTGCGCGCCATCGTAACCCCGCTCACCCACGGGTCAGGGGAAGGGGGAATACGCTGTCGCGCGCGGCGGTCCTGCGCCCTGCTGGGGAGCGCTGAACCTCACAGTCGTGTCATGCAGGATGTTTCGTCTGAAAAGAACAAGTTACCACTCCAACTGTGCGCGCGTGCTATACCTCTCACAACATCCTGCGACAGGTCGGGACGTCGCGAGGTACAGCTTACCTCTACCCGAGGGGTTGTCACCACCCTCAGGTAGGCGTATCCCTGTTGAGCTACCGGCCCACGTGCGAAGGTTTTTACATGCCTGAGTAGAGGTAGTTCAGCCGAGGGCGTTTGCTTGATCGCTGTAGCAGAATATGGGGTACTCGCGGTAAGACGCCTAGAACTGACCCGTTAGATACTCAGGTCGAACTTTGAGATGGTCGTTTATTCCCGCTTCCGTTTCAAAGACACATTCTCCTTCTGACCACTATGTTCAAAGTATCAAAACAAAACCTTGTCACTACCAAAGGATGTTTTACTCTACTCAACGTATGAATAATCATCAAATATCATAGGAGTTATATAAGACTGATTATGAATATCGAGGTATTACCATTGGTAACCCTTCCCATTTTCACAAGTGCTGAGTGTCCAAACTCTTCACGATGTCAATTCCAGTCCATCCCAAATCATGCACAAAACAAACCTGCACAACATAATGCAAAGACAGTTCACATGCCATGCACTAACGACGTCAATCATCAACCATTGACATTGTCCCTCACTCCCCAAACCATGCATGACAACTCTATCTTTCTTGAGATGCAAGCCCAGCCCCCTCACATTTATTCAAAGGACCCTTGAGAGTGACCAGGACCATTTAGGCGATGACCACAGGTGACAGTTTTACTAACCACAGGGTTTGATTTTAGATGTAGGTATCAAGTCAAGGTGGAAAAAGTTGAATCGGCATCGACCGACCTGTTATCGAGTGATAACAAGAAATTTGAGTCCTTTATGTAGGACTTCTTCTTTAATTGCAGTAAACCAAACATAATGATATCTAAGGGTCAAGCCCTTAGTTCTGGTTTATGAAATGCTACATAATGATATCTAAGGGTCAAGCCCTTAGTTCTGGTTTATGATTCAACATCCCCACTTGACTCCTACATAATGATATCTAAGGGTCAAGCCCTTAGTTCTAGTTTATGAACTTTGGGATCATCATCCCAAAGTCTTAACCACTAACTTCTATCTACCCTGAGTCGTCTGTCACTCCTCTTCCTTTTATTTTAAGTAGTTTCTTTGCCTATGCCTCAAGTTGTCCCAGGGAAACTCATATTTCCCCATACTCTCAATACTTGTTTTTTCTCTCTTGTAGATAAGCACACCCTATTATGCTTACGCGTAATCTGATTAAGATCTACTCATGTCGTTCGGTGGTTTCTCCCTTAGGAGCCTATTAATGAACTGAAGCTACACGGAACTTGTTCTTGTCTAATCCTTTTTCCTGCGGCGTTCGCTTTCTTTTACGTTTCTTTCTAAAGGACCTTTGGGGAGCTCCCGATGGAGCATTTTCTTTTTCCCTTTCTCTTCTTCTTGTCCTGATATACGCAAGTAGCAGGTCAATTCACCCGGGAATCTTCCACTACTAAATCAATTTCAGGCAAATCGGTTAGTCAAAGGAGTAGTCGAGTAGCCCTAAGGGAGCACTCAGCCACCCTTCAAGTCCATGTAGTTCACATGCAACCAAACAGTTCATACAATCCAGTGCAAGTGATCGGATAACTCACCCAGAAGTATCCCTTTATTAGTTAAGCAGATAGTTAGGAGGCCTATGTTGAATCGTTTCAACACTTGACCAAATACTCAGAGAACATTCTAGATCTAGGTGTCAATAGAGAATTAAAGCTAGTAATAGGCGGTCTTCCCGGAAGCCTCCTATTACTCCTTGATCAAAGCTCGGTCTTTCCTTCAAGAGTGTAATAGGATGACCCTACGGGAGTCACCTCACTACTATCTCAAAGTCAGACAAGCTAGGATTATGTCAGCGGATTCAGGCAATCACCAGATCCTCCCTTTGCTGGAGTATCTTGTTAGACGCGTTAAGATTGAGTTAAGCAAGCATTAGGATGACCTCACGGAAGCCTCTCATGTCCTGCTTCAATGTTAATCAGGTGGATCGTTAGTACTTATTTATATCGTTCATTAGTCATACCTGAACAAGTCGTAAGGTTACTCACCCAGGAGTATCCCTTTACTTGTTCAAACATAATCGTCTTACTTCTTCCTTCCGTTAGTTGACCTTTAAATCAAACAAGTGTTAGGATAACCCATCCGGGAGTCATCCTACCACCAGTTCGATGCATAGGAGATCAAAAACAAATCTTAATTGGGTTGCCCTGACATTTCACCTATCTGGCCTATGCGTTGTAAATGAGCAAAAGACATGTTGACTCCCACGGGAAGTCGGACAAATCGACCCAGACTTAGGAGTTCGTACACTCACCCGGGAGTACTCGAATCTCTCCCGGTCTGGTTCGATTAGTGATAGAAGAGCTTCACGGAAACCTCATGCTACCTTTTGCCTTTGTTAGCCTTTGAAGACGAATACACTACAAGAGTACTGGATTAATTGGCTTTCGTTAAGTTGAAGAAGTGTACCCCACGGGAGTACCGGATCAATTGGTTGTTGTCATGTTGAAGAAGCGTACCCCACGGGAGTACCGGATCAATGGTTGTTGTTAAGCTGAAGAAGCATACCCCACGGGAGTACCGGATCAATGGTTGTTGTTAAGCTGAAGAAGCGTACCCCACGGGAGTACCGGATCAATGGCTTTTAATTAACGATTGTAGGAGTGTACTTCACGGAAGTACCGGATCAAATTGGTTTTTGTTAACTATTGAAGGAGTGTACTTCACGGAAGTACCGGATCAAAAATGTTTTTTGTTAGACTGAAGGAGTGTACTTCACGGAAGTACCGGATCATATGACTTTTGTTATTCTAACTTGCAGGTCAATAGGGAAGATGCACGGCACCTTCCTGCTGCCAATGTCAAAGTCAAACAATCAGTATACCAACTTGCTACTTTAGTCAGGCGAATGGCAAGATAGCACGCACAACAAGTACCCTATCATCCGCCTTAGTTATTTCTATGCAAGCAGCTTGACTATCCTACCGGATTACTTGTTAGGCGTAGCCTGTAATGTAATGAGAGAACTGCACGGCAGCCTCCCGTCATAAGTACCGAAATTAGCAGACATTGCATCAATTTGTTACTTTAGTCAGATGAATGGCAGGGTAACTTTGCACGGCGAGCACCCCATCATCCAGTTTCGTAGACTCATACAAGCGATGTGACGACCCTACGAGAGTCTCCGTCACACCGCTTTGTCTTTCAAACCCAGGCAGACTAGGTAACTTTTAGTTTCTTCCTAAGTTCCTTTATTCTATCAAGCAAGATTCTTACTTAAACCACCAGTACATCCGAGCCTGTTTTTGCCGACCCTGAATTTCACTGCGCTCCGAGTTTTGCCGAGCCTGGGTACCACTCTGTTTTCTTTCTGGTACTCAACCCCGTGACCAGGTTGTCAGATTCCAAAAAGAGAATCTGTCTCTTATACACATCTAGATGTGTATAAGAGACAGCTGCAGGCCCTTATTTGTATAGTTAATTAGGCTTGAATCAGAGAACGCAGCAGAATAATAGTTGTAGTGGTAAGGTATGTAGCTTTAGAGGGGAAATGGTTAGGGCCCCCCCCCCTTTTTTTTTTTTTTTTTTTTTTTAAACTGCCAAAAAAAAAAAAAAAAAAAAAAAAAAAAATTTGCGGCCGTGAAAACTCACAAAACAAGAAAATGAAACAAAGCTCTGGGCGTGATTGCAACTGTATACATTCTCGGAAGTGTTAGTGTGAGTGTGCCATCGGTGAGGACATCTCAGCCCCGTGGCCAGGTTGTTAGAATCCAGAAACCCAAAAAAAAAAAAAAAACACAGAAATACGGATTCGGCCATGAAAATGACAAGATACATTCCCGTAAGTGTCAATGTGATCAGGGTTACAATCCTCTGAAGGAACACATCTCGAGCAAATCACAGATTCAGATTGTCAGATTCCACAAAAAAAAAACAGGAAAAAAAAAAACAGAAACACAGATTCGACCTTGAAAACGGCTGGATACATCACAGATATAATGATCTGAGGAAACACAGCTAGAGCAGATCACGGATTCCGCCCTGCCTCGTTGGCAGGGGACACATAAGAAACATACGAGAAATAAAAAAAAAAAAAACAATAAGTATCAGAATCTGACCGTCTTTGTCGTAAGATGCATTCCAGACTATGAGCACGCCCTCCATGACTACCCTGTCCGTCATCATTGCAGTCCAAGGGCTTGTTTTTTTTCCCTTTTCCTTTCTTGCATGGGCAAAACAAAAGTACGATTTTTGGGACACTGCCGACCCTACGTCCGAAGCCCGAAAAGTTCGGGTACTGGCCAGTACCACGTAATTTCCCAACACTGGGGAAGGTACTGGTGGTTTAAATCATACGTTTATTCAGTTTTTCCTGAAAGTTTTATTCCTGAAGAAAGCATGAAACAGTATAGCATACACCCATACATGCAGCCTGATAGAGAGTTGTAGCCAGTAAGGGATACGGGAAAATAGTAGATGATGCGTACCTTATGGCTCCCTGCCTCCAGAGTTCCTCCTGAACTCCGGCAGAGCTCCCGCAATCGCCCTGCTTTTGTTGGACTGCCTGAACATTCGTCTTCTACAGAATAGGTTTTTCATTCAAAGATATCATACCATTTCGGATAGTTTTGTAAAGACAGTGGGAAGTGAGAGGATTAGATCATGGGAGAGCGGAGAAGGATGGAGGAGGCAGGCACCCATCACACAGTGATGATGTCGCTCTCCTCTCCATTACCCTACATCTCACACATTTGATCTTCCCCCACTCCTTCTGTCATTAATCAATCAACAAATCGCAAGATAGTGTGCATGAATATGACAATCAACAATAACCTTGGATAAATGTGAAGAAGAGAAGAAAGGGCAACTCAGATCAAGGGGGAGGGAAGAAGGATAATAGAGGTAGACACGATCATCACGGTTCACATGCATGGAGTATCAAAATCACACGGTGACGATGTCGCTCTCCTCTCCATTACCTTACATCTCTCACATCTGATCTTCCCCCTCTACACTGTCCTGCTTTCCTCTCCTTCCCTGGCCCATGATCAAAATTACTTAATAATCAATAGATAACAATAATAATAACAATAATAATAACAATAATAATAATAATAATAATAATAATAATAATAATAATAATAATAATAATAATAATAATGTAAAGCATATATTTTTAGAAGGTCAAACTGCGAGATCAATAGTTGTCTAATTCTTACATGCATGAGTATAGGGTGCACATACATGGAGTATCAATCCAAAATAAAGCAATATAATTAAGTAATGAGCCAATGTCCACGCCAGCAGGCCACACCAATGCAGTATTCAGAGTTGCTCTCTTTGTCTGGTGCACAACGCCCAGCCAACTCTACCATACTATCCTATGTTGCAGCTGGTTCACACAACAGGATCACTTCGGTTCACATGTCCGCCCATACCATCGGCGACCTCTCTTTCATGTACCAGGTATGTATCTCGCCACCCTCAATCATACCTTGACTGTCCCACACAACGCCTTATTCCCTAAAGACCATCCGATCATCCGTTGTGCCCCCCTCGCGCCTAGCAGCTCGGCTATGGCCGCTTATGCCCTGCTACCCTGTTTTGCGTGTAGGTGCCCAGGTACAACTTTCGTGGTCTGGGCCAACTGTACGGCGCAACTCAGTGAGGTCTGCGCGTTCATTCACCCAACTGATGTGTTGCAGGAGCCTAAATGCCCACATAAAGAAATGTCGAATTGGGCCTGTGGCGAATGTTCAGGCCCGCCTTCACTTAGGGCGACCATTTCGCTTGCTTGGGCCATAGCCCAGAACAACGTGAGGTCTGATAGGGCCAACTGAGGGCTTGATCTTCACAATAATAATAATAATAATAATAATAATAGTAATAAAATAATAATAATAATAATAATAATAATAGTAATAGTAATGCAAGGAATGTAAGCAATCACGAAATTCAGTAATCAATCAGCATCATATACGCACGATCGGATTGTCATGACCCCCTGGTTTCACTGGATAAGAGTGTGTCAAGAGTTCATAATTGACAAATGTTGAAATAGTCTCATTATCATCATCAACGAAAAACCAATGCTGACCTCCCATTTCTGGCGCTCGGCGCCTAGACTATAGTTAGCAGGTCTTATCTAGCCTATACTACAGCGCCGTATGATGATGACAAAAGTTTTCCCAAGGTATGAGCATACAGCAGCCAGCTTCGCCTGCTTGCAACAACAGGTGTGTTTTCCTCGCATCACTCACAACCCCTTTTCCCAACACACAGATGTCACTTGTACCCAACAGACCACCCGACGTCCCTTCCTAGCTATAGGCAGGTAAGCCCTGCTATGGTTGGCAGCTGTCTGCCTGTCTGTCTCAGCTTGTCATTGTTTGCGTGTCGAACTGTTTGTCTGTATCTGTTTTTCCGCTGTCTGTCTGATACTATCTGTTTGTTACTATATGCCCGTTTGTCATTGTTTGTCTGTATGTTCGTGTATGTTTGTGCCGATCTGTCTCCCTCTCTTCTCTCTCACCGGGGACGAGGCACGATCCAACCAACCCCAGTCTGGTATAGTAAGTACCATGAGGGACTGTGTGCACCATGGGCAGATGGAAAAGGGTAGACCAAACGAGCTACAAAAGTATATGTCCAGAGGCGGCGCCCAACCATCCATTCATTCATGCGTGAACCATGCGGGAGTACTGCCACAGCGACTTGTGCAGGGAGGGCCGCAGCGAGCCCGGAGGACGCAGTGGGTGATAGAGAAGCTTAGTCATAGCAATAGAGTGGTGGTGGCCATCGCCACCATAGCCGTAGTTCAGAGTTCAGGGTGTGTATAAGCGGCAGACTAGGGTGCAGTGACTAACTTTGATTTGTACAAGCGCTGTTGAGCCATAACCATCTGAAGTGAACATGTACCTGACTGTATTCTTTATCGCCACATCTCTGAGATCCGGGTGAGCGAATGTCGCAACCTTATTGCGCTACTGTTTACATGCATGGGAAGTGCGAGTGAGAACAAGTCTGACTGGAGGATAATAATAATACTAATACTGCTAATAATAACAATAATCATAATAATAATAACAATACCAATCAAACAATCATAATAATAATGATAACATAATCATTTCAAATAAATGAGTGATGGCAACCTTTAGAATTCAAACAGCTTCATACACATGTAGCCAGACAGTCGTGACCCTGGCCAAAAGTAGCACTGCATTACGAGTTCCATCAAGCATGAGCACAGTAAAGGCTTGTAAGTGGCAACGCTGGACGAACTTCTTCATCATCAACAAAGACTCAATGTTGTATTCCTATCTGGTGCTCTGTGCCCCAACTACAGGCAACTTAGCCTAAGCTACTTCGTTGCCTGTAACCTGTACAGCCTTCCTGTACTACAAACAGATCTTGGCCTATGCCGAACGCTTTAAACATCAGGTATATCACCTTTATTACGTACAACTTCGATCCGCCCCCCCACTCTTTCTCTTCACCTATTTTCATTCTATGTGTGTATGTGTCTCTTTCTCTGTCTCTGTGTCCTTTTGGCTAACTGTCCATCTGTAGGTATGTGTCTGCATTTGATTGTCTGTCATGTTTCTGCCTGAGTCTGCCCTCATCCATTTGTTTATCTGTGTTTGTTTGTTCCTGTCCGACTCTTGAATCCGACCGCCCTACCTACCTGCGTCGATCAGGGGCTGAATCGGGAAAAGACCCTTTAATAATAATTAAAAAAAAAAATAATAATAATAATAATAGCAATAATAATCTCAACAATTAATCAACATTATACACGTGAGACCAAATAGTCTCGACCTCGAGCTAACTGCAGATTCGCATCGCGATACTCATCAAATGGGAACACCCCAAGAGTCCATAATTGACAATGCTGAAATAGTACCATCATCATCAATGGTAAAACAGAGTTGGCTTCCTGCCTGGCGTTCAGCGTTCAGCCTACATGGGGTAAGACCTATCTAACCTACACTATAATGTCGTTGGTGTCGTCAACAGTTCCTCGAAGTACAAGCAGATCTCAGCCAATGTTGTTTGCTTCAAGCATCAGGTGCGTTCCTCGTATCCCTCAATCAAACACACGTCACCATCTTTCTCTCTTTCTCTGTATTACTGCGTGCTTTTGTGTGTATCACAATGCGTTTTCTGTGCGCGTGTGATATTGTCGTCTGCGTGTGTTACGCCATCTGCGTGCTACACTGTCTGTATGTGTGTAACTGTTTGGGTCACAAAGTTTGTCTGTGCATGACTGGGTATCACAGTGTCATTCTGTGTGTGATCGCGTGTCATCTTCAATGTGTCTGTCATTTTGACTGTGTGTGTGTGTGTGTCACAGTCTGTGACCCAGTGTATGTTTTACTGTGTGTGTGTGTGTGTGAATCTGTATGTTTTCGTCTGTCTCACTCCCTCTCTCTCTCTCCTCTTACTCCTCTAAGTCTACTTCTGGACTCTAGACTACTATGAGTATGAGAGATGGCACCGAGTTCTGTTAACAGTTGGGATGGTAACTGGGAGACATCAGGTTGAGAACATCTTCCGGGTATTGACTTTAGCTACTTCCAGAAATGTATCTCGATATTCGAGGATCGCGATCTAGAAACTATGGGACTTTATATTTACGACATTCTAGGTTGAGCTACTTATGACATTCGGGATACTATTTTCTGGATAAGCGGTGCTGTCGTCATCTCCCCTATCCTCCTCCTTTGTCTCTCCCCCTCCTCCGTTCGTCTATATATGTTTCAGACCCTAGCCGTCTTCTTCTTGCTCAGGACCAGGGTTTTCTCCCTTGTATGTGTGTTTGGAGTGTTGTGCTGCAGTTCGAGTCAAGTTAGTGTCAGTCCATGTGTATCAAGTCTTCTGCTGCACTTGTAATTACTCCGTATTATCTGGTCAGTTCTGGGATTTCATGCCATATGAAAACGGTTTTCACCTTGAAGTAGCGAGATGCAGATAGCAGGCCCGGTCCCTAGTCTTTACCTCACTTGCGTACAGTACCTGTATAGACCCCAAGAGTCGAACTTGTGACCTGCGTATTCGTAAGCAGTTGGTAAGTTGTCGAAGGTCCGTAGGTGATAGGCATTCGATCCGTAGGTATGTTGAATAGAAGTCCTAGTGAGTTCCATAAATCTTAACTATAATCCTTCAAGAAGGTTGAGCAAACGGGCAAGGTGGTGGACCATCAGCGGTGCAGTACGTTCGCAGTACGATAGCGGTAGGATAGCAGTGCGTCCCCATGCATCCAGCGGTACAGTCAAGCCAGTCCCAGTCTAGTCTAGCAAGTACCATGAGGGACGTATGTACCATGGGTGGATCAGTATTTGACAGAAATATAAAGATGCAGCGCCCAACCATTACTCATTTGATGTGTGAGCCAAGCGGAAGCGCTGTCTCAAGCGACTAGTGCAAGAAGGTTTGCGACGTGCCTGATGACGAAGAGGGCAAAAGAGCTAGTAGTGACGTTAGTAGATTAGTTTGATCATAGCCACGATAGGTTAGCAGATAGCGTTTGTGAAAGATCTGTGTGCGTGTGTATCTAGGGTGATCCTTAGACTTCGTGAGTGTATAGACAAGAGTTGTGGTGAACAACACTGATGCACTCATAGTCTGTCTAATACGAGCTTGCATCAGAACTGGGTTTTGACTTTCATACCTCTGAGCTTTGAATGGGCGCCCTGTGCCAGAGTTGTTTCCCCTTCTGTATGCTGAATGAGCGTCGAAAGTTGAAGAGAGTCTGGTCGCAATAACATGCCTGTAAAGCAAGTCCGATAGTAATAATAATAATAATAATAATAGTAATAATAATGATAATAATAATAAAAGAAATAAGAAAAAAGAGTAAATACAACATTATACATATGCAACCCTGTAGTCCTGACCTCTAACCAAAGCAGAATTGCAACATGAATCTCGCCAGGTAAGAACACAATATGAGCTCACAAATGACAATGCTGACTCAGTTTCATCATCATCAACAAAGATCCAATGCCGAACTCTTATCTGGCTCTCGGTTGCCTAGAACACAAGTGGCAAATCCTATCTAGCCTATAGCTACAATGCCAGCTTCTTCGAAGTACGAACAGATATCGGCCAAAGCCGACCGCATCAAGCACCAAGTATGTCTCTCGTATCACTCACAACATCGATCCCATCACACATATGCCACGTATACCCAAAGACCATGCATATAATAATAATAATAATAATAATAATAATAATAATAATAATAATAGGCAAGGCGAGTAATGGCGAATCTTCAGACATCTACAACACAGTTGAACAGCTAATCGGGACCTCGTACAAAAAGCAGATTTGCACCACGGGATTCCCCAAATAAGAACTCGCCAAGAGTTCATAATCAACTATGTTGTTTTAGTCCCTACCATCATCAACGAGGAACTAAAGTTGATATCCTATCTAGCGCTCGACGCCCAGACTACATGTGGCAGATCCTATCTAGTCTACATTACGAAGTCGAAGGATAACGCTGATCAGTGTTCCCGATGTACGAGCATATAGCGACCACTGTCGCACGCATTCAGCACCGAAGTATGTCTCTCGCCTCACTTACAACCTCGGTCCCCTACACAGATGCCATGTGCACTCTTTCTATTGTGCACCCAATACATAATAATAATAATAATAATAATAATAATAATAATAATAATAATAATAATAATACAAGGAAAACAAGCAAAAGTGAGATGACAATTCCAGGCTACACCATCACATTAAAAGCCAGACAGTCCCATCGTGTCCAGAGAGCAGCATTGCACTAATAATACATCAATGGAGGTTCGTAGCACTGAAAACCAATATCCATGGAGAGCATACTCTCTCCTCTCAACACAAGAGTCCAGTTCCTTCACACTCACACTTGGCGCTCAGCGCCCAGCCTACTCCTACACATATATTACATACTACAAAAAGACAATGCAACTGTTGACAGCAGCGACAGTCCGAAGTACTTGACGATGTCGTCCAGGCAGACCATCGCCTATACAAGGTAAGTGTCCTCATATCATCATCATCATCATCGTTTTTCTCTTCCTCTCTATACCCGTGTGATGATTCGGTGAAACTTCTGACGAAAACAGTTCGTCACAACCACTCGGCTGTTGTTCTCACCTTCCTATCTGCCCTGCTCTTCATCTCTCTCTCTCTTTCTCTCTCTCCCTTGGCGTACCACGTACTAACCTCCTAAGGTGGCATTTTGATGCAGGTATCTCGGAGACGAAGCTGGAGCTATGGTACCACTGCTAAGTTTTTCTCTCTTTCCTCCCCCTCCTTTTTCATCGTCAAGCTGCCGAGATCTCCGGCGATCCGGACACTTTACCGGACCATTCGAATCAGTATGAGCGTCGGCGGTGTGCACAAAGGGTGGGAACAGAATCAGCGCGAGCTGATGACTCGCGCCTTAAGTGTGATCCAGATACGTAACTCCCCTTCCCTTTCTCTCTCCCTTTCACCTCTCACTCTCTCTCTCTCTTGTTCACTCTCACACATTTTCATGCGAGTTAGTGAATGCACCTAACGTTAGATAACGTCGGGGTGTGCCGCGAAACTGGAAACTTACTTGTTCCCTTACTCTCGCTCCTTCGTCGTCGTTGCTGATAGGCGGATGCTCCTTGCCTCGTAGTAGTCTCTTTCCATCGACTCCCTCTTCCTCTCCTTTCTTCTCCTCCTCTTCTTCTCCTTCTCCTCCTTCTCTTTTTTTTCATTTTTCCCTCTCTTCTCTTTCTTTTTTTTCTACGTGTTCGCCCTGCCCCCGATTAAGGGAGCTTTTTCAGTCGGAACACGCCGTTGTGAGCACAGATACGAAGGTGATACCACATCAAGATCGCAAACGCTTTCCTCGAAACCTTTAGAACGAGGGTGCGAAAGTCGGGAAAGGCAACAGGTAATTCGCCCTCACCTTCCCTCTCTTCCTTCTTCCTTCTTTGCTTGCGGGAGCCACCTGTTGCGCCTACTTCTTCTCACCGTGCACCCGCTAGTTCACCCTTCACGCAACACAATCTCCGCCCTCGAGATCGTGTCCCCCTCTTCACGAGATTGCGCGGTCTTTCTTCCCCGCTCTCCCTGCTCCTTCTTCTTCTTCTTCTTTTCACATCTCCTCTCTGATCCCTTCTGCGAGTTCCCTCCTCGCTCCGCGGCAGTAACTCCGTCGAGTCTCTAGGATGGTGAGTCGAGGCGCTCCTGGTAGGACCACCGGGCCTTCGACTGTGACTGGCTTAATGGCCTTGGCTTCGAACGAATCTATCCTCAATAGTAGGCTGGATTCGTTCGAGTACAGTCCTGAATCTAGTTTGTAAAAACGGAAAGGAAAAATAAAAGAAAATAAAAGAAAGAAGAAAAAAATAAAAAGAAAGAAAAAGAAAAATTTGAAAACTAAATCTAACTTCCAACTTTCCTGTTCAGACAACCGTCGGATTTGGCCTAGGCCTAACTAACCCACTTACATGGAGGTCACGAGTCTGAATCCCGCCCATCTGTGGGCGGGTGAAAAAAGGTACGCCCCGCCCCCAATAGCTAGCAAAAGGAGTTATCCCCGAGGCAAGTCGGAATCGATCCCAGGATCCTCTGCATATCAGTCTGTGGCTGTACCTACTGGGCTAGCTCCTAGTTTGATTTTACTAAGAGCCAACCTGCCCTAAGTAGAGTACAGGGCTCAGTCCATTCAGTTCATAAGGCCTGCGGCCTACCATAAGGGAAATCCAGGCCACTGTTGGCCATCGCAGCCTATTACAGCAGGTTAGGCCCCTTTTGTTTAGTCGCCCCGGCCACATGGTCGGGGCTTTTACTAATTTTTACCTATATTATATCCTGCGGGGAGTGGTTTCCCGCCTCGGTTTTTCGATACACTCGACGTCTGCGAACTTGAGTCAAAACAGTTATACTTCCTCAGTCGTCAACTGACTGAGAAAAACCGTCGCCGCGTCCCGCGCGACTCTTTTCCGTTTTGACTAACCTTCCGACCTTGTGGTTGGAGACTTTATTTACTAATCACTTTGCAGTCTCTGCGCGTGCCGGAATGGCGTGCGCGGTCATTTCATCTACTAACCTCCGTCGTCTTTGCACGCTCTGCGAGCATTCGAAATTTTCAACCCTTGACTCTTGTCCGCGCGTGCCGTGTTTTGACCCTTGCGGTTACTACACTTTTATGACCATAACGGTCGAGGGGTTTGCCCCAGTTTTTGTTTTTAGCCGTCTTCGTTCTAACAGTTGGTGTCGACATTGTGTCGACTGCAAAATCATGAGCGGATACCCTTGTAAGGGTATTAGCTCCGACAGTCTTCCCAGACCCCATTAAGCGACGTCCCCGTCGCTGGGGAATCTAAATGCAAACAAAGGCCTTCTGACGCGACAAGTTGTCAAAATCTGATTTCCTGGATGAAGTTGTGGTTTGAAGTCCCTCACTGTCTCCCTTGGTGCGTCCATACTGCAAGGATTTCAACCTGGGTCTCCCACATATCTGAAAAATTGTAATACCAAAAAAAAATTATTCCATATGATTCAAAGTGGGGATACTGAATCTGTACTACAGTTACAGAGGTCACCAAGGAAGATAATGATAGCCTCTCCCCTCAACTTTAGACTTATTTGTCAGGATCTCGTTGGGTGTCCGAGGAGTTAGAAATCATAAATGAATCATACCCTTTGGATTCAGGTCTCGACCTAAGTCTGTTTTTACTGTCCCACCCGAAGTCTAATGCGAGGGGATCGGCAACCTCGGTCTCAACCCACCACAGTCGGTTGATCAGGCCTGATCTGTGGCCCACCATGTTGTTATTTTAATGGTGGTACTTGTATTGGTTACGCAACACAGGATAAATTCCTCCTATCAAAATATCTAGACCTGACTCTCGATCCCCACGATATCTACATGAACCGATACTATCATTAGGGAGTTTCTCCCCTCAAGTTTAGTCTCAGGTCGTAATCGGAAGGCCCGCTGTCTGGTTATGCTTGGTCAATAGCCCACGCTGGGGGTTACGTCTCAACGATGTCAATTTTTCACCATAGGCTTGGTAATTTTAAGTCCCTCAGACTGACCTCCATAAGTGAATGAGCGATGATCATTTCAAAAATACATATATGAAATTCAATTTGACAAAAAAGAAAAATTTTCCTCGTCAGTTGTTTTTGAATGGGTGAACAAACCCATTAAATGTATTTATGAAAGAAACAATATCAATAAGAATGATTCAACATGATTGTCAAACTTGTCTCTGATCAAGGGGCACCGTCAGAGCCACCTAGGGGTCGTGCCTATCAGACCTCGATCACAGGCTGGATAGGCACACGTCTCGGGGATCTTTTTCCAATAGAAAAGTCAACCAAAATATTCATAATGAAAGTATAAAAATATGTGTTTGACCCCTTGTCTTGTCAGAAGGCAGAAAACATTCATTCCATTCATAACATACTTTTCTTTGATTCACAGGGTTTCTCAAATGCATAATGACGCTGACTTTTCCATACCCCTTTTTAGGGTCCTTTTCAAAAATAACCACATAAACAAGGCATAAGGACGACTCATCATGAGTGCAAAACAACTTTTAAACTTTGCAAATCTTATTTCAGTCATTTTTTTCACTCTTGAACACTTAGGCACTTTTCTGAGCATCCTAGTTCAAGATTTGACCAGCATAGACTATACACATATCCAAAGTACTCATTTCATCAACAAAAACCAAACACTGGACCAACCCAATTGTGAAAGTGCAAAATGTTTAAGTTCTCCATAGGTATACCTCATAAATAACTTAGGATAAAGAAACTCAATTGAATACAAGGTATATGTTAAGCTGATCCAAACTGATGCACCAAGCCTCGAGACAAAAAATGAATCATATGTCTAATCTATCCTCAACTACTAGAGTACAAATGTCGAGTCACAATAATATACATGATCCCCTAATCCTAGCAATTGTGAAAAACACATTCTCTGTAATGGTCTTAAAACACTTTATCTGATGTTCGTAAGAAGAGTAAATATGAATCTCACCCTGGTACCCCTTTCTCCCTCATTCCCTAATATACAATGTTTTTCTGAAAGGATTTCAAAATTGTTTTATTCTAATCCTTTAAGGCGAGTCCCAGCTGCTCATACAATTAGACCCTGAACCCTTATTTGGTTCTTTTAATCAGATTTCCTCTCCTATCGATAAATCTGTTATTCTCATCCAGGCTAACCAACCCTTTTGCCCTATCTGTCTTAAGCCCAGGACAATCGTCTCTCCTGTGGATTCCCTTCATGCAATACCAACATAACTTTTTCTCCTCTTTCTTTGATCTCCTTGCAGATGATGGGATATCCTATGATGCTGCTCCAAATAATGTCTCAAGGTAGGATCTCTTCCTATCCTGTCCCACTCTGTTATCAGTCAGTGATGTTTCTCCAGCATTCTTTTCAGGTAAGGTGACAATTCTTACCATTAACCCCTTGTCCCGACTGTTATCCCCAAGTCCTTTCTCACCTCCTTCCATCCTTGGGTTTTCCTTTTTGTCCTCAACCTTCTTAGCATCCCCTTCTTCGATCTTCGTCTGAATATCCCCCTTTTGTTTTTTCAAAACCTTTTCCACCACTTTCCACATTTTTTCCTACTTGTCACATTCCTGCTTCCTTTCATTTTTCTCTGCTTCAATCGCCTTACCTTGCTCACTAACCCTTGCTTCCAACTTACCAACTTCTTTTTTCAACCTCTCCTTCTTCATCTTTCCTGTCTCCACTTCCTTACTTTTGTTGTCAAGGGCAGTGCTCAAGGCTTCCACCCTCACTTCCAGCTTTCCCTGCTCAATCTTTGCCCTTTCCACCTCAGTCTTCAGACTCTCCATCTCCTTCTCCACTTTTGTCCACTGCACATCCCTTCTTTTTTCCCTTGCTCGCAACCTCTGAATCTCCTTCAAAATTTCAGGGACAAGGCTTGCTACCCCTTGCGTGAGTAGCTCTGTCTTTTCCTTCATCCTTTCCTGGAGTTCCTGAATGCGAACTTCCAGTTTCCTTCTCCTTTCTTCTTCCACTTTTCTCAATCTGCCATCCACTTTTGTCTCCCCCTCAAGGATCCATTCACAATTTTCCCTGAGTAGCTCATGCAACCGGATCAACCTGTCCACACCAGTTGCTAGTTTGGAACTGATCACGGTCTCAAAGAGTAGTATTATTTCCATCTTCAGGCTCCAGGGTGCGTCTGAAGACAACTCATTTTTTTTTAACGAGATCACAGTCCGATTCCTCCACTCCCTGTTTTCTTTTTCTTTTCTCTACCTCTCTTCCTTTGTCCATCTCCTTGTGCCCCGTTCTTTTGGAGGCTCATTGGAAGTAGGCACTTCAGCAGTTCCAGATGACCCTGCTTCTTCAACCCTCTCATCATTCTTCTCCTTTCCTTTTCCTTCCTTCACCTTCTCATTTCCCTTCTTTACCTCTCCAACCTTGCCACTGCCTTCCACTTCCTCTCATTGTGCTCCTCCCTTCGTGTCTTGTCTTCCCTCATTGAGCCACCTCCACTTGGAGCTCTAACCTTATCATTCCCCTGTTGAGAAGCTGTGTCATTTCCCTCATCCTCCTTCTGAGCTCTCCTTTCCATCTTCTCTCCTCGCTTTCCAATCCAGAACCCCTGCTCCTGAAGTAGTTGTTTCTTCTTCTGCCTCTGCACCTCCAAGAGATAGGTTTTTCTCATTTTGACAAGGAAACTCCCCTAGGTATCTGACTCCTTCCTGACCTTCTTCACTGCCTCATATTCCCTTGGTGCTATCCTCCTCATTGCTTGCTCCATCTTCTTCCTTTCACCCCACCTCCTTTTCTCTGAGCAAAGGTTGATACTGTCCTCGAAATCCTCCAAGTTGGTACCATCGAAAATGATATCATCTTCGATATCATCCCTCGCCAAGTCTCCATACTTCGCTCACATATCAACTTTGAAATTCATCCACCCCAGACACTCTGAGGCAATCTCATCTATTGCCTCGTTGCATTCTCCCATGCCTGCCACCTGCTCAAGTGTGACCTGAAAATGTCCGTCACCAACACCCCCATACCCACCCCTGCGGTTGGCTGGTCGGCTCTCACCGGTTAAGGTTGGCCGGTAGCTTGCAAAAAAAAAAAAAAAGTTTGGGTCGAAAATCCCTAATAACCCCACTGACACCCTCATACCCATCCCCAATACCCCCATACACCCCCC
>BFEA01000350.1:405001-417071 GCA_003427395.1 Chara braunii | reverse complement strand
TTTTTTTTTTCCCAACGCCTCAAGGGAAACTGGGTAATGCTCCCAGCCATGTTTTCCGGGTTGTTTGTTGAGGGATTCCCGGCCTCAATTTACTTGAGCATAATGGAAGCCTGGAAAGGCCCCTTTTTTGTGTTTTTTTTTTTTTTTTTTTTTTTTCTCTCTCTCTCTCTCTCTCTCTCTCTCTCTCTCTCTCTCTCTCTCTCTCTCTCTCTCTCTCTCTCTCGGGGGTAGGTGATCGTGGCGGTACTCCGGAACAAGTCTCACCTGCCCATACCCAAACATGCAGTTGTTGTATCCCTAGAGGCAATTTTTCATGATTGGAAACCCCACAACTCGAAACAGTCTCTCCTGCCACACACACACACACACACACACACACACGAATGCACACGCAAAAGCAAACAAACAAATAAACAATAACGAGAACGGTTTTGGACCTTCAGGGCTGTGGTATCATTCCGCTGTAAAAGCACTTATGCATTTCATTAAGGAAGCTTTCCCCTAAATCCACAATGGAATGCATGTCTCCCCTGAATCCCTTCACTAGTTCGGTCACATTGTTGAGTTGCTTTCAGTGTTCATGCGTATACTGACAAAAAGTTATTTTGTAAGATCTAGGCATTCATTGTCCACGGCCAAACCTGGCTGCGAACTGCAATGCACGTCAAGGGCTCCGTCGAACGAGTACAAGTAGTATGAGTATGCCCTCAGCATCGTAAACCCAAAACCGGTAAGGCTGTGCAAGGCCGCCGATGAAAGAGACTGCCAAAAACGTCTTTTCGTTGATTAGGTCGCATTTAGGAAACTCTACGTTGGCGCATTCATTGGCCCAACCACAGTTCGTCGACGACTGCTGAATTTTGCAACCAACTAGAGAACAGAGAGGCTGAATGAGCCGGCGGGTAGGGAGGTCGGGAGGGGGGGGCGGGAAAGAAGGGGGAATGAAAAAGGGAGAAAAGCTGGAGAATTCCCAGAGGCTTCTGAAAGTAACGCTCCCTTCTGGAACAGGATAGAGCATACCCCCTTCCGACATAAGTGCAGCAGGCGGTTGAAAAAGGGGCTCCGACCAAATACCGACAAACATTTTTACATGCGAAGCACCATAAATTGCATTCATGTGCCGAAGTGGCATGCCACCCTCCCTTTGGAAGGAAATAAGGACAAGAATGAGGCTAAAACCGAAGATGATAAGAACGACGATGACAGGCGATTAAAAGAATCAGATATGATAACAGTGACGAAGATGATCACGATGGTGATGGCGAAAACCATGATCCTTCTTCATCCTACCGCCTCCTTCTGACTCCTCCCACCTCCTTCCGCCACCTTCTGCATCCTTAGTCGCCCCTCTGACACATTATTGCTATCCTTTCCCGAACTTCCCTCGCCTGTCCTCCTCCTGCCCATTTTTTTTTTTAAGTGAATAACCAAATAAAAACAAATGAGTATAGCGTTAAATAGAGCATACATCAAATTCTTTCGTCAGCGTCACTCGTGCGTGCAGGAGGAGAGAGAGAGAGAGAGAGAGAGAGAGAGAGAGAGAGAGAGAGAGAGAGAGAGAGGGCTTAGAAATGAGTTGTGGGTATCATCACTGCTGAAGCAGCAGCGAGGCCGCTCGCTTTATTTACCACGACCGCCGCAATCTATAGACTCACACAGAATGCATAGATCATAACTTCGTACTCGCCGTTCATGTATTCCACGACTTTTTTAAGAATTCAAGTCGCGTTCGGGGAACTGTTTTTGACTTGGCTTTCCATTACTCCTTCTCTTTCTTCCTTCCTCATTCCTTCCTTCTTTCTTCTCATCCTTTGTCCCTCATTACTTTTATGACTACGGTGATGATGTTGGTGTGTCAGCTTTCGGTCGCTTTTTGTTGACTTATCAACTAGTCCCACAATTCGACAGTGGCAACTTCGGCGATTTTTCACGTTTGGAAAAATTATCAGAAAATTCTGAAATTTTGAGGGTCTATAGATTTGTTTTTTTTCTTCATGTTCTTCCTCTTCTTCTTCTTCTATGTTTTTCATTTCTTCTTCTAACTCTTTCTTCATCTTTTCTTTCAACTTCCTCTTTAACTCTTTTTTTTTTCTGTTTTTTCTTTGCTTCTTTCTCTTTTTTTTTCTCGGTCTGACGCCGGTCAATTTCTGTTTGTTCTTCAGGTGTGGGCCCAGGCTTAACTGTTCTAGACCGCATCATCATGCGGTACGTGCACACTCTCCTAAATCTAAGGGGGAAAAACATGCGAAACAAGGGGTCCAGCAGGACAGAAAGGGCCAACAGGCTCTACATGGGGTAATCGTCCATGGTGGATGGACAACACAGGGGAGACCTCCGCTGGTCCACCAAGTGATCACCCCAAGAAGCACACTACTAGTCTTCCTAAAGCAGATGGGATACCGTGTATACTCTTTTTTTTTTTTCACACTCTGGAAGGTGCTGCTCATGAAATAACAAATATTCAGATAATAATGCAATAGGAATTCTCTTTTTTTTTTTTTTTTTTTTACTCGCTATCTGCCTGTCTCAAGTTCAGGAACTTGCTGCCTGCCTTTCCCTGGATCAGAAACTCACGGTCTGCCTTTCTTCATACCAGAACTTCACTGTCTGCCACTCTCGCATATAGACATGTCTTTCTCTTTACATGTTATCTAAATTTTTATCTTTTGCTGTTTATTTCTTGATGCAGGCTAGAGTTGGAGTACGTATGTGTCAGATGCATAAATTAAACATAATCATTTGGACTGTATCACTTTGCTCGGATTTTATTTTTTGATTAATGAATCATGTTGTTTGTCCAACATCATATTTGCATTCTGACGTGGCAATTAGCCACTATATACAGCGAACTCCAACCTTTGTTATCCTGCATAGCCTGCCTATGAGAGGGTTAGAAGATAGTGGCAGACTAACTCTGACAGCGCAGGACTCTGCCCACTCCTATCTGACGTAACCAGACTATGACGTTCCCAGACTCTGACTACTTCAGACCCTCACTACTTCAGACCCTGACCTGTCCTGACAATCCAGACAAGACTTCAGACTGGCAGCAGCAGCAGCGACCTCTAGAGAGAAAGGGGGAAGAGGTTTAGACCACACATACATGCAATCAGGTAAGGGGCTATGAAGGTTCTTCTCTTTTTGAAGCTGTCGTTGATGAAGCTCCTCGTCGCTTCGCACTCCAACGTGCTCCAGGTAAGTATCTTGTGCCCCTTCTTCTTCGGCTACGCCTCCCCCATATCCCAATCTACTTCTTACTCAACTCAACTCCCACCATCGTCAGCACCCCTAACAAGCCAGCGTTCTCTCTTCCTTCTCGCCGGCCCGACCTGGTTCATGCCAGCGCAGTGAGTGCAGCAAGCATCTGGTCTGATACCAAGTTTGCAAGGGTCCTGGCTGACCTCTTCTTGCCAGAGTGTATCACAATGCATGCATCATCACCATTCACACAGATTATGACTCCACACACACAACGCAGAATGGGGATGAGATGAGAACCATGTCGCGCAGCTTATATTTTCTTAAACACATTATAATGAGTATCTCGAGTTCAACTCTAAATAACCTCTGGGAATCATCCTGAGGCCAACGGACAAGCCGAGCAGATTGAGGCATTACATCAAGCCCAACTAGGATGACTGGGATGAGAAGTTACCTCTCATCGCCAGCCTGTACAACAATGCTGTGCACAGCAGCACCGACGTTAGTCCGAACCAACTGCACTTGGGATGGAAGCCTAGATCAGCCCTAGACTTCCTCCTACCTGAAAACCGACCTGCTGCAACTCCAGGATCGATCGAGTATGGAGTGCAGTATGAGCAATTGCTGCAGCAGACTGTCGAGCACATCAAGAAATCTCAGGAAGTGATGATTGCTTCCGAGAATAGACATCGTCGACAGTCCACATTTCAAGTAGGGGAACGTGTCTGGGTTAAGGCTAGTGAGCTGGTACAAGAGTTCGGGATCTCTAGGAAGTTAATGCCGCAGTATTTTGGTCCTTGGGAAGTTTTGGATATAGTGGGGAATGATTTGGATAGTCCTTCTTATGTCATCCGTATCCCTGGTCACCTACGCACTTACCCAGTCTTCCATGCTTCCAAGCTTGCACCATTCGCTGAGACAGATCAGTTCCCTTCAAGGAGATCAATGCTGCCCCCAACCATGGATGGCCACGTGGACGTCGATGATATCCTGGAACACAGAGATCTACCTATTCCCAGATCGCTGGGCAGAGGCAGGCCTCCGAAACCCAGGAGGGAATACAGGGTCAGGTCCAGACATCACACTGATCCTTAAGAAGATCGATGGTTCACCAGGGAGGAGCTAATGAAGACAGCACCTCAGGTGGTGGCAGAGTATGGACGACAACTTAAAGGGAAGGCTATTGCGAAGTAAGCATCTCAGCGGACTTTCGAAGCTAAGGGGGATGGAATGTGAGGAATGACCCCTCACGGGGCCTAGCCAACGTCCACATGTACTGGCCATAGGCCCCCAGCAAGCCTCGTGCCCGCCCTAAGTGAAGGCGGGCCGATATATCGACGAGAGGCCCTGCAAACCCCATTTCACGAAAGCAGCCTCATACAGTTTTTCTACGCCAGTTGGTTGGGGCACGCACAAGTGCTAAGACGTAGCAACTGTTTGAGGCCCAGGGCCTTGAATGACAGTTAGGCCCTGAGCAAGTAAGTGTGAGGCTGAGAATGCACGTTGAACTCAGAGGCTGGAAATGCCTACGGGAAACTGGCCTACTGACTGAATCTGGCCACGGGTCTGGACGACAAGGGCACAACTGCATGACTGGGCCCTATCCAGTTACGGGCTTGGGCGCAAACGCAAGGGCCCAGGCACATTACTGGGACAGGCTGCACGCCAAGCAAGCGGGATATAGGCAGAGCGGGTGAGGCAGAAGGGGCTTGGCTCATTCGAGCAGCGTGGCAACGCTGCTGCGACGCGAGGTGAAGTTGGGAGCAGCGCTAGCTGGCAAAGCGGAAGCCCATAGCTGGTGCTAGCGCTGGTGCAGGGCGCAGGCCGCAGGTGCTGGGTGCTGTGGCGCAGAGGGGCGCTAGGACGCAGGAGCGCAGATAGCCATAGCCAAGCTTTCTTGCGCTGAGTCGAGGTCGAGTGGCGTGGTGGTCTTCGGGACAAGAGGGAGAGAGAGAGAGAAGACAATGTGGGTAAAGACAGGGAAGAGAGAGAGAGAAGCGGCTTACCTGGTGATGAAGAAGTCTGCATTGGGTGTTGACGTCATCGCTTGTTGGTGGTCAAGTCTTCCAGTTGCTTCATGCTGTAGAGTAGGATAGTGATAGGTGTAGATAGGAGAGTCAGACTCTGTTCATGTGAGATATCGACATTGGTGATGCTGTTGATGTAGCCCGATTGGGCAATGGACATTGGCTCGCTACTCTAGTGTACGACTCTCTTTTGGATGATTCTTGGTGTTCAGCGCTATCTGCTCTCACTGTGACTACATGATCTGCAGCGTGATTTGTCAATTGTGAACTCGATGCTTTATCAATCTTTCATATTCCTTGCATTACGTTCATTATCTTGGATGAAAAAAAATCATTATTTCGACAGTATTTCATTATGAGGAATTCTTTGCATTAATTGAATTCAATTCGTTATTTTTGAAATTCTTATTAAATAATTACGAATTTGTGGGGGAATTTTTTTCTTTTAATTAGAAACCTAGTCCAACAGGGGACTGCTTGTTATCTGTGTCATCTTTTCCCCCTGTGCCCACCCTCTCCCTCTTACTGTTCTGCGACCATTCGGACCGGCCAACCTTTAGCAACAGTTTTCTGATGCCAATAGGGCAAACAACCGAACAGCAGTCATGACGCAGCAAACGGATCGCAGATCTCCAACAGCAACAACAACCTGCAAATCGACAGCAGCCACAAACCAGCGCACAGATGGCGTCCACGCCTAATAGCGAAACATCGTCTGAGACATCAACATCCAGCAATGCCGAACCATTGTCGGTCTGTTCTGTTCAAGGGCTGAACGAGTCCATCTCAGACTACATTCAAAGAGTGAAGACCTATACGGAATCACTATCCCTTGCCAAGGAACGACAACATGCTGCCGAAGCAGAAAAGCAGAAGCTGCAGCCAAAGCTCAGCGACAAGTTGAGGCGGAGCAGATGGTGACCAACAAACTCAACGCCGACAGTGTCGAAATTATGATCTCCCAGCAAGATCAGTAGGCAGTTGTGCTAGAAGGTATGCGTTATGTCCCCGTAGCAAGCGAAGAGCCGACGGCAGTACAACAGGAGAGAGAAGATCTGGCAGACATTTTACAATGTACACTCCGCGCAGTTATTTGGAACAGCATCATGGGTGACCTTCATTCCAAGACTACACGGAAGCCGCAACAAGATCTTAACCATAATATGAAGATGCTTGCAGCAGCCGTCAAGTTAGCAGACACCCAGCTGAAACAGATGGACACCCGCATTGTTGCTCTTGAGGCAAGGCCTTCCACAGCAGCTCCAGGCTGCACCTATGACGCTGCGAAACAAATCAACAAATGTATCGACCATCTCGTTGATATCATTGGCGATATCAATCCATTCAGCAAACCGAACTCAATCAACACCGCGGTGTCCTCCATCAAGGCGAACGTCGACAAGCTGCAGATCAGACCAGATGCCGCCGTCAAACATTTCAAGTTGCTGAGGTTCAACATCAGTAAGTTCAACGACTATAACAAGTCGGACGCCGTAGCATGGTGCAAGCTTTCAACACGGAAGTTGCTTGCCACCATATCTCGGCGGAACTCATGATGATGGCCTTGTGTCTCCAGCTCATTGGAGGAGCTCAGGCATTCATGAATCACACGGCGGCCACTTTGGGCTGCAAGATCGAGAAGCTGCACGAAAACATTTCGTGGGACGAGCTTGAGCAAATGTGGTTTACACGTTTCATGGTCCGCAACGTCGAGAAGGCGGCCATGAACAAACTCTACACCAGCTCGCAAGGGAACATGTCGACAAGAGAATGGCTCATCAAGTGGCAGAAGATAGTGCACACGTCAGGCTTCGACCTCTCGTTCCCGAACATACGGTCGGAATTTTTATCCCGATCGTGCACTGGTTTGCGGTTGGCACTCGGCAACGAGTACGACTACAGCTCATTCAAGGACATCCTTGAACGCACGAACCTTGTCATCCAAACAGACGACAAGGTCGCAAATGAGCGAGCACAGCAGCCGCAATATGTGGCTACGCCAACTTACCAACGACCGACGCATAACAATGCAGTGGTTTCAACAGAACTACGGGATCTCCACGCTACAGCAGCATCCTCGAGTGGTGGAGAACTTGTCGCAGCGCTCCCGCCAAAGCGTCCGAAGAGAGTTCGAAAGAAGAAGGCGAGGCAAGAGACGACCTCGATCGAAATCGGGCAGCAACCATGGACGGCCTACAACATCACGAAGCAAGTATATGAGCTTCGTCAGCAAAATGACTATTGCCTTTGGTGCAACAGCGTCAAGCATACTACCGCCCAATGTAATGAAGAGGGCAAGGCAACAGTAGCCCGTCCAGCTAACTCGGAAAACTGAGTTGCGCACGGAGAGGGACGATGCCTCTCTACACTCCGCCGGAATCGGTTGCCTTGCTAGCAACCGATGTCACTGCCGGGGAGCATGCATTAGTCGCTGATCCTCATTGTTCTTATGAGGATTATGCAGCCCAGCTGGTGCCACCATTGGACCAGCCTAGCCACGTGCAAGTGGACAGCGTATGTGCAGCTTGTACACCGTCAGCAAGTGAGCCGGCTAGTTCGCCAGTCACTTTCGGGGACTCGACGGCGTGGTCAAGGCTTGAGGACTTTGATCCGCTCATGAGAGAGGACTTCACTTGGATACCTCTACCCTCGACCGGATCCTTGCCAAAGCTGCATTGTAATGCCTTAATGGCACATCTACGTTTCTATTTGCACGATGCAGTACCAGCTCTGTTGACGGACGACGGAGTAGCGGTTGTCGATCTCCGCTCCTATCTTGCGAAGATTGACCGCGAGCATGCCACCCAAAGGTACGCCAAAACCGACGCACCATTGTTCTATGTTCGCATTCAAATCGGAAAGGCCACCTGTAGTGCCTTGATTGATTGCGGAGCATCTCACAACTTTATGAGCCAAACCTTTATTGCACGCGCGGGCCTCGGCCCTCGCCCTCGAAGGAAGGCGCAACCTACGCAAGTTACACTCGCAGACGGACGCACGCAAAAGTCAATTGACCGATGCGTTGACGGCGTCCCGGTATGCTTTGCACCACTTGCGTGCGAGCCGGGTGTCATTCGACATCCTCGACACCAAGCTCGACATGATTTTAGGCATGTCTTGGTTGCGTAGCGCCGATCATCCGGTGAACTTCCATGACCAAACCATTCACGTTCATGATCGAAACGGAGTGTTAGTCCCGTGTACGATCGCCACACCTCATACTTCGATCGCTTGTGACGTGGTTTCCGTTGCGAGAATTCGCGACGCCATAGTTTGGAATGACGTCGAGGAGATGGGCCTTGTATTCTTGCATGCCCTTCCCCCCTCGCCGGATAGTGCGCGGAGTACGGGCATGTTTTGTGTTGGTCGACAGATGTTCGCTTGCAGGTCACCCTCGACTACTACGAGGGAAAGGTTTCCCCGACTGTTTCGGTGTCATTGACTGTACACACATCTACATTAATAAGCCACGTGGTGGGCAGGCGGAGCCGTACTTCGATCGCAACAGCCAATACTCAATCCACGGGTAGGTTGTGTGCGATGAGAACCTGCATATACTGGATGTCGTTGTCGGTGCACATGGTTCTGTTCACGATTCACGTGTTCTACATCTGTCTAATTTGTACTGGCGTGGAGAGGAAGGGAGGAAGTCTTTCACGCGGAGGACGAATGTGTTGATGAATGGCGTGGTGATGGGGAGATATATGATGGGAGATGTTGGTTATTCAATCCTGTCGTGGTTGATGACACCGTTTGGCGGCAATAACCGGATGGCGCAGGAGAGATCATTTGACAACAAGTTCTCTGCCCTGCGCATTGCGATTGAAAGGTGCTTCGACAGGTTGAAAGGAATGTGGAGTTTCTTTGGGCGCAAACACATCGCGAATATGGAGAGCCTTTGTTATCAGTTATTCGCTTGCTGCATTTTGCACAACATCATTATTGACGCGGGCATCCCAGTCGACGAAGAACTGTTGCGACAGAGACCGGATGATGATAGTGAAGACGATGAAAGTGAAGGAGAACATGCGGAAGGCGTGGACGACAACGGAGATGGTAAGAATGAAGGAGAATCTGCGGATGACATCGACAATGACGATAGTGATGGCGAGACCACTCTTCGATGCGAGGGGTCCACCTTGTATGGAACCCATCTACAACAGAAAGACTCAGCGGAGGCTCTTCGTTGCTCTGTGCTTTGCTACGCTCTTCATGTAGCCCGCGTTTTTTGTGCGCTTGCTGGTGCACGTGGATGAGTGTTGCCCAGGGCGCTTTCACATGATTTGATTGGCCTCTCGAAAATGGAGAGAGAGAGAGAGAGAGAGAGAGAGAGACAGAGAGAGAGAAAAAAAAAAATATTTTTTAGAGAGAGTGCATAGTTTTTTGTGCTATTACTTTTTTTTTACCTGTTCTGAGGGTCGTCAATATTGCGTGTCTACTTTCGGTGATGGAAACCTCTGGTTTGTCTTCTTTTTTGTGGGTCGTGTGTTTGGATTTGTCATTTCTAGTGTGTCCTGAGTTTTTTTGTATTGAAACATTACGAAATTGGGATCCAGTCATCCACCTACAATTCACTCCCAACCATTCACAATATTCATTATACACACAAAGCATTTGAAACGGACATGGATTGACCCGTTGTCAATAGGAAGTGCTTGGAAGGCATGGCCTGCATACATTGTCCGAATCAATAGGCAATCAATTTTTTTTCTTGGAACGGACCCCCTCCACACACTAGATTTCAACACGACATGTCATGATCCGTTGTCAATCACATGTGTTCATAAGTTTTTTCCTAATTTATTTTATTTTACATTTTTTTTCTTTTTTGTAATGGGCGACAGTCTTGAGGTGTCATCATCGAACTGTTAACACCCAGTTAAATTGAGAGTCAGTTTACTCATTCCATTCCGACAAGATTCGAACTCCGGTGTGTTTATCAGCAGCTCATGGATGTACCGTTGAGTCATGGTTTATATTTTTTTGTTTTAGTATTTATTGTTCATGTTGTTTCTTGATAGCTGGCACGCGAGCGGTGTGATCATTTGTATTCCTTCCCAAGGCCCGAAAAGGTGCAAAATCACGCCTTGTCGTTCTACCACTGCCTACATGCATTTTCCAAATCATAACCCGAAACAAATTATCACATTTTCATGCCATCCTTTTCCATACACAAGTGACGTGCATGACAGACACGACCTTCTATGAATGGCACCTCCAACAATCTCACGTGGCGTACACACCGTCACACGGACAATGACAATAGAATGACAATTAATGAGAAAAAGTTATGTCCAGCAATGAAAAGAAGGGTTGTGACTGCCCACAGTCAAATCTGTCACGCCTACCCCGTAAACACCCAGGCCCTTCGTCACAACCTTACCCAGAAACCAGAAAAAGACGAAGGACACATGAACGACTGCAATTGAAGGATCAAAGTGATGAACTATTCATCACCCCCTCATCTATGCAGCACTATTTAGAGTCGGTGGATGAATCAGGCTCCATACTCATTGCCCTCCAAAGCTGATCATGGACAACTGTCACATCACGGCGGTTCGCGTCTGGTGACATGGTCGCCGTAACTGACGGCGATCTGCCACCACAGGATGTGGACAAACATCTCTGCGGAGGTGTTCGGTAAGGACTGTCCACAACCAAATTGCTGAAGGACACGGTGACCCTCGTCATGGTTTCTCCTCGCCTGCCCCTAGACTTGTGCACATTGCTGACATGATCGTCACGATATGCCCCTGAATTCAACGATGTCCCTTCGTAGACTGCCAATTGTCGCTCTAGACCTCATCCCGCAAGACAGCGATCGTGGTCTCTGCAACTTCTGCTTTCGAAAGTGCCACACCCTCTCTCATGGAAGCCTTGTCCACCTGCTCCCGCAAACACTTCAACTCCTTCACCATAGCGGACAAGCATATAAAAATAACACCTCTCTTGCGTGCGAGCTCATGAGCTTGTTCAATCATCCTCCTGTGGGTCAGCGCAAAATCACCCGCCATGTCCACGACTTTTGTGACATTGCGAAGCGGAGAGGATGACATCCCTGTCACAGACGTGGTTCGGGCCCCCGATGAGATACCTGCAACAAGGCCATCACGCATGGCATATGCAGATGGACAAGTGTCAGATGGGTAGGGTCCCCCCCCGAGAAAAAGAAGGCGAAAAAAAAAAAAGAAACTACAAATCAAATTCGTGCGGGAAAAAACTCTCTGGCTTGCTGTCTGCAACCGTCCCCTGCCCCGTACCCATGGCCCGTTTTCGGAGCAGATGTCGGCTGTCCCGCCATGAAGCACGTGCGCTTCTCACCAACAGCGAGATCGTCGATTATCATCCTCCGGGTCCCAAGGTTGCAACAGTCCGTGCAGGTCACGGTCTGCCCCTGAGCGGGGGTTCCAACACGGTCTTGTGCCAAGGGGTGTCCACCATCTTGTCGTGGTGCTCCTCGGATATGGCCAACATCACATGTCAGATTATATCCCCCACAACGTCACGGTTATTACCATCCCACTCGTCCGGGATTATGTCTTGCAATTTGTTCGCGAAGAAGATGACGTCGGACAGCAGATCAGTGTTGTCATATCCAAGCGCCGGCAACACCTCCATGACATACAACCTGCCCACGTGCACATCGTACCACCTATACCCACGAGAGATCACGTCATCGGTGAACACCAGTTCGGGCGGATGCACCAAATCCCGCCTGTGCAGCACCTCCTTCTCCACCACCACACACCCGACGAAGATTCCATTGAAGATTGTATGCACTTCCATCTCTCTCTCTCTCTCTCTCTCTCTCTCTCTCTCTCTCTCTCTCTCTCTCTCTCTCT
>BFEA01000350.1:391121-404981 GCA_003427395.1 Chara braunii | reverse complement strand
TCTCTCTCTCTCTCTCTCTCTCTCTCTCTCTCTCTCTCTCTCTCTCTCTCTCTCTCTCTCTCTTTCTCTCTCTCTCTCTCTATCTATCTATCTATACACTATAGACCGGGCTCACACCGGGTATCCAAAAAACAGGCCCGCCGAAATCATTCACCACCTCCACAGAAATTGAGCACATAGCCAGGCATGAGCACACGTGGTTCTGCCCCCTCTATCACAAACCTGCAACAACGTCATCACGCACGGCACATGCGGGTGGACAGTTGTCAGACGGAGAGGACCCCTCTAGCGGGGGGGGGGGGGGGGGGGGGGGGGGGGGGGCGGGGGGGGGGGGGGGGGGGGGGGGAACGAAAAAAAAAACACAAAAATAAATTCGCACCACATCATTCACAGGGCAAGCCGACAAATCGGCAAAAAAAAGGTGCAAATCTGTTCGGAACAACTGTATGTTTTTCATGCTGTCTTCAACCACCCCCCTCCCCACCCCCGTGTGTCGTTGCCGGAGCAGACGCGGGCTGTCCCGCCAACGAATCGGACAACATCGCAAAACACAGCAATAATGTGTTGTTCCCATCTGCCATGGTCATGTTGATTCTAGCCATGGCGTCCACAAAACTGCCAGGCAACTTATCGGTTTGTCTGTCGGTGGCATCGACGAGAGCGTGGGCGACATCTGCGAATGTGCCTCCTCTCCCTCCCTCCACAGAACTCTCTGACGACGAACGTCTCAGGTGCCCTCTACGCCCACCACTTCGAGTGAATTTCGCTGCGGCACCACTGTCGTTATCTGCTTTCCGGCGAACACCACCTGTGTCCTCCCCACCGCCCATGTCTTCATCATCCATGTCTGTGCTCGACGACCCTCCTTCCATATTCACACTCTGCATCAGCCTATCATAGTGACCATCTGCTTTTGCAAGCTTCCATTGCAGTGCTTCATAGAACTCACGTTCGAATGTCAGCGGAAGTCCTGCCGCCTTTCTTACATCCCGTGACGTTGTCCAGTAAGAGGCCGAGACAGACTTCTTTCCAAAATCACGAATCCTTTTCTCGCCGCCAAGGAGCCCGTAGTACTTCCTCTCACATTCGTCCACGGTGCGCTCGACAAATCCTTTCTCAACAAGCTTCTTCACAATCCAAGCGTACTTGTCCTTCCTGCTTCTCATTTGTTGCCTGCCTGTTCTGCTGCATACAGTCTTCTTCAAAAAGCAGTTTGAGCAGTGTGACGCTCTCAGCTGAAGACCAATCAGGACCTCGGACTTTGGCCTTCCCCGCATCATCTCCACCATGCCCTCCCCCCCTTGCCCTTTTGCCCTTCTTCCTCACATGTCCACCCGCCGTGTCATCCGTTTTGCCATCATCGGTAAGGTCCACTGTTACATTACCCGTGCTTTGCGTACCAGCTATGTCGGCAGATGCACCAGCCCACGTGTCGTCCATTCCAGCATCGTGCTTGTCCATATCCTCGCCGAGGTCGGCAACCACTTGAGAAGGCTCTGGGACATTGATTTCGGAATCGTGCACATGAAGACGATGACCATCATGACTGCTAAATGCAGCATCCAAAGGTATGGACTGCGACAGACCTCCAACCATGTTCGCAGCAGGCGGTTTTGAATAATAGTTCGTGGACGTGTTTCCAGCCACCCTCGCATGCATGTTCGGTGCAGCGCCAGCAACGTATGATGTACGTGCAGAGGATGTTGCCCCCCCCGCAGACAACTCTCCTTCCCCGTTGGCCCCTGCGCCTTGCGGTGGTTGTTGCCACTGCCCTCCACGTGGCATTCCCCACGCCTGATAGCCGACACTGATCCCATATGATTCTTCACCTCGCTGCGGTCCATAGCTGTCACCTTCAGCGAGGCGCGATGTCATAGACCGAGACTCTCTCCCCACCCGTACATCGAAGTGTGCAGATTCTTGAATGATGGCAGAGGTGGTAAACCGTGCGGCATAAAGGGGATGGGCCGGGAGGAAGACGACCCGCCTCCAACAGGCGACGAAGGATGATAACTTGCGAAGTACGTGGCAGGGGTCGATGGCGGGACATGCATGTCTCAACAGGAGCCAAGGACGGGGACGGGGACGGGGACGACGAACAACGTTGGAAAGGCAGACAAGTAGCCTCCATACCTCGAGTACGAAGCGCAGACACGTGGCAGTTGAAGGCAGCAGCGCGACCCCACCGATCAGATGTGGCCTTGATATGCAAATGGACAGAGTGGGGATCTTCGACGGGAGGTTCACGTGAGCAACGGACGACGTGCTTTACGGTACAGAAAGCGAAAGAGCACGTCGTATAGCAAGGGATTGCGGCCGAAGGTACAAAAGTTGTGTGCTATGTAATGGAAGCGCCGAAGACCCCCACCCGGGTAAACGGTACCAGGGCGTGGGTGTGTGTCTTATGGCCGGTTCGGGGCAAGATGTGGTGCCTGCTTACCGTTAGGGGCCCCGGGCCGGCACCGTGCCGGCCGTCACACACTGGACACCGAAGGCGGACATTCCAGGACTACCGTTAGGACCAAAACAAAAAACAAAAGAAAAAAAAATCTTGCCTTCTTTTTCGCTACGGTGTTGGCCTCTTTTTAAAATTGGTAGAACTACCGACCCTACAATCACGCGCGTGCCACCACGTAAGAAACTGTTTTCACTTCCCCGACTTTCCGGGATGGGATCCCAAATTTTGCCTAAAAGTGCCCTTCCTATAAGAAATGGGATCTAACCCTAAGTCCCTGTGACCCACCGTCGGCGTTTCGTTTTGCGCTTTTGGGTACACATGTCGCAGTGTGAGTAAGGGCCTCATCCCACCATACTTACGGTAAGTAAAATATCCATTTTCTTGGTATCCCACCGGCTTCCTTGAACCCCGGGGGCTCCGATTTGAATGGATTGTGAAGACGGCTTAGGACGTGACGTTCGTGGCGTGAAGTCTGGGAGCTCCGTTTTGCTATTTTCGAAAAAGCAACGGGCCCGTACCCTGTTCCGAAAATATTATTGCAAAGGAAGTGGACGGGGACCCTTTCAACTTTGCATAACGGGGACAATTCGAGGTCGGGTCCGACCGGAACGCTTCCGCCGGCGCCGTTCGTGCGCTCGGACCAAGCAGTTTCGTTGTCGGCAACGACGGAGTATTCGGCTGCGGGCGCTACCACCGTGATATCGCTGCAGTAGTTTCGGCACGCCATCACCTATCGCTTCAGGTAGGTCATAGCTACCTTTCGTGTAACTATGGAGGCGGCCCGACTGAATACCTGGGAGGACCCGTAACTCGATGTTAAGACATGTAGGTTAACCATGCTCCAGTAAATTCACAGACGTCTACGAGGAACAAAGGTTTAGCCGGTTAATTCACTGCTAGAATCCGATCTGGATGTTAGGTTCTTAAAATTTTTATTCGTAAATTAGATAACAGGACAGCAATGACGGAGACCGGAGTAGAAAGATGAGCAGTAGGTTCGATTGAGAGAGGTGTGGATGAAGGCATGGAAAATGGTGCAAGATCCCCTCCACGTGTCCCATATGGGGCCAGAGAGGATGACGATAGGCTTCGGGAGCTGATGAGGTTGTGCTACGATGGGGGGATTATGCCACCAGATATTGATCCTGGTGAAATGACGGTAGATGGGAGGGCAGTGAGATTCAAAGTAAACGTAGCGCTCAATCAAGCCAAAATTAATTGGCTGAAAGAACATACGGTTACCGTAATCTTCCGAGCAGGTGCTAGGTTCCTGTCGAAGAACGTCAAGGAGGACATCGTTCGTGCATATGAAGATAAGAAGACGTCTAAAGGTTCCTTTGACGCTCAAACATTCTGCAGAGGCAGAACCAAGATGGAAACACCTAATGTGGTTTCCTATATCGCTAAGTCTCGTGAAATCGCTACGTGACTGGTAAACAAGGGGAGCGATAAGTTGACCATCGGTTCGTCACACTACGTGTTCGAGTCCAAGCCGTGGCTAACAAACGCACAGCTACGGATATAGAGGCAACAAGAGGATGATCAGAACTTTTGAGTGATCGCTGTGCAAGTACCATTAGATGCATTCCTGTACTTGGAAGCACAGGTACGATGAGCAATTGGACCGGTTCTTCGTTCACATCCTCCAGAACAGGACTGCGACCTACGCTCATAAACATCAAGTTTGACATCGATCCAATAGCTCGGCACAACATGAAAAATAAACTCTGGATTGACACCTCTGAAGGAGATTCTCTCGAGGTCAAACTTGCGCGTGCGGAGACGCCCCGCTGCAGACGCTGCAGAGCCTTCTTCCATACAGGTATGGAATGTCGGTGCAACAATCGTCAGAATCAAGAGGCGTCATCGGATCCAGGCAATCTTCAACAACACGCTGGTGGCCAAGAATCATCGAGGAGGAGACAGTACCAGGGTCCCTTAAATCGACCTACATCTCCAAGCGTCAACGCACCCGGTGATGAGTATGCAAGCACAGCCGGTAGCAGTTAGTCAAGCAGTTGTTCCATCCAACTTCTCACATCAGTTCAATCCAGTTTTTTCTCCAGAACTACAAGCACACCTGGGATATTTACAAGCTTCATACGGCATGTCTCAAGGTGGAATGACGCCATGGAATATGTCGCCGATTCCCTTTGGAATTCAGTATGGCATGACACACCCATCGACGTTTGTCCCCTTTTTGGGAAACTCGATGGTTGTGGGTGGCATAACTACATTGATGAGTGGTGCAATCTCCACGGCGGGAGGGACAGGTCCAACAATTTGGCCCCTGTCTCCACATCCATTATTTGATCAAGGAGGATTTATACATGAAGTCTCCACAGCAGGCGTCGGTGCCTCCCAAGAGCTCGATCGGTTCATTGTGACCTCCTCGGTAATGGATCCAGGAACTTTGAGAGGAAAAAACGACACACCAGATAACTAGCGTAGGTTGGATAGAGAAGGAAGTTTCGTCTCGGAAGGGGGCAACTTAGAAGGTGAGCACTCGTCATCCTCTTCTCAACACTCAGGGATGAATGGTTCGGTAATAGGTACCCCAGGTACCAAAATATCAAGGAAACGGGTGTCCGTCTCCCTGGTGAAGGAATAACTGCAGGATATTGTGAACAAGATCTTACCATTTTTTTGTGTCGCAGCTCGTAATTCCTTTTGGACGATTGCTTTCACTGGTCCGGATAGATCGTTGACCCTTGTAAGTCTTCCATCCCCGGACACCTCGATTCCCTCCTCGATGGCTGTGCTGGTGAGATCTGCTATCAATGATAAGTTTGTTTTTCGCCTCATTCCCGAAATTATTATGGTCCGTATTTTCGTAGATCATCCAGAACAACGAGGAAGGAAATTTATATTTTTTTTTCCACTCCTGGATGTTCGTTTTCAGGATGGTCAGCTCGAAAAACTTGAGAATGAAGGTCTTCATTTGATTCCAATCTCTTGGTTTTCATAAAGGAAGAGACAGGAGTTACGTTGCATTCTTATTCCTCGTCTGAAATCCGTGGAATGTCTGCTAGACTTGGAATCACGTCTGCCTCGGGATAAAAAACTTGACTCCCCTTTCCTTCGCACCTATTTAACTAGTGTGTGGTCCACGGATGTGTCCTCTCCTTCCTCCCCTCATATCCAACAGTTGATGGGAGGAACGAGTAGAACATGAGTAAGGTCAAAATTTTGAGTTGGAATCTGCGGGGCATGGGGAATTCATCGGGAAACTTTAAGAAAAAACGCTTGAAGTCCTTGATTCACACCAATAATATCCAGATTACCTGTATTCAGGAAATCAAACTTAATGAAGACAAAATTAACTCACTGGGTAGTTGGTGGGATGGGCCCCAAATATGGTCTCCGGCGATCGGCTCTAGAGGAAGGGTAGAGATTTTAATTCACAGAAATCTGGATTGTGAAATTATTGATTACTACTCCGACCTATGAGGCCGTCGCATAGATAAAATTGTTGATTAACGACCAATACTGGATTATAGCTACAGTGTACGCCCCTACGGACCTTGGACTTCAAAATTCCTTCTTTCAGGATTTGCTATGTATTATTCCCGAAGGCAACAAACTTATTTTGGGGGGGGATTGAAATACATCGTTAGATATGTCCAACTCAACTCAAGGCTCTGATTATCCTATAGATAAAGTTTCTCTGATGAAACTCATGGATACCTTGGAACTTATAGATCCCTACAAATTATCCCACCCCAATGAAGATGGTTTTACTTGGTTCTCCAACCCAATAGAGAATGTGGGTGTGATATGCAAGAGGTTGGACTTCTTCTAAACCTCACCAAATCTATGAGAATCTGTAATTGGGATTACCGAAAAGTCTCATCCGCTGTCAGATCATAAACCAGTGATTCTAATAGTCCTTACATCAGAGCTGGTTAGAGAACGGGGTCTCTTCCGACTCAATACACAGAACTTGGAAGATATGGGTCTACTCGATTGGATGAGGAAATACTGGATCAGCTGGAAAGAAGCCAGACATATGTATGCCTCAACGTCTGAGTGGTGGAAAACAGATTCTTGTATGTTTTCAAATCTGCTCTCAATCTTTTCAAGAATCAAGGCCTACCAACGAAACAAACAGGAAGAATCATTGCAGAAGAGAATAGAATATGCAGAACAAAGAATGACACAACACCCCATCTCAAATGTGATTTGGGGCATAGAGAGGACTAAATTGATATCAGAATGGGATATGATGCAGAAGAAGAAATATTAAATCTTGGCAAAACGTTTTTAGATAAAATGGATCACAGTTCACGATCGCCTAACGAAGGAGTCATTTCAAAAGCTCCTTCCCAGGGGTTCCTCGGTTCCTATGCGTGAACTGTGTCCCCCTTTTAACTCTGACTCCCCTATAGCTAAGGATCTACAGACCCTTTGCAATTATGCGACTATTTATTACAAAGACATACTTACATCACGCCTACAGGGGAAAGCAATTGACAAGGAACTCCACCTGAGTAACAACCATTGATCATCAACTACAGTAAGACTCTCTACTGCAGGCCGGTTAGACCTGGACCGTTTTATCACCCTCACAAAAGCATTTGAGGCGTTGAAGGCAATGTCCAGAGGCAAGGCTCCTGGGGACGACGGTCTTCCAGTAGAACTGTATTTATGTATTTGGTACGCTATAGGAGAAGGCCTAATAAAAATATACAACGAAATACTTACCGGTGGTAAATTGTCTACTAGCATGTGCAGAGGAATAATCTCAGTGCTCTACAAAAAGGGGGACAGAGCAGAAATTCGCAATTGGAGATCTATCTCAATTTTAAATGTCTCTTATAAACTTTTGTCAAAAATTATTGCACGCAGACTGGGGAGATATTTACCAGAACTGGTCAACCCAGACCAAGCAGCGTTTGTGAGAGAACGGCCAATCTTCACGAACATTGTAACAACGGTAGAATCATTAGAAAGCATTAACAACGAAGACTTGAACCACGTAGTCCTACTACTCGATTTGGAGAAAGTATATAACCGGGTTAACTGATCATATGTTCTCACGACATCGTGGGCTTCGGCGAGATATTCTCTACCTGGGTTATAGCAATGTATATGATGTCCACTGCAGCTGTTATGGTCAATGTGAGACTCTCAAACGAATTCTCCCCCACTCGTTTCTTGTGGCAAGGTTGCCTACTAGCTCCTCTCTTGTTTGATGTCCAAATGGAGGTGCTTTCAAATAACGTTAGAACGAACCACTTAATAAATGGACTCCTGCTGGCCCAAATTAGTTAAAGGTGAAGGCATTGGCTGATGACCTGTTTGCGGTGGCTGAAAACTCTCCGACATCTATGGGGACACTAAAACAGTGCCTAGATGAATACTCAGACCTCTCTTAGGCAGCTGTTAATTGACATAAGTCAATTTTTTTTCCGGCTCCTAATTACCAATTGTCGGTACAATGGGGAATGCGCACTGGCAGAATCAGTGATGGTCAATCAAAACGTTTCTTGGGAGTACAAATCGCCTTGATGTCCTGTGAAGGCGATCAAAACAACCTACTAATACAAAAATTAGTACACAGACTGATCATATGGGGTAGAGCCCCCCATCTAATGTTGTTCGGTAGAGGTGTAGTGATAAACGGTGTGTTTTTTGCTCTCTTGTGGTTCGTTGGTACAGTAAGGAGATTTTGGAAACAACTATACAGTCTGATCAAATGAAGGACCGTGAAATTTTTATGGAATTCGTACGCAGGGACCGAAAAGTCTTTTCTCTCCAAAGTCGCATGGGAGATGCTGTGTATCCCACGTGACCAAGGAGGATTATAAATCCTGGACCCCAAGAAACAAAATGATGCTATGCTTATTAAATGAATTCTGAAAGCTGCATTGGAATGACAAGAATCACACTGGATCTCCCTAGTTGAACACATCCTAGCAAGGGAATGAAACCTGTCCCGGCCTTCGGATGTATGGATATGCATGATGTTACACTCATTCCAAAGAAGACATGTTAAATCATCATTTTGGAAGACAATTATACAGGCTTGGAAAATGCTGTGTCCAGATGTGTGGGTGGATCCAACTACCAAAGTGGAAGTACCGTGTCAACCTCTATTTGAAAACCCTCACATCAGATAACCCTCACATCTGATACAGCTACTTGAAGCTTTATAAGAAAATGGATCGAGGAAAGCATAGTCCGAATCGAAGACCTATGAGACAACATTAGTGGAATATGGCTTACAATCAGCGACTTGCGCTTCAAACTGGGACAGGTAAGGAACCTATTGGAGAAAAGAGACTTACTCATTAATGCTATTCCACAAACCCGGAGAGATTTGTTGGACTTTTCTACAACAGACCCACCCGGAATGTGGTACAACACTGGCAATGTAGATGACAATTCTCAAATATGGAAACTGGTGAATACTCAACCGGATGGCAAAAGGGTATTCCAAGGTTGGACAATACTCAAGGACAACCTGTTAATACAGGCTTACAGTCAGCGCCAACCAGAAGTAGGCTCTTCACTTACTCAGATAAGAGTAATGGAATATACCCATGACAACGGCTTAATGTCCTGTGTCTTGTTCTCAAATGCCAGACCGATCTCGACCATGAAATTGGATCCCAAGAAGTGGGAATGGAGGGTCACTAAACACGCTGGACAAAGCTTGTGTTTATTGGACTATACCCAAAAAGTGGGTTACACGATGTGCCTCCCTTCAAAGGATCCCCTGATTGTTGCAATGACAAGATGGCAAGTTTTGTTGACTCTTTACCCCCAGACTATTATGGCAGATTTAAAGAAATGTTGGAAGCAGTTGTCACTGATACCTAATAAACGCCAAGCTGCAATGTTGTGGCTACTTTCAATGCTAACTACTCCGTCCACGATCTGGCTTGTCGAACACGGCATGAAAGTGGATCTCAAATGCAATCGGTGTCAGTGGGCATTCGAATCGACTGTTCACTTGTGGTGGGACTGCCCTGCTTCGAGTCGAATTTAGAAGTGGTGGACGGAGAAATGAGAATATATCTTAGGCGAGATTCTGAACTGGGACAGGAATTGGACGTTGCTAGGTGGAATTCCGGATTCTCTGTTCCCATCCAAAGGATGGGGTTACGTTGCTCAGACATCAAGAGCGGTGATATGTGCAGTAGTCTGGCAAGGAATAAATGATCGCATTTTCAAAGGTCAAGATTGGTCGAACAAGCAAATTCGAGCTACAATACAACAGGGGATAAGACAGTCAATCCAGGCCGACTGGAGACGGAAAGTGCTGACAGCAGAAAGCAAGACAAGTGGTATGAAGTGGTTCAGAGAGACCTGGTGCGTTCGAGGCACGTTAGCAAAAATCGAGAGTGACAAGCTTGTCTTAGATCAGTGGCTATTCTCTTCTTAGCTCAATAAGGTAAACCTGGTTCACTCGGTTACTGGCTCGGTCGCAGGAGACAGGCAGTAGGGACCGTGGGGGTGGAGGGAGCGTTCCTCGTAGTCAGGTTGTGATCCCTGGAGATTTTACCGTCGAAGGTAGACGGACAGCATCAACTCATCTGAGTTACCTCCGCATTAGGTGGTAGTTTGATTCTGAGGGAAGTAGAATAAAAATAGCATAGATTGGGGAATAAAAGATGGGGTTGGATTAGTCTGATAGTTTAGGCTGGGAACGTAGGGTAGCTATAGATTACCAGATAGAGTTTTGTTGGTAGATATGTTTGGAATTGTTGGGCTTTTATGGCTGTGAGGGCTTTGATATTCGTTGTTTTTTACTTTTTTCCAGGGTTGTGGATCATCAGGACAGCGGTCCAGATTTGGCCATTCTGTTCCTAGAAGTTTTTTTTTTTCCCAACGCCTCAAGGGAAACTGGGTAATGCTCCCAGCCATGTTTTCCGGGTTGTTTGTTGAGGGATTCCCGGCCTCAATTTACTTGAGCATAATGGAAGCCTGGAAAGGCCCCTTTTTTGTGTTTTTTTTTTTTTTTTTTTTTTTTTGCCTTGTCCGTTACCGGGCCTGGTTCGTCCGTGGTCTCATATTTCGTGTGACGTGGGAGCCTGGGTCTGTGCGGCATGGTTGTGGCTCGTTTTCGGAACGTTTGTGAAAAGGAATGGGAGTTGGAGAGGCCCGTTGGAACTTGTACTGCCATTTCCGCAGTACCATCGAACAGGCCCGTGCCGGCTCGCCATGTGCTTGTAGCGGCCCCAGAAATTCAGGAGGCACATCGGCTTTTCAGACGCGCATTTATTTTCTCCGGGCAGAGCCGTCGGGATTTTCCGTGCTGGGCGGAAGAAAAGGCCGCGCACTTGTTTTCGTGGGGCAGCGCCGTCGGGAGTTTCATGCAGGTGGTTGTGCCCGGAAAGGAATCGGCAGTCGGAGCATAGTCGAGTAGCGTGCAAACGGGCGTGCGCGGGGTGCGTGCGATCTTGTGCATGAAGATGCGGTGTGCTTCATTCAAACTCGGTCCAAGAAGGAAATAGGCGAGTCCACGTGGCGTGGCGAAGTGCACACTTTTTCCCTCCTCTCCCTCCCTCCCTCCCTCTCTTAGTGTTGTTGTGCGTGAAGAGTTAGGGGAGCTCTGTTCACACTCGGCCCAGAAGGTTCGCCCGGCGTGCGCGAAGTGCACCCTCTCTCTCTCTCTCTCTCTCTCTCTCTCTCTCTCTCTCTCTCTCTCTCTCTCTCTCTCTCTCTCTCTCTCTTTGTGTGTGTCTCTCTCTCTCCCTTCCTACATCCCTCCTTCCCTCCTGCCTCCATCTACGTTTAGGGCTGCAACTCCATTTTCTGTGGGGGTGCCATGTTGCAAGTGGGACAGGATTTGAGCACGGCCGCTATCGGAAGGAGTAAGCGGGGATCATGCCGTGAATGCGGAGAGTCAGGGGGAGAAGGAACACGAGGGAGACCTCACGTGTTCGGTCAGGCAGGCAGGAGAAGGTCGTCATCGTATCTTGAGAGGCTGTAGTAGCAGGAGAAGGACGAAGGGGTAGGTAGGGTGAGGATGCGCGGGATCAGGAGGACGAGAGACTCGGGATTTGGTCGGTCCGAATGGGATGGGACAACAGACGAAGCTCAAGGAGAGTCAACGCGATAGGGTGAAGCATTGAGGGTAAGTTTGCCGGCGTTAAGGAGGTTTTGTGGAGGAGGAGGAGGACGTCGAGGAGGGTCCTTAAGTATATGGGAGGAGATGTACCCAATTCGCAAAGAAGGGATGGGGCAACGCGGATTGGGAGGGGGGGGGATCAGGATGTGGGATCGAGAGGGGGAGAAGGTCGGAATGCCAGCCGATCAGGGTGAGAATGTAAGAAGCAATGTAGTGGAGGGGAACGAACGCCAAGGTGAGAGGGTAAGGAATGCAGTTTGTGTAGGGGATCTGGACAAAGCGGGGAAAAAGATTGCAAGGCAGGAACAGGGGCTCAGCCAGGATGGAGGGGAACAGCTAAGGAAAGGAGAGAGCAGGATAATGACGAAGGGGCCTGAATCACGAGAGGGAAGGGGTAAATGTGGATATGCAGGTGATGGAGAGAGAGAGGAATGAAGAGAGAAAGAGCGACGGACAGAGGAAGAGAGGAAAGGACATAAGCAGATCCGGAGGGGCCACATCGAGTAGTTGAGTAGTAGGAGCTCGAAGAGGATCCCAACGGAGGAGAGAAAGGCGTGGAGAAAGACGGGAACACCGAGGCGACCGACACAGGACAAGGAGAGAAGAGGATGGGGAAAAGAGGATCGGTGGTGGGAAGATCGAGAGGGGGAAAGATGGAACGGACAGGCGGAAGGGAGGCAATGGAGAAGGAAGAAAGGGAGAAAAGCGAGCGGGTAGGGACGAATGGGGGGCGGGAAGAGAGAGAGAGAGAGAGAGAGAGAGAGAGAGAGAGAGAGAGAGAGAGAGAGAGAGGGGAGAACAGCAAGAGAACCGGAGGAGTGAGGAGGAAGGAGATGGCGAGAGGGACAGGGCAGAACGAGATCCCAGTGGGATAAGGATCTTCGGGCCACTATCGTCTCTTCATGGAGACACGACCGTCATTATTCCCAAGTCCCGCCCTAGACGGTTCTAATTGTTATAAGAAAAAGAAGAAATAAAAAAATAATGGCGAAATATTTATTGACTGTGTGATATTACAGTACTACAGCCTTTGAGCCCTCTACTCTATCATGTACCCCTCTTCTTTTCTTTTTTTTCCCCCTTTGTGTGCTGCTATGCTGTCGTCTCTTCGTGTCTGGAGCTCCTCCAGTCACTCTATTGCTATCATTTAAAAAAAAAATAAAAAAAATCAATCTCCATTCCACTGGTAGGGATGTTGCCAGACTGGTTGCATTTCTCTCCTCTTTCAGATCTCGCACGTGCCGGCTTTGGTGTCGCCAACGCCGAATTTTCATCAGCTCTGCGTCCACTCTGCGTCCAAATCAAATTTAGAATTGATGATCACATCTGAATGATTTAATCAAGTCATGATGTGTCGTTAGTCCTGCAACTAATCCTCTCAGTCGAGACCTCTTGCACCCATCCGGATGGTGAATGGATGGATTAAAAATCGGTGAATCGATCGATTAAGAATCGGTGAATGGATGGATTAAAAATCGGTGAATGGATGGATTAAAAATCGGTGAATGGATGGATTAAAAATCGGTGAATGGATGGATTAAAAATCGGTGAATGGATGGATTGAACTCCGAATAGAACGAGCGGTCATCGGTTTCATCGGTTGATTTTTTTTTCCGCTGCTGTTTCTTCGTATTAACGACGGCCGTCATCGAGTATTAATTTAATTACTAATCTATCGAAATGCGACACACGTCATGAATTTTTTTATCACATTTAATCATGGAGATCTGTTTCAGACAGTAGACGTCGCTCAAAATATCGCTCCAGCAGTATTCTTCCTTTCCTCTTTTCTCTCTTTCACTGCATGTCTCTCTCTCTCTCTCACTCTCTTTCACTGCATGTCTCTCTCTCTCTCTCACTCTCTCTTGCAATGTGCAGAGAGAGGGAGGGGTGTTTCTCGCTGGCCTTCGCTCGTGAGAGACGGAAATCGAAGAGCTCTCGCCAGCTGCTATTTTAACAGAATACGGGATATCCATTTAATGAAACCTTCAGAAAAGAAACAAAAGATTCAGCCCCTGGCGTCGAGAAAAGTGAGGTTCACTTTTTGGGGAGGGGAGGAGGTAATGAGGTTCCGCTTTTCCACTGTATTGGAATATAGTTGTGACCTTGGGGCCTGCTTAAAAAACTTTCGCTGTTCTGAGCGAAAAAAAAAACGAGAATGAAAGTAGAGCTTTTTCGTTCGGGCGTTGGGTATGTGGCACCATTTGGCTGTCTTCTGCGTCAGCAATTGGTCGTTTACTGGAGAACTATGTTTGCGCTCGCACGCGGCTCTGTGTGTGTGTGTGTGTGTGTGTGTGTGTGTGTGTGTGTGTGTGTGTGAGAG
>BFEA01000350.1:361493-377122 GCA_003427395.1 Chara braunii | reverse complement strand
GAGAGAGAGAGAGAGAGAGAGAGAGAGCAACAGAGACAGTGAGAGTGAGATCCCCCTCGTCCTCCACTCGCGCTGCCCCTCGTCCTACCTCTCTTCCACTTAATCTTCTAACAGATATGCCACGCCAAACCCCTGACATGACAAGGTTTTACGCTCGGATCACGAAGCCCGCCAGGGCCAGCACCTTGGGTCGAGAACAAAGAATGCCTTCACTTACCTGTCACGACCTTCATCCGTATCCGTCCAACACAAGAGTCCCACTGGCTTGGTCAGAAAACAAGATTGAGAGAGAGAGAGAGAGAGAGAGAGAGAGAGAGAGAGAGAGAGAGAGAGAGATGCCTTCACTTACCTTTCATGAGCTTGGCGCTTCCACCCTCATCATCAATGCGAGAGAGAGACACACACAGAGCGAGAGAGAGAGGGAGTATGGTGGGGCTCTCTTTTTCCAGCGAAACTAAGCGCGGTCAAAAGAAACCAAACAACTGCGGAAAGACAATGATAGAATAAGTGGACCCACCTTTCCGAAATGAAGCAAAGGCACTAAAACGAAACCCGCCTTTCCAACATAAAACAAAGGAACTGACCGGCCTTGCTTTCAATGGGGCCAAGTCGCGTGCACAGGGCACCTCATTATTTCAAGTTTCAACCCCCGCATGAACCCCCGTCGACAGCTTTCGACGTTTTGCTCCAAACGGACCTGTTCTACAATCTATGCGGTGCAAAGAACAACGAACAACCAAAACGAACCCCTACCGCTCCCAAGCCTTGAGGAGTCTCTAATTCCCCTTGTGCCGCCGGTTGTCCGAAAGGCAAGCCTTGGCTGCAGATGCCGCTCCCTGGTATACCGCAGCCTTTAGGACTGCAAATTATAAACAGCGGGAACCAGTCCAATCTCGAGAGTGGCGTCGAGAGAGAGAGAGAACAATGTCAGTGTTCAATTCCCTGTTGCCAATTTTGAATGACGTCATACGCAAAGGTGGTGAGCTTGTTGTAGGAATCCGTGCAGGTAGCTATCATGAAGTCAGCTGCCTCCCTTTCATTCATCTCGGGATGAAATCTCTTCCTAAGGTTGTTGATCGGATCTCCTCTACTAAAACACGGCAATCCGCTGTCAACCATGAGCTTGACGGTATTCACTATGCCGTCCATGTGCACCCTTGCCGCCAGGTATCCTTTCACACAGAGACTGACGAATTTACGCCACGGCGCACTTTTCATGTCCCCCGACGGGTCCATCAACTGCGTCATTTCGTACGAGAGCTTGAAATCCGCGCTCTCAAACCGCATGTTGCCACCTGGTGACGTCTCCAATATGAATCCGAAATCAATGTGCACGAGCCTGCCGTCCTTGTCGAACAGAATGTTACCGTTGTGTCTGTCCTTGGGCTGCAGGAGCAGGCTCGCGACTGCATAGCCCGCAGCACTGACGATCAAGTTGTCCCGCGCCTGCTCGAATCTCCGCGTCCCCACGGGTCCAAAATCCTGCTGAAAAAGTTCCAGCAGGCCGCCATCGCTGAGCTCACCCATCTGATTCCGACTGCGAGAGTTGGGGACCACCTCGATGATTCCACGGCCGTAACCGGTAGGAAGGACGCCGTAGGGGAAAAGATAAAGGTCCAAGTTGATGGCCGCGAAAACGTCGCGCAGCAGGGCAATAACCTGCAAGGCAAGGACGTCCTGGCGACAGTCGTCGCCCACCTTGAAAATGCAGGCTTGAGGCACAATACCGTCGGCCGGTCCATGCTTGGACACGACATAGAAGGTGATCATAATGGGGACCTTAGCGGCGGACTGGAGAGGGATGCCACTGTCCAGCTTTATACCGCGGACGATCTTATCCGGCGCGGTGGGAAGATAAAGATCGTCCCCAGGTATTTTGATTTTTTCCAGCTCTCTTCGAATCCCCGCCCTTCGCTCATCCTTTGGAAGAGGTTTCAGCGTCCCAGAGATAGAAGTCACGGCATCAAAGAACTGGAACTCGCGCTCGTACACGTCCTTCGCTTCCGCGGTGAAGCCATCGATGATCCGCTGCCTGACGCGTGGGACGATGGTCCACAGAACGTTGCTCTCCTCGCTCTTGGCCTCCGACGAGTCCGCTGCGTCTTCTGCCGTGGGCGCATCCTCACCCTGCAGCTGCCATATGAGGAGATGAGCGAAGAGGTTACTCTTCCGAGCGGCCACCATAAGGTATCCTTCCACCAGGCCGCCGTGATCGTAGCGTAGCGCTTGGATCAGCTGCGGCATGAAGAAAGTCACCTTCTCCGGAGGGTACGTCTCCATGACCCGAAGACAATAGGCCATCACTCTGTGGTGCCCCTTAAAGTCGGGCGTCAGAAAGTCCAGAGCCTGGGTGATGGAGCAAGGTGCCCAGTACGGTAGCTGCCGCAAGACGGGCGAATCCTCCTTGACGGCTGTGGGAGTCACAAAAAATGGAAGAGCCTCTGGAATATGATGCAGCTTGGATATGTTCGCCTGAACCAGTTTAGTAACTTCCGTTCGTATGTGAGTCACGCCAGGAAACCTTGCGACCATCGCGATGGCGATCCGCGGATCTACGGACCACGCGGTTCTCACCCATTCTGCCCATCTCTCTTGTCCTTGCCCGTGGGCCCTGAAACGCAGCTGCGCACCCTCCTTCAACGGATTTGCCCACGTTTCCAACCTGTCCGCCTCGTTTTGGCATAGAGTCAACAAAAGCTGCCTCCTTCTCTCCCTCGCCACGTCTCCGTCCTTCTCTGCGTTCCCCCAAACCGGATGCCGTAGGTTGTCGGGGGTCAGGTAAGTAGACGCGTACTGCTGCTGCTGCTGCTCCTGGGGCTGCTGGTGGTCCCCCCCTTCCGGATTGTGTATCGGCCCTTCGTGTTTGACCATCTCCTCCAGTTTCTGGTCAATCGCCAAACAGGTGAGAAATGCCTTAATCGTTTCCCACTCGCCTTGGCTGACGGTCTCGTCTTTCGAGTCGAACAAACCTGGGGCGACGGAGAACCAATCCAGCGCCGCCCTGTACACTCGATCTCGGATTATTCGCACGCTGGGTTTGATGGTGCTTCCCTTGTCAATCTTCGGCGATTTCCAGGCGACCGCCGCTTGGCAGAACGTGAGACCCAGTAGCAAAAAGCTGAACACCGCCGCAGCCGCTGCCGGATGAGAGGTCAGTCGCTTGCCACTTCCTAGCGATCCCAGCAGCAGCTTGCCGAAGACTGGGAGCTGCTCGCCGCCGCTCCGTTTCCCGACCTCGAGCCGATCGAGCAAGAACCCGGCCCAGATCCGGTGAGCGGCGATCCCTTCCACAGGATCTGCTTTTGGCGGCCAATTCGTCGGCTCCCCAGGGGTGAGCTGCGGGCGCAGCTGCGCTGCTGGACCGCTTCCCTCCGGCTGGGAAGCGAATATGCCCCGCTTCGTCTCCACTGTCCACATCCACGCATCCGCAAGCTCGGAGAGAATGGCTGGCGCCAAGGCAGGTGCCGCCGACACCAGCCACGTCCACACGAAAACCCCCGTCTGCAATGTGTCTAGCGTGAAAATGCGCACCGGACACCAGCACAGCAGTCTGAGCAACTGTTCGTAGCCCTCCGGAAAACTGCTGCGGTTCTTCTCTTCCGACAATATCAGGGCCGCGGCCCTCAAACAAGTCTCCTGGAACCCACTCGGGTCAACCTGTCTGTCCTGCTCCGCAAGAGCCGTGTAGTCCCTCATCACCCGTATGAAATCACCAATCAACAGGGAGCTAAGATTTTTGTCCACTGTGGTCGTTGTGCCATTCGGAAGCTGATGCTGCTGCAGTTGCGCCGGCAGCGCTGGTGCCACGGCCGCCAGTCCCGCATAGCCCACCGAAGTTATGGGCTTCTTCATCCCAGCAATTTCCCCAACATACTGGCTCTTCAAATTGGCAGAGATGATGCTCGTGGACAGAACCTCCTTGGTGCTGCTCTCTTTCCCGTGAGCAGTTCCTCCCGCCGCGGCTGCGCCCGCAACCGATGCGGCAGGAACCAGAATCGGCGGGATCGCCACTTCAGAGAATGCGCGCACGCTACCGTTCGACCCAGACCACGCGGAGGAAGTCGAGGAGGAGGAGCTTGCATTCAAACGGATCTCCGAGACTAAGGATAACAAGTCACCCGTGTATCCTAACCTTTGCCTCTGGCTTAACTTGCGGAACTTCTCCTGCAAAAGTCCTTGAGTGGTAGAAGGAGCCAGCATGAGCGCGTAGGCAAGCCATTGCTGCGCTCTTTGCTGCTGCGCCTGGCGGACGGCATTGGCGAGAGACGACGAAGCGCGCGTGGTCGGCGGAGGAGCAGGAGGATTGATCACCAGCTTGAGAACGCCATCCACGCAACGGGAGTGCCACAGCACCTGCGGAAAACGCTTCCAGAGCTTCTCAAGCAGATAGTCCGCCAGCACCTGGATTGGCTGCGGATGCTCCTGGATTCGTTGAGATCCAAGCAGAAACACCGCATGTGCCGCCAGGGCATCCTCCCGATCCGCTCGCTCACATGCCACCCGTCCTTCTCCCGACAACCAAGAAATCGTCGAGTCGAAGGCGCGACGAACCGTGCATTCAAAACATTGCCGAACAATCGGCTTCATGCTAGGACTTCCAAGGTACTCGAAAACGCACCACAGACCGCTTATAGGAAGAACCTCTTCATCGACGACGCCTTCCTTATTACTACCACCACCACCACCTTCGCCTCCCCCTCCTCCACCAGATCCCAGCCGCATGGGCGAGAGAAGCGGCGGCTCTTCCGCGACCGGCGCCATCTCCATCGTCGTGTCTTGCCCCATCAACGCGAGTGCTTTGCAGGACCGTGGTATATTCCGAATAAGACTACCCGGCCCACCCATCCTCGTTCCTTCGAGGATTGCGACGGACAATAAGTAGGTGACTTTCACGCCCGAGAGGGAAGAGAGACTGTAAACGTCCACCGCGTCTCCCTCCCTGGACAGAGCCGCCGACAAATCTGTTCGCTGCGCATGCGCCGCTTTCTCAATGGCGCTTCCTCGCCTGCTACCAGGATTGATTAGCGCATTCAGATCCGCGTCGTCCTCCAACCACTTCGCAGAACCACCCACGAGTGGCGGAGTGATCTGCGCGATACTCCGTATGGCTGTAGGCAGCTGTTTCTCCAGCCGTGTGGTCCCCAACAGAGGCAGCGAGCTCGAGTTTATGTCGTTCGTCGTCTTTGTCACATCCGTCCCCTTGGATCCGGAGGGTGCACCTCCCGGCGGAGCGGTCCACATCTTAAACAGCGCAATGTAGAACCACAGATTACGGAAAAGCTTCAGCGTTGCCAAATCCACCTGCTCCAAGGGAGAGAAGTGGCGGCTCGCAGAGGCGATTGCTGGTAGCAAATGCCCGAGCGCGACCTTACCGCTACCCGTCGATCGAGCTTCCGCAAGTAACCCCACCTCGGAACACAGCAACAACAACCTTTGCCGGAGGTCCCGCCGCAACGCTGCGTTCCTGAGCTTCTCGGCCATGAAGCACAATTTCCTTCCTATCCACTCCACATCCTTCCAAAACTCCATTCTTCCGCTCGGGCCGTCCCTCGCTGGCCCCCCTCCCGACGATCTCATCGACCCTCCCAATCGCGACGATGACGACGGCGGGGCCGCTGGAACTGCCATACCTGACGGCAAAGGTGTCGTTAACGACAAGCTCTCCTTGTACATGCGCGTCAGGAGCACCAGCACCTCCCTGTAAACCACCTCGTGTCCGAGACTGGCAATCCGCGCCAGGGCGTCAAGAACCCTAAGACGCACGCCGTCCGTCACGTGATCCTCACCGTCTTCCAGGCTTTCCACGACCAGGGAAAGAACGATCTTCAAAGCATCGGGCCGGTCTAACGCGATGCCAAACTGCGCCAGAAGGGGGACAACGGTTTGCTTGAGGATCAATGAGGAGACTGATGTACTGCTACTGCTCCGATCTTTCACCTCCCGGTTCCCCTTTTCTCTGACGTATGCGCCCATCGACAGCAGGAACGACTCCACCGCCGCCCTCTCAAATTCCCATCCGCAAACAAGCAACTGGCACGTGGCTTGCGCTGCGCTTCGCAGCATGGGCCCCTGGCATTCCTCAAGCGTCGCCATGTCGTCCTCGGCCAAACTAGTTGCCGCCTGCTCGCGCGACACGTGCGCGGCCGTCAGCAAGATGGACTTGAAACGAAGCAGCACCTCCTGGAGCAAAGAGCTTTGGCCGGACTTCGCTCCACGAACCACAATTGCGACCGCTCCTTGTACCAAAGCCGAGAACAACGATTCGCAAGCGGATTGAAGTCGCCATGGCGATGTCAGGCAACCCTCTGCAGCATCCAACAACAACGTCAACGCCGACCTCATCATCGTTTTCCCCTCGCAACAGCCATGCCGGAAACATTCCACCTGAACAGCGACGGCCGCATGCGCCGCGCGCACTTTCGCCACTACCAACGATGGCGGCGGAAGGTCGGGATTGGATTTGCTGCGACGTGTTTTGAGCAACACGAGGGTGGCCTTCAGTTGCCTGCTGGCGGCCACGCGATACCCGTCCACGAGTGGGCACCGCATAGAGGAAGCAGAGGAGGAGGCACAAGCAGAAGCAACCCCCCCACTTCTTGCTTCTTTCGCCATCAGCTGGGGGAAAATCTGGGACACGATCCGAAAGGCGGTCTCGTAGCCTTCTAGCACTTCGACCGTATCGTAAAGCATCGCGCCGATCGTGGCGGACGCGCACGAAGACAAGCTTCCGCTGCTTTCAGATGAGCGCAACCCCCCTGCCTTGTTCTCCCCGCCCCCTACGACATCGATATCCTCCATGATGCCCTCGTAAGGGCCGTCCGGTAACATCTCCCCTCCGCCTCCTGCAATCCACCCATTCGACGTCGATTCTATGCTCAGAGAATTTCCCGCCGACGAACCCCACCCGGCGTTAGAGTGGCGATGATGATCGTGGTGATGGTGGCCACCATGAGCTGAAGAACCATACGCCCCACGTCCACCACCAACACCGCCGGAAGAACCCACCCCAGATGGAGGAGGAGACCCCTGCGGGCTGCCTGGTACAACTCTGGGGCCGATCCATCTGTCGTACATCCATCCCGCCACGTGCACAGCATCCGATGAACGCAGACAAGGCGGATGCTCCCCCAACGCCGTCAAGAACGCGCGTGTCACTACAGGGCCGACGCGGGCGTTGTATGGAGTGTCGACCTCCCAGCTGCCTCCCCCTTGAGTGATATCGTGCATTACATCAGCCACGGCGGCGCTGATTTCCTCGAGAGATTCAGGCCACAGACGACAAAGCTCCGACACGTGACCTATAAGGCGCAAGAAGAAAGACGAGGTCGCTCTCGACGTGGCGAACAACGGGGGATCAACGTCGTCGTGCGCCAGGCGTGGTACACAGCGCAGAAAATCCGTCAAGATAGGCAAGAGGCTCACGTGTCGATGGCGATCTTGACATCGTGCTAAGAAGCGCGCCAAACCCAGAACACCATTTAACTGGGCTGGCGTCGGGAGCACCGCCAAAGTCTGCCTTTGCCTTCCGCTCCAATTACATCTCCGCACGCCTTCTCCCCCATCTCTCCCAGGTCCAATGGCGAGAGAGGCGATTCCGTGACTCTTTTCGGTCCAAAGCGCGGTCTCTTCCTCCTGCTCTTCATTGCCCCGATGCCGAACTTCCGAGGTACTACAGTGAATGGGAACGAACAGAGGGCACTGACTAACGATGACTTGCACTCGGTCCACCGGTGCCGACGGATCGTCCGCCAGCACGTCGCACAATTCTGTCAGAGGATCCATCCTGGACCAGACACGTGACGCTCCTATACACTCCCCATTGCCGATAACAATGAAGAAGGACAAGAAGAGGAGATGAACAAAGAAGAGGAGGAAGAATCCTCGCTCAAGAAATCGTACATGACGGAATACTGTATTTAAAGAAGGCAAGAGGAAGAGAGAGATTCACCGACTAACCGGGACTTGCCCTCGTGCCGGCTGTGCCGACGAATCGTCGGCCAGCACCTCGCGCAATTTTGTCAGATGATCCATACTCGACGAGACACGTGGCACCTGTACACTCCCCGTCGCGACAACAATAAAGACGACGGAAGAAAACCAGGAAGAAGAAAAATCACAAACGACGTAGTACTGTCGTAAAAGAAGGCAGGAGCAGCAGAGAGGTTCTGCACCGACACGTTGGCGGTCTTCACCGAGAACCGCACGTCGATCTTTTGGCGTGAGCACGACACGTCGACCTCGTTCCTGAACCGCTTCCAATACGTTTTCTGCGGCATTCTACTTTTCCCCCAGGCTGTGGGCATACTCACACTGGACCCCAATTTGGGAAGCGCCGATTTGAGGTTTTGGGCATGGTTCCGGTCGCACTACCTTTTCGGATGGGACAAGGTCGCAGCCGTCTGGAGAAATAACGATTTTTTTTTTATTTTTTTTTTTTATACTCAAATCCCACTTTATATTCCAAACAAGAACCAGAGGCCGGGGACCTCACAATTCAACCCGGAGTTATCCCGGCAGCATCAGCCGGTTTAGCTTACAGCCAGTTAGCTGAGACATAAACTGACTCCTGCTTACCAACTTTTAAACCACCAGTACCTCGGCCTGCTATTTTTTTTTGGGCAGCCGTATACGCGCCGCGACTTCCGGTGGTCGGTGGGCCGGGGACCGGTAAGTAAGGGAGGGGGGGGAAAAAAAAAAAAAAAAAAAAAAAGAAGGAACTAAAAAAAAAGAAAAAAATGAAAGTCACGAGTTCCAAGTCGCTGCGCGTTGCGGTCTGGGGGAGAGAGTGCAACGCGCCGTCCCTCTCTCTCTCTCTCTCTCTCTCTCTCTCTCTCTCTCACGGGGGCCAAGTCCCACTAGCAGCGTTGAGCTACCTCAATGCCTGAATCTGGAAGTTTTTGGAGTGATGTGCAGAAATGGTGTTGAGTTTCCTGAACTGCACGTCTCCACAAACACATGCAGATTCAGGCGTTGAGGTAGCCCAATGCTGCTAGTGGGCGGCGCTCCTTCCTCAATTCCCTCACCCTCCTGCCTTCCTCCTGTGGAAGTTTGACCGAGTGCTCAGGTACGTTGACTACTACCTAGCCCAAAACCAATCTCCCAAAGTTAATTACCATCCTAGAAACTTGCTAGCTTCCCATTCAGCCCCCATGTTGAGCCAAACCAGGCTCCTGATCTCGATTCACCTTTCCTCCGCCAATCTGCTTGAATGATGCGTCGCAGGCAGCCTCGAAACATAGCTCTGATTTCTTTGTTGGACATTTCCAAGCCCTCAAACACAGACTTGTTTCTACCTTTCCAAATGACATCACAACCTACTGTCCGAGCAGCTTGAGCAACATAGCCCCAACCCTTGTTGAGCTGCAGATTGTCCGGTAATCCACCCAACAACATCCAGTCACGGTCCCATAAGAGACATCCTCCAGAAATATCATCCCATAATCTCCTCCACCAATCCCAAATTATAGCTGAAGCAGGGCAATCGTACCACAGATGAACTGTGGATTCAAAGGCCCATATGCATCTTTTGCATACCAGATCAACTTGCAGACCCCGTTGCGCGAGGTGAACAGCTGAGGGAGTAACCATCAAGGACAACAGCCAGAGGTTAAAAGCTAACCGCGGGTTAGGAGCAATCTCTAACTATTTCCAACACCGAGATAATGTTATCCCAATTTCTTGGTGACTCTTATCCAGCACCTGACTCCATCTCCGAATTGCTACTTCTGAAGGGGTGCTAGGGGTCTCAATGCAAGGGAACAACAATCCTGTGAGCCTAGAACTGGTGCAAAGCCCGAGCATTTCAATAAGGCAGATCTCTGACTGGATTATGTCAGGCCTGAAATCACTGTACACCAAGGCCCCGACAGACTTCTGGGCTCAGGCTCACACGCAGCTAAATGGGGCCTTGGGGAACAGTCGGCAGGTCAGAACAATCCTGGAGCAGGGCCTCCCGGAACACATACAATGGAGGGAGGTAATGCAATGTCTGTTCAAAATGTCAGTTGCACATTTTAGCGCCCCGCCCAATCCGGCCCGGGAGCAGCAACCCACAATCAGCCAGCAAAGGCAACCCGCTACTGCAGAGGATACACAAGGGACACGCTTGATAAACGGGGGGGAAGGAAGCCACGGAATGGAGCAGCAAAGGGACATGGCAGGGGAGAGGAAAAGTGCAGACCAAGAGATTCACGGAACTGTAGGAGGGGACCACGTGGAGCAGGGGGACCACACAGACACGGTGATGATAGACCAGTTGGAAGAGGTCTTTGGTCCCCAACCCATTGAAATCGAGGACCCCTCCTCGCTTCCCCCCCCCCCGGAGGTGGCAATGACGGACGCTAATCAACAGGGCGATATGGGAGCGCCCCCGGCGGATATGGATATCGAACAAAAGTTACAAAGAATAGCGGAATGGCTGATAGAGGGCTTTCGAGCTCAGCTCCCAGAGGCCTGCCAAGAGTTCTGGGACTGTACGTACGTTCAACTCTTCGCCTTGCTGGACAGGAGCCCAACGCTGCACAAAGCCCTGCAAGAGGGCCCGCCCCCACACATATCCTGGCCGAAAATATTCGAGAGAATTTGTCACCTTGCGGCTCTTCAATTTTGCCCCCCACCTCCCCCTCAGCCTCCACCGGACCCGCCAGGGAAAGGTCACACAGCAACCCAGACTAGTCACACTCCCGACCTGCCAAGATATAAAAAGCTCAGGCAGATGGTGTCCGGGGGCCAATATGAGAGACCCCTGCAGCAAAAAGACGGGGTAGCGGTCATCCCGCTGAGGCAGGATGGGGACAGGATGGAAGTGGGGCTTTCCCCTGTGCAAGGGGGGGTGGCACTGCCAGGCTGGAGTTCTTTAACATCTGGTCCCTTCCTGGCTTGAGGGATAGTGACTTTAAGAAGAAAGTGGAAAATTTCCTGAGACGACATTATCCGGTAGGCATCCGCGCAATCCTACCGCTGCTCGAAGGGGTGATCAGAATAGCCAACACAGACCTGTATGTCCTCTTTGAGGACGACAAGAAGTCAAACCTGAAATGGTTCAACCACAGTGCCCTCATGGATCTCCCTCTTCAGCGGATAAAAGCTAACTCCTTTTGGGCTGAAGAGGATATACATACCTGCCTCTCAAGGATTCTCAGGTACGGGTTGTTATGCACAGTGAATTGGTCCGACCGCCCCTGGGAGGGTGTCTGATCCCGGGGAAAGAAATAAGAGGACTAAATGAACGACATTGATATACTGTACTGCAGGAACCCCAAACCCCCAGTGGAAGAGCTGTCTCCAAAATGCAGATCTTGATCTGAGGACCATAAACGTGAACGGCCTAACCTCCTTCAACCCATCCAAACAGCAAGCAATATGGGAACAGTTGAGAGGCGTGGGAAGAAGGACATGGCCTCACATGATTTGTGTGTAGGAAACTCACCTGATGGACAAGCCTGAGCACCACCAGGCCCATAAAAGTGTCTGGCCACACCAGACCTTCAGGGCGCATGCGGTAACACCGCGATCAGCAGGGGTGGCGATCTGGGTTCCGCCGGGGTCCCGTCTAGAGGTGGTACACTGGGTGGTTGACGAAGAGCAAGGGAGGTGGGTGTCGATCCTCGGAATGTTGGAGCTAGAACTAATTTGCATTTTCTGTGTTTATGCTCCCAATACAACGACCGAAAAAGGTCGTCTGTTCACACACCTCAAAGCCCATGCCCCCAAGGGGTACCGCTCATTTTTGCAGGAGACTTTAACGCGGCACCTGACAGACGGATGGATAGGTGGAACACCCCAACCCCCTGCCCAAACTACGTGGAGGAGGATGAGACACTGATAGCGGACCTCTGCGGGACATTGGGATTGGTGGATGCATACCGATACCTGCATCCAACAGAAAAATCCTTCACCTGTTTTTGCACAAATAACCCAACAAAACACTCAAAATCACGCATAGACTGATTCTAATATCAGAGGAGATTCAGCAAGCCCTTCAGCGTGCTGTCATTTTCCCACATAGCCCCCACCCTGGCCTGGATCACTGCGCATGTGGGGCCATCTTTTCCTTTCGGAAACGCCCGGATCAGGGCCTGGGTACTATAAGCTTAATACGACCTTACTCAAGGATGAGTCCTTCATAAAATATATTCGGGATGTATGGGAGTACTGGCGTAGCCATACTCTGGAAATTCAAGGACGACCAACTTCTGCAGCTCGCATCACACAGATGGCAAGGAATCAGAATCCGAGGCAAACTCAAGAAATGGACCACCGAAGGAACCATGGATTCACAATTTTTTAGCATGGCGTCGATAAGAGCTCACCGCACTACCATTGAGGCCTTCCTTGATCCCGGGACCAATGAATTAGCCACAACAACAACCCACTGCATAAGGATCTCGCGATCCTTTTATAAGGATCTGTTTTCCTCCCATGTCCCTTTGCAATCAGAGCTTGAAAGAATTATCGAGATGGATGAGTTCTTACGCCCGATGGAACACCGCCTCTCCCCCCAACAGAAGAATAAACTTGATCGCTTTATTACCAAGGACGAAATTTGGACAGCCCTCATGCAAATGGAAGAAGAAAAAACCTCTGGGTTAGATGATTTCCCAAAAGAATTTTGGGAGACTATGTGACCCTTCCTCAGTAGGGACCTGATGCAGTTCTACAAGGCGGTTTGGGATTCAGGGGATCTGGGGGAATTGGTGGGTCAGGGGGTGCTAACTCTGTTACATAAAAAGGGGGATAAAATAAACATTAGGAACCACCGACCTATCATGCTCCTGACAGTGGTCTACAAGATGTTGTCAAAAGCATTAGCAAATAGATTGATCGAGGTGATCGAGGACCTCATTCACCCTGCTCAGATTGGGTTCATCCGCAACAGAAACATTCAAGAAAATATATTGCTGGTCAATGAGATGATTAGTCTGGCACAACAATCTAAGAGCAACGCAACACTCATCTTCATTGATTTTGAAAAAGCCTACGATCATGTTGACTGGTTATTTTTGGACAGATGCCTTGCAAGACTAAACTTTGGACCTGTCTTTAGGAGGTGGATAGGCATCTTACATCAGAATGCAACCACGAGAGTGCAGATAAACGGGTCTCTAGCTCCGAAAGTAAAGCTATAGCGTTCGGTAAGACAGGGTGACCCCATTGCTCCCTTCCTATTCATTATCATAATGGAAGCACTAACAGCCAACCTCCGACAAAGCAAAGACTTAGCGAGAATCCGCATAGCGGGCATCCCGAAGGACGCAATTCCAGTATGTTCCCTGTTTGCAGACGATCTTACAATCATGGTTGATGTTACGCAGAAGAATATGGAAGAAATTCGGAGGATAATGGAACGGTTCTGCTCCCTCTCTGATATGTCTGTAAACTAGGGACAAAAAACACTAGGGTAGTGGCTCCATCATCAGGGGGGTCGCCCCCCGGAGGGACAACGGGTCACATGGGTCCCCCAGGAGACCCCGATCCGGGTTTTAGGGGTTAAAATGTCCGCAGAAGGGAGGACCGAGAAGAATGATAAATGGATCTCGGCCACTGCGCTTGCCAAACTCTCCCAATGGAATCACCAGAACACGTCACTCTTTGGCCGCGCGCTGGTCATAAACGATGTAGTCCTAGCATCCCTTTGGCATAAGTGGGTTCTCTGGCCGCTAAGCGAGGGGTCTCTGAAATCCATGAAGAGGAAGGTGACAGCCTACCTCTGGAGAGGCGACAGCGAGAACCCCCACGCCATCAGCAGAGTCGCTTGGGACTCGGTGACCCAACCTAAAGCAAAAGGGGGGCTAGGCATATTAGACCCCCTTACCCAGTCCTTGGCTCTTAGTTTGCAATGGATAGTGAGGTTGATCTTTGCCAATCCCCTGGTATGGCGGCCCCTGGCCCTTCAGCAAATTGTCCGGCTTGCCCCCGAGGCCCCCCCAACTGTCCATCCGCTGCTATGGATAGATGATCGATATTGGAGAGTGCCACGTCGTCCTAGAGGGGGGGGGAAGCGAAAAGACGACTTCTGGCCCCGTCTGTTAAAACCCTGGAGAAGACTTCCACCACCGGCTCGTCCGCCCCCAACCAGAAGGGATGAAGTGGCAAGACAACCCCTGTTCGGCAACCGCTGGATCACTAACGGACAAAGCCAGATCTACTGCAGCTCAGATACCCCATGGAAGGGATGGGTGAAGAACGGGATAACCCGCGTGCGTGACCTGTGGGACAAGGAGAAGAATGACTGGAAGGACCTGGAGGAGATGAAGGAGCGTTTGAGGTACTGCCATAATACAGCCTCGGCTGTGGAGGAGATCACGGAAGCCCTTCCGGTGGGGTGGAGGCTCATCCTGCGTAAAGGTCAGTCGTTACAAGAAGGGGACTGGGTGTCAAAGGACGGATGGACGGATATAGTGGGTACGGTCCACTTAGTACGAACGGGGGACACACTAATAGAATGGTATAGCGTAGGAGCAGGGGGACAGCTAGTAGGAAACCAAGATCCCTTACAATGGGTACCAAAGGTGACCCTATACAGGATCAGAACGATAGGGGAAGGGGAGAACCGGAGGGCGTTCATGCCGGAGATACCCATTCAGGACCTCCCACTAGACCCGCTGGAGTGGATCTGGACCTATGAAACACGCCGCAAAACGGGGCAGTCAGGCTCTACAACGTTGGCAGATCTTACAGTAAAAGCAACGTACAAAAAAATCAGAATCAAACGCTGCCTGAAGGACGTTGTGATTGACAGATGGCATAGACACCTTAACGTGGACAGACAGCTCCTCACACCCATTCGTTGGTTTGGTGACACCAAGTGCAGACCCACAAAGATCACGTCCCTCCAATGGCAGATACAACACCGATGCTTACCAACTAATGACTGACTCATTGACCATACGCACCTGGAACAGCAAGGCCGGACCCTGCCGTGGTGTCCACGCTGCCTGTCGGGCTTTTCAACAAAGAAGAGAGCAGAAACAATCGAACATATTTTTCTGCAATGCCCGTCAGCGGTTCTAACATGGAGATGGTGGGACAGAGTGTGGCAGCACATTGTTCCAGGACAGCGGTGGCCATGGAATTGGCGGACCATTCTTTTGGGATACTACCCACCCTTCCAAGGGAACGACTTTGCCTGGAACATGTTCCAATTGGGTAGAAGAACGGTTTTATGGGTCTTATGGTGGCAACGCTGTGCCCTGGTTTTGGACCAGGTACGTGTCGAGGGCGAGGAAAGGATCGAGCAGTTTAAACAACACATACAGATGGAACTTGAGTACAGATGGAAATTCACCAAGCTCACCCTCGACACCCTCCACAGTGCAAAGGACATCGAGGAGAGGATAGGACAGTTTTCTAGAGAATGGCTGGGTGGTGAGCGAGAGGGGTGGGTAGCAGAGGTGAGCTGGTCAGGGGACGGCAAGGGTGAGGAGGACAAAGAAGATGGACGAGGAGAGAGGATGGTGCCACGGGATTACCGATTAAAGTTCAAGGACTGGTTGTCCATCGACTGCAGTGTACCCTTGAGACCGGCAGAAGACTTCCCGGATCCATTCCCGCCCCACCCTTTATCTCTGGATCTGCGCCAGGTGGGATGACTCCACGTTGGCGGCCCGACGGAGGAAACCGGCCAGGGG